>CM077349.1:39984683-40381683 GCA_039655645.1 Ammopiptanthus mongolicus
AGAAATATCCGCAACTCTCATGAAGAGGTCAAGAGCGAAATCGATCTTTATCTTTGTCAAATTGCGTCCGTAATTTGGTGACGTGATGTTGTTCCTGACAGTCATACCTTTGAGCATCTGATCGCCATATCTTGTGTTGTAGTCATTCGAATTGGATGAAACCGTGTCTCATTAAAGCTAATATCCACATCTACAAGTTTCATGCAGACAGCGAATCCTAATTCGGCAATTTCGAGGGTCTAAGAAGCATAATACGCTCACTGGTCAGAATGCAACGAGGTAAACAGCCTTGTGAATGTGCCCAGTGGATAAACACGCACCTTAGCTAATTTAAGAGGCGTCCATCCAGTGAAGCTAATCAAGCGTATATTCAGAATACAAAACATTATGAAGGCTGGAGAAGTAATTTTGAATGAAGTATTAAGATATTCAAAGTCCAAGCTTGTCCAAAAAATAAGGTACCATTTTCTATAAAGTCCTGAAGCATGAAGTACTGTAATAGAAGAACAGAAAAGCTTCAGCAATTCTAATAGAAGAAAGAGAAGACAAGTGTGAATAAAGACAAAAGCTCAAAAGCTGCAAAAGCAAAACCACTGAAGATTGAAGTCAAGCGCCTGCTGCCGACAATGAAGCGTCCGAAACGTTGTATTTTGAGGTACGCTAGTCGAACATGAAGTGATATTGGTTTTGTTAGAAAGATAGATAATTAAATACATATTTCCTGGAGAAGCCGAGATCTTAACCAATCTCGATCTGAGTGAAATTCCTTTTTCAAGCTTGAGATGTGGTACGGTTTGTGACAATCAGAACATGCTAGCGTCTGATGACATTTTTGGACCTTTAGGTGTTCAAAAACATCGATCTTGGTATCGTTGGAAGGCTTTGAGAAATATCCGCAACTCTCATGAAGAGGTCAAGAGAGAAATCGATCTCTATCTTTATCAAATTGCGTCCGTAATTTGGTGACGTGATGTTGTTCCTGATAGTCATACCTTTGTAGCGTCTGATGGCATATCTTGTGTTGTAGGTGTTCCGAATTGGATGAAACCGGTGTCTCATTAAAGCTAATATCCATATCTACAAGTTTCATGAAAACAGCGAATCCTAATTCGGCGTTAAGAGGGTCTAAGAAGCATAATACGCTCACTGGTCAGAATCAACGAGGTAAACAGCCTTGTGAATGTGCCCAGTGGATAACCACGCACCTTAGCTAATTTAAGAGGCATCAGTGAAGCTAATCAAGCGTATATTCAGAATACAAAACATTATGAGGCTGAGAAGTAATTTTGAATGAAGTATTAAGATATTCAAAGTCCAAGCTTGACCAGAAAATAAGGTACCATTTTCTATAAAGTCCTGAAGCATGAAGTACTGTAATAGAAGAACAGAAAAGCTTCAGCAATTCTAATAGAAGAAAGAGAAGACAAGTGTGAATAAAGACAAAAGCACAAAAGCTGCAAAAGCAAAACCACTGAAGATTGAAGTCAAGCGCCTGCTGCCGACAATGAAGCGTCCGAAACGTCGTATTTTGAGGTACGCTAGTCGAAATGAAGTGATATTGGTTTTGTTAGAAAGATAAGATAAATAAATACATGTTTCCTGGAGAAGTCAAGATCTGAACCAATCTCGATCTGAGTGAAATTCCTTTTCAAGCTTGAGATGTGGTACTGTTCGTGACAATCAGAACATGCAAGCGTCTGCTGAAAATTTTTGGAGCCTTTAGGTGTTCAAAAACATCGATCTTGGTATCGTTGGAAGGCTTTGAGAAATATCCGCAACTCTCATGAAGAGGTCAAGAGCGAAATCGATCTTATCTTTGTCAAATTGCGTCCGTAATTTGGTGACGTGATGTTGTTCCTGACAGTCATACCTTTGTAGCGTCTGATTGCCATATCTTGTGTTGTAGTCATTTGAATTGGATGAAACCAGTGTCTCATTAAAGCTAATATCCATATCTACAAGTTTCATGCAAACAGCGAATCCTAATTCGGCCGTTTAGAGGGTCTAAGAAGCATAATACGCTCACTGGTCAGAATGCAACGAGAGGTAAACAGCCTTGTGAATGTGCCCAGTGGATAACCACGCACCTTAGCTAATTTAAGAGGATTCCAGTGAAGCTAATCAGGCGTCTATTCAGAATACAAAACATTATGAAGGCTAGAGAAGTAATTTTGAATGAAGTATTAAGATATTCAAAGTCCAAGCTTGACCAGAAAATAAGGTACCATTTTCTATAAAGTCCTGAAGTATGAAGTACTGTAATAGAAGAACACAAAAGCTTCAGCAATTCTAATAGAAGAAAGAGAAGACAAGTGTGGATAAAGACAAAAGCACAAAAGCTGCAAAAGCAAAACCACTGAAGATTGAAGTCAAGCGCCAGCTGCCGACAATGAATGACGCGTCCGAAACGTCGTATTTTGAGGTACGCTTGTGAAATGAAGTGATATTGGCTTTGTTGGAAAGATGACATGTTTCCTATAGATGTCGATCTCTGAATCAATCTCTATCTGACTGAAATTCCTTCTTCAAGCTTGAGATGTGGTACGGTTCGTGACGATCAGAACATATAAGCGTCTGCTGACAATTTCTAGAGCTTTAGGTGTTCAAAAAGAATGATATTGGTATCGTTGGAAGGTCTAGAGAATATCCGCAACTCTCATGAAGAGTGAAGAGCGAAATCGATCTCTATCTTTATCAAATTGCATCCGTAAGTTGGTGACGTGATGTTGTTCCTGATAGTCATACCTTTGTAGCGTCTGATGGCATATTTGAGTTGTAGGCGTCCGAATTGAATGAAACGGTGTCTTATTAACTAATATCCATATCTACAATTTTCATGAAAACGTCGAATCCTAATTCGGCCATTAAGAGGGTCTAAGAAGCATAATACGCTCACTGGTCAGAATACAACGAGTTAAACAGCCTTGTGAATGTGCCCAGTGGATACCACGCACCTTAGCTAATTTAAGAGGCGTCCAGTGAAGCTAATCAAGCGTATTCAGAATACAAAACATTATGTAGGCTGAAGAAGTAATTTTGAATGAAGTATTAAGATATTCAAAGTCCAAGCTTGTCCAGAAATAAGGTACCATTTTCTATAAAGTCTTGAAGCATGAAGTACAGTAATAGAAGAACAGAAAAGCTTCAGCAATTCTAATAGAAGAAAGAGAAGATAAGTGTGAATAAAGACAAAAGCTCAAAAGATGCAAAAGCAAAACCACTGAAGATTGAAGTCAAGCGCCTGCTGCCGACAATGAAGCGTCTGAAACGTCATATTTTGAGGTACGCTAGTCGACATGAAGTGATTTTGGTTTTGTTAGAAAGATAAGATAAATAAATACATGTTTCCTGGAGAAGTCAGGATCTGAACCAATCTCGATCTGAGTGAAATTCCTTTTTCAAGCTTGAGATGTGTTACTGTTTGTGACAATCAGAACATGCTAGCGTCTGCTGAAAATTTTTGGACCTTTAGGTGTTCAAAAACATCGATCTTGGTATTTTTGGAAGGCTTTGAGAAATATCCGCAACTCTCATGAAGAGGTCAAGAGCGAAATCGATCTCTATCTTTGTCAAATTGCGTCCGTAATTTGGTGACGTGATGTTGTTCCTGACGGTCATACCTTTGTAGCGTCTGATTGTCATATCTTTTGTTGTAGGCGTTTGAATTGTATGAAACCGGTGTCTCATTAAAGCTAATATCCATATCTACAAGTTTCATGAAAACAGCGAATCCTAATTAGGCCGTTAAGAGGGTCTAAGAAGCATAATACGCTCACTGGTTAGAATACAACGAGGTAAACAGCCTTGTGAATGTGCCCAGTGGATAACCACGCACCTTAGCTAATTTAAAAGGCTTCCAGTGAAGCTAATCAGGCGTCTATTCAGAATACAAAACATTATGTAGGCTGGAGAAGTAATTTTGAATGTAGTATTAAGATATTCAAAGTCCAAGCTTGACAGAAAATAAGGTACCATTTTCTATAAAGTCTTGAAGCATGAAGTACTGTAATAGAAGAACAGAAAAGCTTCAGCAATTCTAATAGAAGAAAGAGAAGATAAGTGTGAATAAAGACAAAAGCTCAAAAGATGCAAAAGCAAAACCACTGAAGATTGAAGTCAAGCGCCTGCTGCCGACAATGAAGCGTCTGAAACGTCATATTTGAGGTACGCTAGTCGACATGATGAAGTGATATTGGTTTTGTTAGAAAGATAAGATAAATAAATACATGTTTCCTGGAGAAGTCAGGATCTGAACCAATCTCGATCTGAGTGAAATTCCTTTTCAAGCTTGAGATGTGTTACTGTTTGTGACAATCAGAACATGCTAGCGTCTGCTGAAAATTTTTGGACTTTAGGTGTTCAAAAACATCGATCTTGGTATTTTTGGAAGGCTTTGAGAAATATCCGCAACTCTCATGAAGAGGTCAAGAGCGAAATCGATCTCTATCTTTGTCAAATTGCGTCCGTAATTTGGTGACGTGATGTTGTCCTGACAGTCATACCTTTGTAGCATCTGATCGTCATATCTTGTGTTGTAGGCATTCGAATTGGATGAAACCAGTGTCTCATTAAAGCTAATATCCACATCTACAAGTTTCATGCAGACAGCGAATCCTAATTCGGCCATTAAGAGGGTCTAAGAAGCATAATACGCTCACTGGTCGAAATGCAACGAGGTAAACAGCCTTGTGAATGTGCCCAGTGGATAACCACGCACCTTAGCTAATTTAAGAGGCTTCCAGTGAAGCTAATCAGCTTCTATTCAGAATACAAAACATATGAAGGCTGGAGAAGTAATTTTGAATGAAGTATTAAGATATTCAAAGTCCAAGCTTGACCATAAAATAGGTACCATTTTCTATAAAGTCCTGTGAAGTATGAAGTACTGTAATAGAAGAACACAAAAGCTTCAGCAATTCTAATAGAAGAAAGAGAAGACAAGTGTGGAATAAAGACAAAAGCACAAAAGCTGCAAAAGCAAAACCACTGAAGATTGAAGTCAAGCGCCAGCTGCCGACAATGAAGCGTCCGAAACGTCGTATTTTGAGGTACGCTCGTCGAAATGAAGTGATATTGGCTTTGTTGGAAAGATAAGAGACATGTTTCCTACAGATGTCGATCTCTGAACCAATCTCTATCTGACTGAAATTCCTTCTTCAAGCTTGAGATGTGGTTCGGTTCGTGACAATCAGAACATGCAAGCGTCTGCTGACAATTTTTGGAGCTTTAGGCGTTCAAAAGCATCGATCTTGGTATCGTTGGAAGGCTTATGAGAAATATCCGCAACTCTCATGAAGAGGTCAAGAGCGAAATCGATCTCTTTCTTTGTCAAATTGCGTCCGTATTTGGTGACGTGATGTTGTTCCTGACAGTCATACCTTTGGAGCATCTGATCGCCATATCTTGTGTTGTAGTCATTCGAATTGGATGAAACCAGTGTCTCATTAAAGCTAATATCCACATCTACAAGTTTCATGAAGACAGCGAATCCTAATTCGGCAATTTCGAGGGTCTAAGAAGCATAATACGCTCACTGGTAAGAATGCAACGAGGTAAACAGCCTTGTGAATGTGCCCAGTGGATAACCACGCACCTTAGCTAATTTAAGAGGCGTCCAGTGAAGCTAATCAAGCGTATATTCAGAATACAAAACATTATGTAGGCTGGAAAAGTAATTTTGAATGAAGTATTAAGATATTCAAAGTCCAAGCTTGTCCAAAAAATAAGGTACCATTTTCTATAAAGTCCTGAAGCATGAAGTACTGTAATAGAAGAACAGAAAAGCTTCAGCTATTCTAATAGAAGAAAGAGAAGACAAGTGTGAATAAAAGACAAAAGCTCAAAAGCTGCAAAAGCAAAACCACTGAAGATTGAAGTCAAGCGCCTGCTGCCGACAATGAAGCGTTTGAAACGTTGTATTTTGAGGTACGCTAGTCGACATGAAGTGATATTGGTTTTGTTAGAAAGATAAGATAATTAAATACATATTTCCTGGAGAAGCCGAGATCTTAACCAATCTCGATCTGAGTGAAATTCCTTTTTCAAGCTTGAGATGTGGTACGGTTTGTGACAATCGGAACATGCTAGCGTCTGCTGACAATTTTTGGACCTTTAGGTGTTCAAAAACATCGATCTTGGTATTGCAGGAAGGCTTTGAGAAATATACGCAACTCTCATGAAGAGGTCAAGAGCGAAATCAATCTCTGTCTTTGTCAAATTGCGTCCGTAATTTGGTGACGTGATGTTGTTCCTGATGGTCATACCTTTGTAGCGTCTGATTGCCATATCTTGTGTTGTGGGTGTTTGAATTGGATGAAGCCAGTGTCTCATTAAAGCTAATATCCATATCTACAAGTTTCATGAAAACAGCGAATCCTAATTCGGCCGTTAAGAGGGTCTAAGAAGCATAATACGGTCACTGGTCAGAATCCAACGAGGTAAACAGCCTTGTGAATGTGCCCAGTGGATAACCATGCACCTTAGCTAATTTAAGAGGCATCAAGTGAAGCTAATTAAGCGTCAATTCAGAATACAAAACATTATGACGGCTGGAGAAGTAATTTTGAATGAAGTATTAAGATATTCAAAGTCCAAGCTTGACCAGAAAATAAGGTACCATTTTCTATAAAGTCCTGAAGCATGAAGTACTGTAATAGAAGAACAGAAAAGCTTCAGTAATTCTAATAGAAGAAAGAGAAGACATGTGTGAATAAAGACAAAAGCACAAAAGCTGCAAAAGCAAGACCACTGAAGATTGAAGTCAAGCGCCTGCTGCCAACAACGAAGTGTCCGTAACGTCGTATTTTTAGGTACGCTAGCCGAAATGAAGTGATATTGGTTTTGTTAGAAAGATAAGATAAATAAATACATGTTTCCTAGAGAAGTCAAGATCTGAACCAATCTCGATCTGAGTGAAATTCCTTCTTCAAGCTTGAGATGTGGTACTGTTCGTGACAATCAGAACATGCAAGCTTCTGCTGACAATTTTTGGAGCTTTAGGCGTTCAAAAACATCGATCTTGGTATCGTTGGAAGGCTTTGAGAAATATCCGCAACTCGCATGAAGAGGTCAAGAGCGAAATCGATCTTTATCTTTGTCAAATTGCGTCCGTAATTTGGTGACGTGATGTTGTTCCTGACAGTCATACCTTTGGAGCATCTGATCGCCATATCTTGTGTTGTAGTCATTCGAATTGGATGAAACTAGTGTCTCATTAAAGCTAATATCCACATCTACAAGTTTCATGCAAACAGCGAATCCTAATTCGGCAATTTAGAGGGTCTAAGATGCATAATACGCTCACTGGTCAGAATGCAACGAGGAAAACAGCCTTGTGAATGTGCCCAGTGGATAACCACGCACCTTAGCTAATTTAAGAGGATTCCAGTGAAGCTAATCAGGCGTCTATTCAGAATACAAAACATTATGAAGGCTAGAGAAGTAATTTTGAATGAAGTATTAAGATATTCAAAGTCGAAGCTAGACCAGAAAATAAGGTACCATTTTCTATAAAGTCCTGAAGTATGAAGTACTGTAATAGAAGAACACAAAAGCTTCAACAATTCTAATAGAAGAAAGAGAAGACAAGTGTGGATAAAGACAAAAGCACAAAAGCTGCAAAAGCAAAACCACTGAAGATTGAAGTCAAGCGCCAGCGGCCGAGAATGACGCGTCCGAAACGTCGTATTTTGAGGTACGCTTGTGGAAATGAAGTGATATTGGCTTTGTTGGAAAGATGACATGTTTCCTATAGATGTCGATCTCTGAATCAATCTCTATCTGACTGAAATTCCGTCTTCAAGCTTGAGATGTGGTACGGTTCGTGACGATCAGAACATATAAGCGTCTGCTGACAATTTGTAGAGCTTTAGGTGTCCAAAAAGAATGATATTGGTATCGTTGGAAGGTCTAGAGAAATATCCGCAACTCTCATGAAGAGCTGAAGAGCGAAATCGATCTCTATCTTTATCAAATTGCATCCGTAAGTTGGTGACGTGATGTTGTTCCTGATAGTCATACCTTTGTAGCGTCTGATGGCATATTTTGAGTTGTAGGCGTCCGAATTGAATGAAACCGGTGTCTTATTAAACCTAATGTCCATATCTACAATTTTCATGAAAACGTCGAATCCTAATTCGGCCATTAAGAGGGTCTAAGAAGCATAATACGCCCACTGGTCAGAATACAACGAGGTAAACAGCCTTGTGAATGTGCCCAGTGGATAACCACGCACCTTAGCTAATTTAAGAGGCGTCCAGTGAAGCTAATCAAGCGTATATTCAGAATACAAAACATTATGTAGGCTGAAGAAGTAATTTTGAATGTAGTATTTAGATATTCAAAGTCCAAGCTTGTCCAGAAAATAAGGTACCATTTTCTATAAAGTCTTGAAGCATGAAGTACTGTAATAGAAGAACAGAAAAGCTTCAGCAATTCTAATTGAAGAAAGAGAAGATAAGTGTGAATAAAGACAAAAGCTCAAAAGATGCAAAAGCAAAACCACTGAAGATTGAAGTCAAGCGCCTGCTGCCGACAATGAAGCGTCTGAAACGTCATATTTTGAGGTACGCTAGTCGACATGAAGTGATATTGGTTTTGTTAGAAAGATAAGATAAATAAATACATGTTTCCTGGAGAAGTCAGGATCTGAACCAATCTCGATCTAAGTGAAATTCCATTTTCAAGCTTGAGATGTGTTACTGTTTGTGACAATCAGAACATGCTAGCGTCTGCTGAAAATTTTTGGACCTTTAGGTGTTCAAAAACATCGATCTTGGTATTTTTGGAAGGCTTTGAGAAATATCCGCAACTCTCATGAAGAGGTCAAGAGCGAAATCGATCTCTATCTTTGTCAAATTGCGTCCGTAATTTGGTGACGTGATGTTGTTCCTGACGGTCATACCTTTGTAGCGTCTGATTGTCATATCTTTTGTTATAGGCGTTTGAATTGGATGAAACCAATGTCTCATTAAAGCTAATATCCATATCTACAAGTTTCATGAAAACAGCGAATCCTAATTCGGCCGTTAAGAGGGTCTAAGAAGCATAATACGCTCACTAGTCCGAATGCAACGAGGTAAACAGCCTTGTGAATGTGCCCAGTGGATAACCACGCACCTTAGCTAATTTAAGAGGCTTCCAGTGAAGCTAATCAGGCATCTATTCAGAATACAAAACATTATGTAGGCTGAAGAAGTAATTTTGAATGTAGTATTAAGATATTCAAAGTCCAAGCTTGTCCAGAAAATAAGGTACCATTTTCTATAAAGTCTTGAAGCATGAAGTACTGTAATAGAAGAACAGAAAAGCTTCAGCAATTCTAATTGAAGAAAGAGAAGATAAGTGTGAATAAAGACAAAAGCTCAAAAGATGCAAAAGCAAAACCACTGAAGATTGAAGTCAAGCGCCTGCTGCCGACAATGAAGCGTCTGAAACGTCATATTTTGAGGTACGCTAGTCGACATGAAGTGATATTGGTTTTGTTAGAAAGATAAGATAAATAAATACATGTTTCCTGGAGAAGTCAGGATCTGAACCAATCTCGATCTGAGTGAAATTCCATTTTCAAGCTTGAGATGTGTTACTGTTTGTGACAATCAGAACATGCTAGCGTCTGCTGAAAATTTTTGGACCTTTAGGTGTTCAAAAACATCGATCTTGGTATTTTTGGAAGGGTTTGAGAAATATCCGCAACTCTCATGAAGAGGTCAAGAGCGAAATCGATCTCTATCTTTGTCAAATTGCGTCCGTAATTTGGTGACGTGATGTTGTTCCTGACGGTCATACCTTTGTAGCGTCTGATTGTCATATCTTTTGTTATAGGCGTTTGAATTGGATGAAACCAATGTCTCATTAAAGCTAATATCCATATCTACAAGTTTCATGAAAACAGCGAATCCTAATTCGGCCGTTAAGAGGGTCTAAGAAGCATAATACGCTCACTAGTCCGAATGCAACGAGGTAAACAGCCTTGTGAATGTGCCCAGTGGATAACCACGCACCTTAGCTAATTTAAGAGGCTTCCAGTGAAGCTAATCAGGCATCTATTCAGAATACAAAACATTATGTAGGCTGGAGAAGTAATTTTGAAAGAAGTATTAAGATATTCAAAGTCCAAGCTTGACAAGAAAATAAGGTAGCATTTTCTATAAAGTCCTGAAGTATGAACTACTGTAATAGAAGAACACAAAAGCTTCAGCAATTCTAATAGAAGAAAGAGAAGACAAGTGTGGATAAAGACAAAAGCACAAAAGCTGCAAAAGCAAAACCACTGAAGATTGAAGTCAAGCGCCAGCTGCCGACAATGAAGCGTCCGAAACGTCGTATTTTGAGGTACGCTCGTCGAAATGAAGTGATATTGGCTTTGTTGGAAAGATAAGAGAAATACCAACATGTTTCCTACAAATTTCGAGATCTGAACCAATCTCTATCTGACTGAAATTCTTTCTTCAAGCTTGAGATGTGGTTCTGTTCGTAACAATCAGAACATTCAAGCGTCTGCTGACAATTTCTGGAGCTTTAGGCGTTCAAAAGCATCGATCTTGGTATCGTTGGAAGGGTTATAGAAATATCCGCAACTCTCATGAAGAGGTCAAAAGCGAAATCAATCTCTATCTTTGTCAAATTGCATCCGTATGTTGGTGACGTGATGATGTTCCTGACAGTCATACCTTTGGAGCATCTGATCGCCATATCTTGTGTTGTAGTCATTCGAATTGGATGAAACCAGTGTCTCATTAAAGCTAATATTCACATCTACAAGTTTCATGAAGACAGCGAATCCTAATTCGGCCATTAAGAGGGTCTAAGAAGCATAATACGCTCACTGGTCAGAATGCAACGAGGTAAACAGCCTTGTGAATGTGCCCAGTGGATAACCGCGCACCTTAGCTAATTTAAGAGGCTTCCAGTGAAGCTAATCAAGTTTCCATTCAGAATACATAACATGATGAAGGCTGGAGAAGTAATTTTGAATGAAGTATTAAAATATTCAAAGTCCAAGCTAGACCATAAAATAAGGTACCATTTTCTTTAAAATCCTGTAGCACGAAGTAATGTAATAGAAGAACACAAAAGCATCATCAATTGTAATAGAAGAAAGAGAAGACAAGTGTGAGTAAAGACAAAAGCACAAAAGCTGCAAAAGCAAGACCACTGAAGATTGAAGTCAAGCGCCTGCTGCCGACAATGAAGCGTCCGTAACGTCGTATTTTCAGGTACGCTAGTCGAAATGAAGTGATATTGGTTTTGTTAGAAAGATAAGATAAATAAATACATGTTTCCTAGAGAAGTCAAGATCTGAACCAATCTCGATCTGAGTGAAATTCCTTCTTCAAGCTTGAGATGTGGTACTGTTCGTGACAATCAGAACAAGCAAGCTTCTGCTGACAATTTTTGGAGCTTTAGGCGTTCAAAAACATCGATCTTGGTATCGTTGGAAGGCTTTGAGAAATATCCGCAACTCTCATGAAGAGGTCAAGAGCGAAATCGATCTTTATCTTTGTCAAATTGCGTCCGTAATTTGGTGACGTGATGTTGTTCCTGACAGTCATAACTTTGGAGCATCTGATCGCCATATCTTGTGTTGTAGACATTCGAATTGGATGAAACCAGTGTCTCATTAAAGCTAATATCCACATCTACAAGTTTCATGCAGACAGCGAATCCTAATTCGGCCATTAAGAGGGTCTAAGAAGCATAATACGCTCACTGGTCAAAATGCAACGAGGTAAACAGCCTTGTGAATGTGCCCAGTGGATAACCGCGCACCTTAGCTAATTTAAGAGGCTTCCAGTGAAGCTAATCAAGCTTCCATTCAGAATACAAAACATGATGAAGGCTGGAGAAGTAATTTTGAATGAAGTATTAAAATATTCAAAGTCCAAGCTAGACCATAAAATAAGGTACCATTTTCTATAAAGTCCTGTAGCACGAAGTAATGTAATAGAAGAACACAAAAGCATCATCAATTGTAATAGAAGAAAGAGAAGACAAGTGTGAATAAAGACAAAAGCACAAAAGCTGCAAAAGCAAAACCACTGAAGATTGAAGTCAAGCGCCAGCTGCCGACAATGAAGCGTCCGAAACGTCGTATTTTGAGGTACGCTCGTCGAAATTAAGTGATCTTGGCTTTGTTGGAAAGATGACATGTTTCCTACAGATGTCGATCTCTGAACCAATCTCTATCAGACAGAAATTCCTTCTTCAAGCTTGAGATGCGGTACGGTTCGTGACGATCAGAACATGCAAGCTTCTGCTGACAATTTTTGGAGCTTTAGGCGTTCAAAAACATCGATCTTGGTATCGTTGGAAGGCTTTGAGAAATATCCGCAACTCTCATGAAGAGGTCAAGAGCGAAATCGATCTTTATCTTTGTCAAATTGCGTCCGTAATTTGGTGACGTGATGTTGTTCCTGACAGTCATACCTTTGGAGCATCTGATCGCCATATCTTGTGTTGTAGTCATTCGAATTGGATGAAACCAGTGTCTCATTAAAGCTAATATCCACATCTACAAGTTTCATGCAGAAGCGAATCCTAATTCGGCAATTTAGAGGGTCTAAGAAGCATAATACGCTCACTGGTCAGAATGCAACGAGGTAAACAGCCTTGTGAATGTGCCCAGTGGATAACCACGCACCTTAGCTAATTTAAGAGGCGTCCAGTGAAGCTAATCAAGCGTATATTCAGAATACAAAACATTATGTAGGCTAGAGAAGTAATTTTGAATGAAGTATTAAGATATTCAAAGTCCAAGCTTGTCCAGAAATAAGGTACCATTTTCTATAAAGTCCTGAAGCAAGAAGTACTGTAATAGAAGAACAGAAAGCTTCAGCTATTCTAATAGAAGAAAGAGAAGACAAGTGTTAATAAAGACAAAAGCTCAAAAGCTGCAAAAGCAAAACCACTGAAGATTGAAGTCAAACGCCTGCTGCCGACAATGAAGCGTTTGAAACGTTGTATTTTGAGGTACGCTAGTCGACATGAAGTGATATTGGTTTTGTTAGAAAGATAAGATAATTAAATACATATTTCCTGGAGAAGCCGAGATCTTAACCAATCTCGATCTGAGTGAAATTCCTTTTTCAAGCTTGAGATGTGGTACGGTTTGTGACAATCAGAACATTCTAGCGTCTGCTGACAATTTTTGGACCTTTAGGTGTTCAAAAACATCGATCTTGGTATTGCAGGAAGGCTATGAGAAATATACGCAACTCTCATGAAGAGGTCAAGAGCGAAATCAATCTCTGTCTTTGTCAAATTGCGTCCGTAATTTGGTGACGTGATGTTGTTCCTGATGGTCATACCTTTGTAGCGTCTGATTGCCATATCTTGTGTTGTGGGTGTTCGAATTGGATGAAACCAGTGTCTCATTAAAGCTAATATCCATATCTACAAGTTTCATGCAGACAGCGAATCCTAATTCAGCCGTTAAGAGGGTCTAAGAAGCATAATACGCTCACTGGTCAAAATGCAACGAGGTAAACAGCCTTGTGAATGTGCCCAGTGGATAACCGCGCACCTTAGCTAATTTAAGAGGCTTCCAGCGAAGCTAATCAAGCTTCCATTCAGAATACAAAACATGATGAAGGCTGGAGAAGTAATTTTGAATGAAGTATTAAAATATTCAAAGTCCAAGCTAGACCATAAAATAAGCTACCATTTTCTATAAAGTCCTGTAGCACGAAGTAATGTAATAGATGAACATAGAAGCTTCAGCAATTGTAATAGAAGAAAGAGAAGACATGTGTGAATAAAGACAAAAGCACAAAAGCTGCAAAAGCAAAACCACTGAAGATTGAAGTCAAGCGCCAGCTGCCGACAATGAAGCGTCCGAAACGTCGTATTTTGAGGTACGCTCGTCGAAATTAAGTGATCTTGGCTTTGTTGGAAAGATGACATGTTTCCTACAGATGTCGATCTCTGAACCAATCTCTATCAGACTGAAATTCCTTCTTCAAGCTTGAGATGTGGTACGGTTCGTGACGATCAGAACATGTAAGCGTCTGCTGACAATTTCTGGAGCTTTAGGTGTTAAAAAAAAACGATATTGGTATCGTTCGAAGGCCTAGAGAAATATCCGCAACTCTCATGAAGAGCTGAAGAGCGAAATCGATCTCTATCTTTGTCAAATTGCATCCGTAAGTTGGTGACAAGTTGGTGACGTGATGTTGTTCCTGATAGTCATACCTTTGTAGCGTCTGATGACATATATTGAGTTGTAGGCATCCGAATTGGATGAAACCGGTGTCTCATTAAAGCTAATATCCATATCTACAAGTTTCATGAAAACGTCGAATCCTAATTCGGCCATTAAGAGGGTCTAAGAAGCATAATACGCTCACTGGTCAGAATTCAACGAGGTAAACAGCCTTGTGAATGTGCCCAGTGGATAACCACGCACCTTAGCTAATTTAAGAGGCGTCCAGTGAAGCTAAGCAAGCTTATATTCAGAATACAAAACATTATGTAGGCTGGAGAAGTAATTTTGAATGAAGTATTAAGATATTCAAAGTCCAAGCTTGTCCAGAAAATAAGGTACCATTTTCTATAAAGTCCTGAAGCATGAAGTACTGTAATAGAAGAACAGAAAAGCTTCAGCTATTCTAATAGAAGAAAGAGAAGACAAGTGTGAATAAAGACAAAAGCTCAAAAGCTGCAAAAGCAAAACCACTGAAGATTGAAGTCAAGCACCTGCTGCCGACAATGAAGCGTTTGAAACGTTGTATTTTGAGGTACGCTAGTCGACATGAAGTGATATTGGTTTTGTTAGAAAGATAAGATAATTAATACATATTTCCTGGAGAAGCGAGATCTTAACCAATCTCGATCTGAGTGAAATTCCTTTTTCAAGCTTGAGATGTGGTACGGTTTGTGACAATCAGAACATGCTAGCGTCTGCTGACAATTTTTGGACCTTTAGGTGTTCAAAAACATCGATCTTGGTATTGCAGGAAGGCTTTGAGAAATATACGCAACTCTCATGAAGAGGTCAAGAGCGAAATCAATCTCTGTCTTTGTCAAATTGCGTCCGTAATTTGGTGACGTGATGTTGTTCCTGATGGTCATACCTTTGTAGCGTCTGATTGCCATATCTTGTGTTGTGGGTGTTTGAATTGGATGAAACTAGTGTCTCATTAAAGCTAATATCCATATCTACAAGTTTCATGAAAACAGCGAATCCTAATTCGGCCGTTAAGAGGGTCTAAGAAGCATAATACGGTCACTGGTCAGAATGCAACGAGGTAAACAGCCTTGTGAATGTGCCCAGTGGATAACCATGCACCTTAGCTAATTTAAGAGGCATCAAGTGAAGCTAATTAAGTGTCTATTCAGAATACAAAACATTATGAAGGCTAGAGAAGTAATTTTGAATGAAGTATTAAGATATTCAAACTCCAAGCTTGACCAGAAAATAAGGTACCATTTTCTATAAAGTCCTGAAGCATGAAGTACTGTAATAGAAGAACAGAAAAGCTTCAGTAATTCTAATAGAAGAAAGAGAAGACATGTGTGAATAAAGACAAAAGCACAAAAGCTGCAAAAGCAAGACCACTGAAGATTGAAGGCAAGCGCCTGCTACCGACAATGAAGCGTCCGTAACGTCGTATTTTTAGGTACGCTAGCCGAAATGAAGTGATATTGGTTTTGTTAGAAAGATAAGATAAATAAATACAAGTTTCCTAGAGAAGTCAAGATCTGAACCAATCTCGATCTGAGTTAAATTCCTTCTTCAAGCTTGAGATGGGGTACTGTTCGTGACAATCAGAACATGCAAGCTTCTGCTGACAATTTTTGGAGCTTTAGGCGTTCAAAAACATCGATCTTGGTATCGTTGGAAGGCTTTGAGAAATATCCGCAACTCTCATGAAGAGGTGAAGAGCGAAATCGATCTTTATCTTTGTCAAATTGCGTCCGTAATTTGGTGACGTGATGTTGTTCCTGACAGTCATAACTTTGGAGCATCTGATCGCCATATCTTGTGTTGTAGACATTCGAATTGGATGAAACCAGTGTCTCATTAAAGCTAATATCCACATCTACAAGTTTCATGCAGACAGCGAATCCTAATTCGGCCATTAAGAGGGTCTAAGAAGCATAATACGCTCACTGGTCAAATGCAACGAGGTAAACAGCCTTGTGAATGTGCCCAGTGGATAACCGCGCACCTTAGCTAATTTAAGAGGCTTCCAGTGAAGCTAATCAAGCTTCCATTCAGAATACAAAACATGATGAAGGCTGGAGAAGTAATTTTGAATGAAGTATTAAAATATTCAAAGTCCAAGCTAGACCATAAAATAAGGTACCATTTTCTATAAAGTCCTGTAGCACGAAGTAATGTAATAGAAGAACACAAAAGCATCATCAATTGTAATAGAAGAAAGAGAAGACAAGTGTGAATAAAGACAAAAGCACAAAAGCTGCAAAAGCAAAACCACTGAAGATTGAAGTCAAGCGCCAGCTGCCGACAATGAAGCGTCCGAAACGTCGTATTTTGAGGTACGCTCGTCGAAATTAAGTGATCTTGGCTTTGTTGGAAAGATGACATGTTTCCTACAGATGTCGATCTCTGAACCAATCTCTATCAGACAGAAATTCCTTCTTCAAGCTTGAGATGCGGTACGGTTCGTGACGATCAGAACATGCAAGCTTCTGCTGACAATTTTTGGAGCTTTAGGCGTTCAAAAACATCGATCTTGGTATCGTTGGAAGGCTTTGAGAAATATCCGCAACTCTCATGAAGAGGTCAAGAGCGAAATCGATCTTTATCTTTGTCAAATTGCGTCCGTAATTTGGTGACGTGATGTTGTTCCTGACAGTCATACCTTTGGAGCATCTGATCGCCATATCTTGTGTTGTAGTCATTCGAATTGGATGAAACCAGTGTCTCATTAAAGCTAATATCCACATCTACAAGTTTCATGCAGAAAGCGAATCCTAATTCGGCAATTTAGAGGGTCTAAGAAGCATAATACGCTCACTGGTCAGAATGCAACGAGGTAAACAGCCTTGTGAATGTGCCCAGTGGATAACCACGCACCTTAGCTAATTTAAGAGGCGTCCAGTGAAGCTAATCAAGCGTATATTCAGAATACAAAACATTATGTAGGCTAGAGAAGTAATTTTGAATGAAGTATTAAGATATTCAAAGTCCAAGCTTGTCCAGAAAATAAGGTACCATTTTCTATAAAGTCCTGAAGCAAGAAGTACTGTAATAGAAGAACAGAAAAGCTTCAGCTATTCTAATAGAAGAAAGAGAAGACAAGTGTTAATAAAGACAAAAGCTCAAAAGCTGCAAAAGCAAAACCACTGAAGATTGAAGTCAAACGCCTGCTGCCGACAATGAAGCGTTTGAAACGTTGTATTTTGAGGTACGCTAGTCGACATGAAGTGATATTGGTTTTGTTAGAAAGATAAGATAATTAAATACATATTTCCTGGAGAAGCCGAGATCTTAACCAATCTCGATCTGAGTGAAATTCCTTTTTCAAGCTTGAGATGTGGTACGGTTTGTGACAATCAGAACATTCTAGCGTCTGCTGACAATTTTTGGACCTTTAGGTGTTCAAAAACATCGATCTTGGTATTGCAGGAAGGCTTTGAGAAATATACGCAACTCTCATGAAGAGGTCAAGAGCGAAATCATCTCTGTCTTTGTCAAATTGCGTCCGTAATTTGGTGACGTGATGTTGTTCCTGATGGTCATACCTTTGTAGCGTCTGATTGCCATATCTTGTGTTGTGGGTGTTCGAATTGGATGAAACCAGTGTCTCATTAAAGCTAATATCCATATCTACAAGTTTCATGCAGACAGCGAATCCTAATTCAGCCGTTAAGAGGGTCTAAGAAGCATAATACGCTCACTGGTCAAAATGCAACGAGGTAAACAGCCTTGTGAATGTGCCCAGTGGATAACCGCGCACCTTAGCTAATTTAAGAGGCTTCCAGCGAAGCTAATCAAGCTTCCATTCAGAATACAAAACATGATGAAGGCTGGAGAAGTAATTTTGAATGAAGTATTAAAATATTCAAAGTCCAAGCTAGACCATAAAATAAGCTACCATTTTCTATAAAGTCCTGTAGCACGAAGTAATGTAATAGAAGAACACAAAAGCATCATCAATTGTAATAGAAGAAAGAGAAGACAAGTGTGAATAAAGACAAAAAGCACAAAAGCTGCAAAAGCAAAACCACTGAAGATTGAAGTCAAGCGCCAGCTGCCGACAATGAAGCGTCCGAAACGTCGTATTTTGAGGTACGCTCGTCGAAATTAAGTGATCTTGGCTTTGTTGGAAAGATGACATGTTTCCTACAGATGTCGATCTCTGAACCAATCTCTATCAGACTGAAATTCCTTCTTCAAGCTTGAGATGCGGTACGGTTCGTGACGATCAGAACATGTAAGCGTCTACTGACAATTTCTGGAGCTTTAGGAGTTCAAAAAGAACGATATTGGTATCGTTAGAAGGCCTAGAGAAATATCCGCAACTCTCATGAAGAGCTGAAGAGCGAAATCGATCTCTATCTTTGTCAAATTGCATCCGTAAGTTGGTGACAAGTTGGTGACGTGATGTTGTTCCTGATAGTCATACCTTTGTAGCGTCTGATGACATATATTGAGTTGTAGGCATCCGAATTGGATGAAACCGGTGTCTCATTAAAGCTAATATCCATATCTACAAGTTTCATGAAAACGTCGAATCCTAATTCGGCCATTAAGAGGGTCTAAGAAGCATAATACGCTCACTGGTCAGAATTCAACGAGGTAAACAGCCTTGTGAATGTGCCCAGTGGATAACCACGCACCTTAGCTAATTTAAGAGGCGTCCAGTGAAGCTAAGCAAGCTTATATTCAGAATACAAAACATTATGTAGGCTGGAGAAGTAATTTTGAATGAAGTATTAAGATATTCAAAGTCCAAGCTTGTCCAGAAAATAAGGTACCATTTTCTATAAAGTCCTGAAGCATGAAGTACTGTAATAGAAGAACAGAAAAGCTTCAGCTATTCTAATAGAAGAAAGAGAAGACAAGTGTGAATAAAGACAAAAGCTCAAAAGCTGCAAAAGCAAAACCACTGAAGATTGAAGTCAAGCACCTGCTGCCGACAATGAAGCGTTTGAAACGTTGTATTTTGAGGTACGCTAGTCGACATGAAGTGATATTGGTTTTGTTAGAAAGATAAGATAATTAAATACATATTTCCTGGAGAAGCCGAGATCTTAACCAATCTCGATCTGAGTGAAATTCCTTTTTCAAGCTTGAGATGTGGTACGGTTTGTGACAATCAGAACATGCTAGCGTCTGCTGACAATTTTTGGACCTTTAGGTGTTCAAAAACATCGATCTTGGTATTGCAGGAAGGCTTTGAGAAATATACGCAACTCTCATGAAGAGGTCAAGAGCGAAATCAATCTCTGTCTTTGTCAAATTGCGTCCGTAATTTGGTGACGTGATGTTGTTCCTGATGGTCATACCTTTGTAGCGTCTGATTGCCATATCTTGTGTTGTGGGTGTTTGAATTGGATGAAACTAGTGTCTCATTAAAGCTAATATCCATATCTACAAGTTTCATGAAAACAGCGAATCCTAATTCGGCCGTTAAGAGGGTCTAAGAAGCATAATACGGTCACTGGTCAGAATCCAACGAGGTAAACAGCCTTGTGAATGTGCCCAGTGGATAACCATGCACCTTAGCTAATTTAAGAGGCATCAAGTGAAGCTAATTAAGTGTCTATTCAGAATACAAAACATTATGAAGGCTAGAGAAGTAATTTTGAATGAAGTATTAAGATATTCAAACTCCAAGCTTGACCAGAAAATAAGGTACCATTTTCTATAAAGTCCTGAAGCATGAAGTACTGTAATAGAAGAACAGAAAAGCTTCAGTAATTCTAATAGAAGAAAGAGAAGACATGTGTGAATAAAGACAAAAGCACAAAAGCTGCAAAAGCAAGACCACTGAAGATTGAAGGCAAGCGCCTGCTACCGACAATGAAGCGTCCGTAACGTCGTATTTTTAGGTACGCTAGCGAAATGAAGTGATATTGGTTTTGTTAGAAAGATAGATAAATAAATACAAGTTTCCTAGAGAAGTCAAGATCTGAACCAATCTCGATCTGAGTTAAATTCCTTCTTCAAGCTTGAGATGGGGTACTGTTCGTGACAATCAGAACATGCAAGCTTCTGCTGACAATTTTTGGAGCTTTAGGCGTTCAAAAACATCGATCTTGGTATCGTTGGAAGGCTTTGAGAAATATCCGCAACTCTCATGAAGAGGTGAAGAGCGAAATCGATCTTTATCTTTGTCAAATTGCGTCCGTAATTTGGTGACGTGATGTTGTTCCTGACAGTCATACCTTTGGAGCATCTGATCGCCATATCTTGTGTTGTAGTCATTCGAATTGGATGAAGCCAGTGTCTCATTAAAGCTAATATCCACATCTACAAGTTTCATGCAGACAGCGAATCCTAATTCGGCAATTTAGAGGGTCTAAGAAGCATAATACGCTCACTGGTCAGAATGCAACGAGGTAAACAGCCTTGTGAATGTGCCCAGTGGATAACCACGCACCTTAGCTAATTTAAGAGGCTTCCAGTCAAGCTAATCAGGCGTCTATTCAGAATACAAAACATTATGAAGGCTAGAGAAGTAATTTTGAACGAAGTATTAAGATATTCAAAGTCGAAGCTAGACCAGAAAATAAGGTACCATTTTCTATAAAGTCCTGAAGTATGAAGTACTGTAATAGAAGAACACAAAAGCTTCAGCAATTCTAATAGAAGAAAGAGAAGACAAGTGTGGATTAAGACAAAATCACAAAAGCTGCAAAAGCAAAACCTTTGAAGATTGAAGTCAAGCGCCAGCGGCCGAGAATGACGCGTCCGAAACGTCGTATTTTGAGATACGCTAGTGGAAATGAAGTGATATTGGCTTTGTTGGAAGGATAAGAGAAATACCAACATGTTTCCTTCAAATTTCGAGATTTTAACCAATCTCTATCTGACTGAAATTCCTTCTTCAAGCTTGAGTTGTGGTTCTGTTCGTGACAATCAGATCATTCAAGCGTCTGCTGACAATTTCTGGAGCTTTAGGTGTTCAAAAGCATCGATCTTGGTATCGTTGGAAGGGTTATAGAAATATCCACAACTCTCATGAACAGGTCAAAAGCGAAATCGATCTCTATATTTGTCAAATTGCAGCCGTAAGTTGGTGACGTAATGTTGTTCCTGACAGTCAGACCTTTGTAGTGTCCGATGGCCATATCTTGAGTTGTAGGCATTCGAATTGGATGAAACCCGTGTCTCATTACAGCTAATATCCATATCTACAAGTTTCATGAAAATAGCGAATCCAAATTCGGCCATTAAGAGGGTCTAAGAAGCATAATACGCTCACTGGTCAGAATGCAACGAGGTAAACAACCTTGTGAATGTGCCCAGTACGCACCTTAGCTAATTTAAGAGGCTTCCAGTGAAGCTAATCAAGCTTCTATTCAGAATACAAAACATGATGAAGGCTGGAGAAGTAATTTTGAATAAAGTATTAAAATATTCAAAGTCCAAGCTTGACCAGAAAATAAGGTACCATTTTCTATAAAGTCCTGAAGCATGAAGTACTGTAATAGAAGAACAGAAAAGCTTCAGTAATTCTAATAGAAGAAAGAGAAGACAAGTGCGAATAAAGACAAAAGCACAAAAGCTGCAAAAGCAAGACCACTGAAGATTGAAGTCAAGCGCCTGCGGCCGACAATGAAGCGTCCGTAACGTCGTATTTTTAGGTACGCTAGTCGAAATGAAGTGATATTGGTTTTGTTAGAAAGGTAAGATAAATAAATACATGGTTCCTGGAGAAGTCAAGATCTGAACCAAACTCGATCTGAGTAAAATTCCTTCTTAAAGCTTGAGATGTGGTACTGTTCGTGACAATCAGAACATGCAAGCGTCTGCTGACAATTTTTCGAGCTTTAGGTGATCAAAAACATCGATCTTGGTATCGTTGGAAGGCTTTGAGAAATGTCCGCAACTCTCATAAGAGGTCAAGAGCGAAATCGATCTCTATCTTTGTCCAATTGCGTCCGTAATTTGGTGACGTGATGTTGTTCCTGACAGTCATACCTTTGGAGCATCTGATCGCCATATCTTGTGTTGTAGTCATTCGAATTGGATGAAACCAGTGTCTCATTAAAGCTAATATCCATATCTACAAGTTTCATGCAGACAGCGAATCCGAATTCGGCAATTTAGAGGTTCTAAGAAGCATAATACGGTCACTGGTCAAAATGCAACGAGATAAACAGCCTTGTGAATGTGCCTAGTGGATAACCACGCACCTTAGCAAATTTAAGAGGCTTCCAGTGAAGCTAATCAAGCGTCTATTCAGAATACAAAACATTATGAAGGCTGGAGAAGTAATTTTGAATGAAGTATTAAGATATTCAAAGTCCAAGCTTGACCAGAAAATAAGGTAGCGTTATCTATAAAGTCCTGAAGCATGAAGTACTGTAATAGAAGAAAAAAAAAGCTGCAGTAATTCTGATAGAAGAAAGAGAAGACAAGTGTGAATAAAGACAAAAGCACAAAAGCTGCAAAAGCAAGACCACTGAAGATTGAAGTCAAGCGCCTGCTGTCGACAATGAAGCGTCCGAAAAGTCGTATTTTGAGGTACACTAGTCGAAATGAAGTGATATTGGTTTTGTTAGAAAGATAAGATAAATAAATACATGTTTCCTGGAGAAATCAAGATCTAAACCAATCTCGAACTGAGTGAAATTGCTTCTTCAAGCTTGAGATGTTGTACTGTTCGTGACAATAAGAACATGCAAGCGTCTGCTGACAATTTTTGGAGCTTTTGGTGTTCAAAAACATTGATCTTGGTATTGTTGGAAGGCTTTGAGAAATATCCGCAACTCTGATGAAGAGGTCAAGAGCGAAATCGATCTCTATCTTTGTCAAATTGCGTCCGTAATTTGGCGACGTGATGTTGTTCCTGACAGTCATACCTTTGTAGCGTTTGATCGCCATATCTTGAGTTGTAGGCGTTTGAATTGGATGAAACCGGTGTCTCATTAAAGCTAATATCCATATCTACAAGTTTCATGAAAACAGCGAATCCTAATTCGGCCATTAAGAGGGTCTAAGAAGCATAATACGCTCACTGGTCAGAATGCAACGAGGTAAACAGCCTTGTGAATGTGCCTAGTGGATAACCTCTCACCTTAGCCAATTTAAGAGGCTTCCAGTGAAGCTAATCAAGCTTCTATTCAGAATACAAAACATGATGAAGGCTGGCGAAGTAATTTTGAATGAAGTATTAAAATATTCAAAGTCCAAGCTTGAACATAAAATAAGGTACCATTTTCTATAAAGTCCTGTAGAACGAAGTAATGTAATAGAAGAACACAAAAGCTTCAGCAATTGTAATAGAAGAAAGAGAAGACAAGTGTCAATAAAGACAAAAGCACAATAGCTACAAAAGCAAAACCACTGAAGATTGAAGTCAAGCGCCAGCTGCCGACAATGAAGCGTCCGAAACGTCGTATTTTGAGGTACGCTCGTCGAAATTAAGTGATCTTGGCTTTGTTGGAAAGATGACATGTTTCCTATAGATGTCGATCTCTGAATCAATCTCTATCTGACTGAAATTCCTTCTTCAAGCTTGAGATGTGGTACGGTTCATGACGATCAGAACATATAAGTGTCTGCTGACAATTTCTAGAGCTTTAGGTGTTCAAAAAGAATGATATTGGTATCGTTGGAAGGCCTAGAGAAATATCCGCAACTCTCATGAAGAGCTGAAGAGCGAAATCGATCTCTATCTTTATCAAATTGCATCCGTAAGTTGGTGACGTGATGTTGTTCCTGATAGTCATACCTTTGTAGCGTCTGATGGCATATATTGAGTTGTAGGCGTCCGAATTGGATGAAACCGGTGTCTTATTAAAGCTAATATCCATATCTACAAGTTTCATGAAAACATCGAATCCTAATTCGGCCATTAAGAGGGTCTAAGAAGCATAATACGCTCACTGGTCAGAATGCAACGAGGTAAACAGCCTTGTGAATGTGCCCAGTGGATAACCACGCACCTTAGCTAATTTAAGGGGCGTCCAGTGAAGCTAATCAAGCGTATATTCAGAATACAAAACATTATGTAGGCTGGAGAAGTAATTTTGAATGAAGTATTAAGATATTCAAAGTCCAAGCTTGTCCAGAAAATAAGGTACCATTTTCTATAAAGTCCTGAAGCATGAAGTACTGTAATAGAAGAACAGAAAAGCTTCAGCAATTCTAATAGAAGAAGGAGAAGACAAGTGTGAATAAAGACAAAAGCTCAAAAGCTGCAAATGCAAAACCACTGAAGATTGCAGTCAAGCGCCTGCTGCCGACAATGAAGCGTCTGAAACGTCCTATTTTGAGGTACGCTAGTCGACATGAAGTGATATTGGTTTTTTTAGAAAGATAAGATAAATAAATACATATTTCCTGGAGAAGTCAGGATCTGAACCAATCTCGATCTGAGTGAAATTCCTTCTTCAAGCTTGAGATGTGGTACTGTTTGTGACAATCAGAATATGCAAGCGTCTGTTGAAAATTTTTGGAGCTTTAGGTGTTCAAAAACATCGATCTTGGTATCGTTGAAGGCTTTGAGAAATATCCGCAACTCTCATGAAGAGGTCAAGAGCGAAATCGATCTATATCTTTGTCAAATTGCGTCCGTAATTTGGTGACGTGATGTTCCTGACAGTCATACCTTTGTAGCATCTGATCGCCATATCTTGTGTTGTAGTCATTCGAATTGGATGAAACCAGTGTCTCATTAAAGCTAATATCCATATCTACAAGTTTCATGCAGACAGCAAATCCTAATTCGGCAATTTAGAGGGTCTAAGAAGCATAATACGGTCACTGGTCAGAACGCAACGAGGTAAATAGCCTTGTGAATGTGCCTAGTGGATAACCATGCACCTTAGCAAATTTAAGAGGCTTCCAGTGAAGCTAATCAAGCGTCTATTCAGAATACAAAACATTATGAAGGCTGGAGAAGTAATTTTGAATGAAGTATTAAGATATTCAAAGTCCAAGCTTGACCAGAAAATAAGGTAGCATTATCTATAAAGTCCTGAAGCATGAAGTACTGTAATAGAAGAACAAAAAAGCTGCAGTAATTCTAGTAGAAGAAAGAGAAGACAAGTGTGAATAAAGACAAAAGCACAAAAGCTGCAAAAGCAAGACCAATGAAGATTGAAGTCAAGCGCCTGCTGTCGACATTGAAGCGTCCGAAAAGTCGTATTTTGAGGTACGCTAGTCGAAATGAAGTGATATTGGTTTTGTTAGAAAGATAAGATAAATAAATACATGGTTCCTGGAGAAATCAACATCTAAACCAATCTCGATCTGAGTGAAATTCCTTCTTCAAGCTTGAGATGTTGTACTGTAAGTGACAATCAGAACATGCAAGCGTCTGCTGACAATTTTTGGAGCTTTAGGTGTTCAAAAACATCGATCTTGGTATCGTTGAAGGCATTGAGAAATATCCGCAACTCTCATGAAGAGGTCAAGAGCGAAATCGATCTCTATCTTTGTCAAATTGCGTCCGTAATTTGGTGACGTGATGTTCCTGACAGTCATACCTTTGTAGCATCTGATCGCCATATCTTGTGTTGTAGTCATTCGAATTGGATGAAACCAGTGTCTCATTAAAGCTAATATCCATATCTACAAGTTTCATGCAGACAGCAAATCCTAATTCGGCAATTTAGAGGGTCTAAGAAGCATAATACGGTCACTGGTCAGAACGCAACGAGGTAAATAGCCTTGTGAATGTGCCTAGTGGATAACCATGCACCTTAGCAAATTTAAGAGGCTTCCAGTGAAGCTAATCAAGCGTCTATTCAGAATACAAAACATTATGAAGGCTGGAGAAGTAATTTTGAATGAAGTATTAAGATATTCAAAGTCCAAGCTTGACTAGAAAATAAGGTAGCATTATCTATAAAGTCCTGAAGCATGAAGTTCTGTAATAGAAGAATAAAAAAGCTGCAGTAATTCTAGTAGAAGAAAGAGAAGACAAGTGTGAATAAAGACAAAAGCACAAAAGCTGCAAAAGCAAGACCAATGAAGATTGAAGTCAAGCGCCTGCTGTCGACAATGAAGCGTCCGAAAAGTCGTATTTTGAGGTACGCTAGTCGAAATGAAGTGATATTGGTTTTGTTAGAAAGATAAGATAAATAAATACATGGTTCCTGGAGAAATCAAGATCTAAACCAATCTCGATCTGAGTTAAATTCCTTCTTCAAGCTTGAGATGTTGTACTGTTCGTGACAATCAGAACATGCAAGCGTCTGCTGACAATTTTTGGAGCTTTTGGTGTTCAGAAACATTGATCTTGGTATTGTTGGAAGGCTTTGAGAAATATCCGCAACTCTTATGAAGAGGTCAAGAGGGAAATCGATCTCTATCTTTGTCAAATTGCGTCCGTAATTTGGTGACGTGATGTTGTTCCTGACAGTCATACCTTTGTAGCGTCTGATTGCCATATCTTGAGTTGTAGGCGTTTGAATTGGATGAAACCAGTGTCTCATTAAAGCTAATATCCATATCTACAGGTTTCATGAAAACAGTGAATCCTAATTCGGCCATTAAGAGGGTCTAAGAAGCCTAATACGCTCACTGGTCAGAATGCAACGAGGTAAACAGCCTTGTGAATGTGCCCAGCGGATAACCACGCACCTTAGCTAATTTAAGAGGCGTCCAGTGAAGCTAATCAAGCATATATTCAGAATACAAAGCATTATGTAGGCTAGAGAAGTAATTTTGAATGAAGTATTAGGATATTCAAAGTCCAAGCTTGTCCAGAAAATAAGGTACCATTTTCTATAAAGTCCTGAAGCATGAAGTACTGTAATAGAAGAACAGAAAAGCTTCAGCAATTCTAATAGAAGAAAGAGAAGACAAGTGTGAATAAAGACAAAAGCTCAAAAGCTGCAAAAGCAAAACCACTGAAGATTGAAGTCAAGCACCTGCTGCCGACAATGAAGCGTCTGAAACGTCGTATTTTGAGGTACGCTAGTCGACATGAAGTGATATTGGTTTTGTTAGAAAGATAAGATAAATAAATACATATTTCCTGTAGAAGTCAGGATCTGAACCAATCTCGATCTGAGTGAAATTCCTTCTTCAAGCTTGAGATGTGGTACTATTTGTGACAATCAAATCATGCTAGCGTCTGCTGACAATTTTTGGACCTTTAGGTGTTCAAAAACATCGATCTTGGTATTGTTGGAAGGCTTTGAGAAATATCCGCAACTCTCATGAAGAGGTCAAGAGCGAAATCGATCTCTATCTTTGTCAAATTGCGTCCGTAATTTGGTGACGTGATGTTGTTCCTGACGGTCATACCTTTGTAGCGTCTGGTTGCCATATCTTGTGTTGTAGGCGTTTGAATTGGATGAAACCAGTGTCTCATTAAAGCTAATATCCATATCTACAAGTTTCATGAAAACAGCGAATCCTAATTCGGCCGTTAAGAGGGTCTAAGAAGCATAATACGATCACTGGTTAGAATGAAACAAGGTAAACAGCTTTGTGAATGTGCCCAGTGGATAACCACGCACCTTAGCTAATTTAAGAGGCTTCCAGTGAAGCTAATCAAGCTTCTATTCAGAATACAAAACATGATGAAGGCTGGAGAAGTAATTTTGAATGAAGTATTAAAATATTCAAAGTCCAAGCTTGACCATAAAATAAGATACCATTTTCTATGAAGTCGTGTAGAACGAAGTAATGTAATAGAAGAACACAAAAGCTTCAGCAATTGTAATAGAAGAAAGAGAAGACAAGTGTGGATAAAGACAAACACACAAAAGCTGCAAAAGCAAAACCGCTGAAGATTGAAGTCAAGCGCCAGCTGCTGTCAATGAAGCGTCCGAAATGTCGTATTTTGAGGTACGCTCGTCGAAATGAAGTGATATTGGCTTTGTTGGAAAGATAAGAGAAATACCAACATGTTTCGTACAAATTTCGTGATCTGAACCAATCTCTATCTATTTGAAATTCCTTCTTCAAGCTTGAGATGTGGTTCTGTTCGTGACAATCAGAACATTCAAGCGTCTGCTGAAAATTTCTGTAGCTTTAGGTGTTCAAAAGCATCGATCTTAGTATCGTTGGAAGGGTTATAGAAATATCCGCAGCTCTCATGAAGAGGTCAAAAGCGAAATCGATCTCTATCTTTGTCAAATTGCATCCGTAAGTTGGTGACGTGATGTTGTTCCTGACAGTCATACCTTTGTAGCTTCCGATGGCCATATCTTGAGTTGTAGGCATTCGAATTGGATGAAACCCGTGTCTCATTAAATCTAATATCCATATCTACAGGTTTCATGAAAACAGCGAATCCTAATTCGGCCATTAAGAGGGTGTAAGAAGCCTAATACGCTCACTGGTCAGAATGCAACGAGGTAAACAGCCTTGTGAATGTGCCCAGCGGATAACCACGCACCTTAGCTAATTTAAGAGGCGTCCAGTGAAGCTAATCAAGCATATATTCAGAATACAAAGCATTATGTAGGCTAGAGAAGTAATTTTGAATGAAGTATTAGGATATTCAAAGTCCAAGCTTGTCCAGAAAATAAGGTACCATTTTCTATAAAGTCCTGAAGCATGAAGTACTGTAATAGAAGAACAGAAAAGCTTCAGCAATTCTAATAGAAGAAAGAGAAGACAAGTGTGAATAAAGACAAAAGCTCAAAAGCTGCAAAAGCAAAACCACTGAAGATTGAAGTCAAGCGCCTGCTGCCGACAATGAAGCGTCTGAAACGTCGTATTTTGAGGTACGCTAGTCGACATGAAGTGATATTGGTTTTGTTAGAAAGATAAGATAAATAAATACATGTTTCCTGTAGAAGTCAGGATCTGAACCAATCTCGATCTGAGTGAAATTCCTTCTTCAAGCTGGAGATGTGGTACTATTTGTGACAATCAAATCATGCTAGCGTCTGCTGACAATTTTTGGACCTTTAGGTGTTCAAAAACATCGATCTTGGTATTGTTGGAAGGCTTTGAGAAATATCCGCAACTCTCATGAAGAGGTCAAGAGCGAAATCGATCTCTATCTTTGTCAAATTGCGTCCGTAATTTGGGGACGTGATGTTGTTCCTGACGGTCATACCTTTGTAGCGTCTGATTGCCATATCTTCTGTTGTAGGCGTTTGAATTGGATGAAACCAGTGTCTCATTAAAGCTAATATCCATATCTACAAGTTTTATGAAAACAGCGAATCCTAATTCGGCCGTTAAGAGGGTCTAAGAAGCACAATACGGTCACTGGCCAGAATGCAACGAGGTTAACAGCCTTGTGAATGTGCCCAGTGGATAACCATGCACCTTAGCTAATTTAAGAGGCATCAAGTGAAGCTAACCAAGCGTCTATTGAGAATACAAAACATTATGAAGGCTAGAGAAGTAATTTTGAATGAAGTATTAAGATATTCAAAGTCCAAGCTTGACCAGAAAATAAGGTACCATTTTCTATAAAGTCCTGAAGTATGAAGTACTGTAATAGAAGAACACAAAAGCTTCAGCAATTCTAATAGAAGAAAGAGAAGACAAGTGTGGATAAAGACAAACACACAAAAGCTGCAAAAGCAAAACCACTGAAGATTGAAGTCAAGCGCCAGCTGCTGTCAATGAAGCGTCCGAAATGTCGTATTTTGAGGTACGCTCGTCGAAATGAAGTGATATTGGCTTTGTTGGAAAGATAAGATAAATACCAACATGTTTCGTACAAATTTCGTGATCTGAACCAATCTCTATCTAATTGAAATTCCTTCTTCAAGCTTGAGATGTGGTTCTGTTCGTGACAATCAGAACATTCAAGCGTCTGCTGAAAATTTCTGTAGCTTTAGGTGTTCAAAAGCATCGATCTTAGTATCGTTGGAAGGGTTATAGAAATATCCGCAACTCTCATGAAGAGGTCAAAAGCGAAATCGATCTCTATCTTTGTCAAATTGCATCCGTAAGTTGGTGACGTGATGTTGTTCCTGACAGTCATACCTTTGTAGCGTCCGATGGCCATATCTTGAGTTGTAGGCATTCGAATTGGATGAAACCCGTGTCTCATTAAAGCTAATATCCATATCTACAGGTTTCATGAAAACAGCGAATCCTAATTCGGCCATTAAGAGGGTCTAAGAAGCATAATACGCTCACTGGTCAGAATGCAACGAGGTAAACAGCCTTGTGAATGTGCCCAGTGGATAACCACGCACCTTAGCTAATTTAAGAGGCGTCCAGTGAAGCTAATCAAGCATATATTCAGAATACAAAACATTATGTAGGCTAGAGAAGTAATTTTGAATGAAGTATTAAGATATTCAAAGTCCAAGCTTGTCCAGAAAATAAGGTACCATTTTCTATAAAGTCCTGAAGCATGAAGTACTGTAATAGAAGAACAGAAAAGCTTCAGCAATTCTAATAGAAGAAAGAGAAGACAAGTGTGAATAAAGACAAAAGCTCAAAAGCTGCAAAAGCAAAACCACTGAAGATTGAAGTCAAGCGCCTGCTGCCGACAATGAAGCGTCTGAAACGTCGTATTTTGAGGTACGCTAGTCGACATGAAGTGATATTGGTTTTGTTAGAAAGATAAGATAAATAAATACATATTTCCTGTAGAAGTCAGGATCTGAACCAATCTCGATCTGAGTGAAATTCCTTCTTCAAGCTTGAGATGTGGTACTATTTGTGACAATCAAATCATGCTAGCGTCTGCTGACAATTTTTGGACCTTTAGGTGTTCAAAAACATCGATCTTGGTATTGTTGGAAGGCTTTGAGAAATATCCGCAACTCTCATGAAGAGGTCAAGAGCGAAATCGATCTCTATCTTTGTCAAATTGCGTCCGTAATTTGGTGACGTGATGTTGTTCCTGACGGTCATACCTTTGTAGCGTCTGGTTGCCATATCTTGTGTTGTAGGCGTTTGAATTGGATGAAACCAGTGTCTCATTAAAGCTAATATCCATATCTACAAGTTTCATGAAAACAGCGAATCCTAATTCGGCCGTTAAGAGGGTCTAAGAAGCATAATACGATCACTGGTTAGAATGCAACAAGGTAAACAGCTTTGTGAATGTGCCCAGTGGATAACCACGCACCTTAGCTAATTTAAGAGGCTTCCAGTGAAGCTAATCAAGCTTCTATTCAGAATACAAAACATGATGAAGGCTGGAGAAGTAATTTTGAATGAAGTATTAAAATATTCAAAGTCCAAGCTTGACCATAAAATAAGATACCATTTTCTATGAAGTCGTGTAGAACGAAGTAATGTAATAGAAGAACACAAAAGCTTCAGCAATTGTAATAGAAGAAAGAGAAGACAAGTGTGAATAAAGACAAAAGCACAAAAGCTGCAAAAGCAAAACCACTGAAGATTGAAGTCAAGCGCCAGCTGCCGACAATGAAGCGTCCAAAACGTCGTATTTTGAGGTACGCTCGTCGAAACTAAGTGATCTTGGCTTTGTTGGAAAGATGACATGTTTCCTACAGATGTCGATCTCTGAACCAATCTCTATCTGACTGAAATTCCTTCTTCAAGCTTGAGATGTGGTACGGTTCGTGACGATCAGAACATGTAAGCGTCTGCTGACAATTTCTGAGCTTTAGGTGTTCAAAAAGAATCGATCTTGGTATCGTTGGAAGGCTAGAGAAATATCCGCAACTCTCATGAAGAGCTCAAGAGCGAAATCGATCTCTATCTTTGTCAAATTGCATCCGTAAGTTGGTGACGTGATGTTGTTCCTGATAGTCATACCTTTGTAGCGTCCGATGGCATATATTGAGTTGTAGGCGTCCGAATTGGATGAAACCGGTGTCTTATTAAATCTAATATCCATATCTACAAGTTTCATGAAAACGTCGAATCCTAATTCGGCCATTAAGAGGGTCTAAGAAGCATAATACGCTCACTGCTCAGAATGCAACGAGGTAAACAGCCTTGTGAATGTGCCCAGTGGACAACCATGCACCTTAGCTAATTTAAGAGGCGTCCAGTGAACCTAATCAAGCGTATATTCAGAATACAAAACATTATGTAGGCTGGAGAAGTAATTTTGAATGAAGTATTAAGATATTCAAAGTCCAAGCTTGTCCAGAAAATAAGGTACCATTTTCTATAAAGTCCTGAAGCATGAAGTACTGTAATAGAAGAACAGAAAAGCTTCAGCAATTCTAATAGAAGAAAGAGAAGACAAGTGTGAATAAAGACAAAAGCTCAAAAGCTGCAAAAGCAAAACCACTGAAGATTGAAGTCAAGCGCCTGCTGCCAACAATGAAGCGTCTGAAACGTCGTATTTTGAGGTACGCTAGTCGACATGAAGTGATATTGGTTTTGTTAGAAAGATAAGATAAATAAATACATATTTCCTGTAGAAGTCAGGATCTGAACCAATCTCGATCTGAGTGAAATTCCTTCTTCAAGCTTGAGATGTGGTACTGTTTGTGACAATCAGAACATGCTAGCGTCTGCTGACAATTTTTGGACCTTTAGGTGTTCAAAAACATCGATCTTGGTATTGTTGGAAGGCTTTGAGAAATATCCGCAACTCTCATGAAGAGGTCAAGAGCGAAATCGATCTCTATCTTTGTCAAATTGCGTCCGTAATTTGGTGACGTGATGTTGTTCCTGACGGTCATACCTTTGTAGCGTCTGATTGCCATATCTTGTCGTGTAGGCGTTTGAATTGGATGAAACCAGTGTCTCATTAAAGCTAATATCCATATCTACAAGTTTCATGAAAACAGCGAATCCTAATTCGGCCGTTAAGAGGGTCTAAGAAGCATAATACGGTCACTGGTCAGAATGCAACGAGGTAAACAGCCTTGTGAATGTGCCCAGTGGATAACCACGCACCTTAGCTAATTTAAGAGGCTTCTAGTGAAGCTAATCAAGCTTCTATTCAGAATACAAAACATGATGAAGGCTGAGAAGTAATTTTGAATGAAGTATTAAGATATTCAAAGTCCAAGCTTGACCAAAAAATAAGGTACCATTTTCTATAAAGTCCTGAAGCATGAAGTACTGTAATAGAAGAACACAAAAGCTTCAGTAATTGTAATAGAAGAAAGAGAAGACAAGTGTGAATAAAGACAAAAGCACAAAAGCTGCAAAAGCAAGACCACTGAAGATTGAAGTCAAGCGCCTGCTGCCGACAACGAAGCGACCGAAAAGTCATATTTTGAGGTACGCTAGTCGAAATGAAGTGATATTGGTTTTGTTAGAAAGATAAGATAAATAAATACATGTTTCCTCCAGAAGTCAAGATCTGAACCAATCTCGATCTGAGTGAAATTCCTTCTTCAAGCTTGAGATGTGGTACAGTTCGTGACAATCAGAACATGCAAGCGTCTGCTGACAATTTTTGGAGCTTTAGGTGTTCAAAAACATTGATCTTCGTATTGTTGGAAGGCTTTCAGAAATATCCGCAACTCTCATGAAGTGGTCAAGAGCGAAATCGATCTCTATCTTTGTCAAATTGCGTCCGTAATTTGGTGACGTGATGTTGTTCCTGACAGTCATACCTTTGTAGCGTCTGATTGCCATATCTTGAGTTGTAGGCGTTTGAATTGGATGAAATTGGTGTCTCATTAAGGCTAATATCCATATCTACAAGTTTCATGAAAACAGCAAATCCTAATTCGGCCATTTAGAGGGTCTAAGAAGCATAATACGCTCACTGCTCAGAATGCAACGAGGTAAACAACCTTGTGAATGTGCCCAGTGGATAACCACGCACCTTAGCTAATTTAAGAGGCTTCCAGTGAAGCTAATCAAGCGTCTATTCAGAATACAAAACATTATGAAGGCTGGAGAAGTAATTTTGAATGAAGTATTAAGATATTCAAAGTCCAAGCTTGACCAGAAAATAAGGTACCATTTTCTATAAAGTCCTGAAGTATGAAGTACTGTAATAGAAGAACACAAAAGCTTCAGCAATTCTAATAGAAGAAAGAGAAGACAAGTGTGAATAAAGACAAAAGCACAAAAGCTGCAAAAGCAAAACCACTGAAGATTGAAGTCAAGCGCCAGCTGCCGACAATGAAGCGTCCGAAACGTCGTATTTTGAGGTACGCTCGTCGAAATGAAGTGATATTGGCTTTGTTGGAAAGATAAGAGAAATACCCACATGTTTCCTACAAATTCGAGATCTGAACCAATCTCTATCTGAGTGAAATTCCTTCTTCAAGCTTGAGATGTGGTTCTGTTCGTGACAATCAGAACATGCAGGCGTCTGCTGACAATTTCTGGAGCTTTAGGTGTTCAAAAGCATCGATCTTGGTATCGTTGGAAGGGTTATAGAAATATCCGCAACTCTCATGAAGAGGTCAAAAGCGAAATCGATCTCTATCTTTGTCAAATTACATCCGTAAGTTGGTGACGTGATATTGTTCCCGACAGTCATACCTTTGTAGCGTCTGATGGCCACATCTTGAGTTGTAGGCATTCGAATTGGATGAAACCCGTGTTTCATTAAAGCTAATATCCATATCTACAAGTTTCATGAAAATAGCGAATCCTAATTCGGCCATTAAGAGGGTCTAAGAAGCATAATACGCTCACTGGTCAGAATGCAACGAGGTAAACAGCCTTGTGAATGTGCCCAGTGGATAACCACGCACCTTAGCTAATTTAAGAGGCTTCCAGTGAAGCTAATCAAGCTTCTATTCAGAATACAAAACATTATGAAGGCTGGAGAAGTAATTTTGAATGAAGTATTAAAATATTCAAAGTCCAAGCTTGACCAGAAAATAAGGTACCATTTTCTATAAAGTCCTGAAGCATGAAGTACTGTAATAGAAGAACACAAAAGCTTCAGCAATTCTAATAGAAGAAAGAGAAGACAAGTGTGAATAAAGACAAAAGCACAAAAGCTGCAAAAGCAAAACCACTGAAGATTGAAGTCAAGCGCCTGCTGCCGACAATGAAGCGTCCGAAACGTCGTATTTTGAGGTACGCTAGTCGAAATGAAGTGATATTGGTTTTGTTAGAAAGATAAGATAAATAAATACATGTTTCCTGGAGAAGTCAAGATCTGAACCAATCTCGATCTGAGTGAAATTCCTTCTTCAAGCTTGAGATGTGGTACTGTTCGTGACAATCAGAACATGCAAGCGTCTGCTGACAATTTTTGGAGCTTTAGGTGTTCAAAAACATCGATCTTGGTATCGTTGGAAGGCTTTGAGAAATATCCGCAACTCTCATGAAGAGGTCAAGAGCGAAATCGATCTCTATCTTTGTCAAATTGCGTCCGTAAGTTGGTGACGTGATGTTGTTCCTGACAGTCATACCTTTGTAGCGTCTGATGGCCATATCTTGAGTTGTAGGCATTCGAATTGGATGAAACCCGTGTCTCATTAAAGCTAATATCCATATCTACAAGTTTCATGAAAACAGCGAATCCTAATTCGGCCATTAAGAGGGTCTAAGAAGCATAATACGCTCACTGGTCAGAATGCAACGAGGTAAACAGCCTTGTGAATGTGCCCAGTGGATAACCACGCACCTTAGCAAATTTAAGAGGCTTCCAGTGAAGCTAATCAAGCGTCTATTCAGAATACAAAACATTATGAAGGCTGGAGAAGTAATTTTGAATGAAGTATTAAGATATTCAAAGTCCAAGCTTGACCAGAAAAAAGGTACCATTTTCTATAAAGTCCTGAAGCATGAAGTACTGTAATAGAAGAACACAAAAGCTTCAGCAATTCTAATAGAAGAAAGAGAAGACAAGTGTGAATAAAGACAAAAGCACAAAAGCTGCAAAAGCAAGACCACTGAAGATTGAAGTCAAGCGCCTGCTGCCGACAATGAAGCGTCCGAAAAGTCGTATTTTGAGGTACGCTAGTCGAAATGAAGTGATATTGGTTTTGTTAGAAAGATAAGATAAATAAATACATGTTTCCTGGAGAAGTCAAGATCTGAACCAATCTCGATCTGAGTGAAATTCCTTCTTCAAGCTTGAGATGTGGTACTGTTCGTGACAATCAGAACATGCAAGCGTCTGCTGACAATTTTTGGAGCTTTAGGTGTTCAAAAACATCGATCTTGGTATCGTTGGAAGGCTTTGAGAAATATCCGCAACTCTCATGAAGAGGTCAAGAGCGAAATCGATCTCTATCTTTGTCAAATTGCGTCCGTAAGTTGGTGACGTGATGTTGTTCCTGACAGTCATACCTTTGTAGCGTCTGATGGCCATATCTTAGTTGTAGGCATTCGAATTGGATGAAACCCGTGTCTCATTAAAGCTAATATCCATATCTACAAGTTTCATGAAAACAGCGAATCCTAATTCGGCCATTAAGAGGGTCTAAGAAGCATAATATGCTCACTGGTCAGAATGCAACGAGGTAAACAGCCTTGTGAATGTGCCCAGTGGATAACCACGCACCTTAGCAAATTTAAGAGGCTTCCAGTGAAGCTAATCAAGCGTCTATTCAGAATACAAAACATTATGAAGGCTGGAGAAGTAATTTTGAATGAAGTATTAAGATATTCAAAGTCCAAGCTTGACCAGAAAATAAGGTACCATTTTCTATAAAGTCCTGAAGCATGAAGTATTGTAATAGAAGAACACAAAAGCTTTAGCAATTCTAATAGAAGAAAGAGAAGACAAGTGTGAATAAAGACAAAAGCACAAAAGCTGCAAAAGCAAGACCACTGAAGATTGAAGTCAAGCGCCTGCTGCCGACAATGAAGCGTCCGAAAAGTCGTATTTTGAGGTACGCTAGTCGAAATGAAGTGATATTGGTTTTGTTAGAAAGATAAGATAAATAAATACATGTTTCCTGGAGAAGTCAAGATCTGAACCAATCTCGATCTGAGTGAAATTCCTTCTTCAAGCTTGAGATGTGGTACTGTTCGTGACAATCAGAACATGCAAGCGTCTGCTGACAATTTTTGGAGCTTTAGGTGTTCAAAAACATCGATCTTGGTATCGTTGGAAGGCTTTGAGAAATATCCGCAACTCTCATGAAGAGGTCAAGAGCGAAATCGATCTCTATCTTTGTCAAATTGCGTCCGTAAGTTGGTGACGTGATGTTGTTCCTGACAGTCATACCTTTGTAGCGTCTGATGGCCATATCTATAGTTGTAGGCATTCGAATTGGATGAAACCCGTGTCTCATTAAAGCTAATATCCATATCTACAAGTTTCATGAAAACAGCGAATCCTAATTCGGCCATTAAGAGGGTCTAAGAAGCATAATACGCTCACTGGTCAGAATGCAACGAGGTAAACAGCCTTGTGAATGTGCCCAGTGGATAACCACGCACCTTAGCTAATTTAAGAGGCTTCCAGTGAAGCTAATCAAGCGTCTATTCAGAATACAAAACATTATGAAGGCTGGAGAAGTAATTTTGAATGAAGTATTAAGATATTCAAAGTCCAAGCTTGACCAGAAAATAAGGTACCATTTTCTATAAAGTCCTGAAGCATGAAGTACTGTAATAGAAGAACACAAAAGCTTCAGCAATTCTAATAGAAGAAAGTGAAGAAAGTGTGAATAAAGACAAAAGCACAAAAGCTGCAAAAGCAAAACCACTGAAGATTGAAGTCAAGCGCCTGCTGCCGACAATGAAGCGTCCGAAAAGTCGTATTTTGAGGTACGCTAGTCGAAATGAAGTGATATTGGTTTTGTTAGAAAGATAAGATAAATAAATACATGTTTCCTGGAGAAGTCAAGATCTGAACCAATCTCGATCTGAGTGAAATTCCTTCTTCAAGCTTGAGATGTGGTACTGTTCGTGACAATCAGAACATGCAAGCGTCTGCTGACAATTTTTGGAGCTTTAGGTGTTCAAAAACATCGATCTTGGTATCGTTGGAAGGCTTTGAGAAATATCCGCAACTCTCATGAAGAGGTCAAGAGCGAAATCGATCTCTATCTTTGTCAAATTGCGTCCGTAAGTTGGTGACGTGATGTTGTTCCTGACAGTCATACCTTTGTAGCGTCTGATGGCCATATCTTGAGTTGTAGGCATTCGAATTGGATGAAACCCGTGTCTCATTAAAGCTAATATCCATATCTACAAGTTTCATGAAAACAGCGAATCCTAATTCGGCCATTAAGAGGGTCTAAGAAGCATAATACGCTCACTGGTCAGAATGCAACGAGGTAAACAGCCTTGTGAATGTGCCCAGTGGATAACCACGCACCTTAGCTAATTTAAGAGGCTTCCAGTGAAGCTAATCAAGCGTCTATTCAGAATACAAAACATTATGAAGGCTGGAGAAGTAATTTTGAATGAAGTATTAAGATATTCAAAGTCCAAGCTTGACCAGAAAATAAGGTACCATTTTCTATAAAGTCCTGAAGCATGAAGTACTGTAATAGAAGAACACAAAAGCTTCAGCAATTCTAATAGAAGAAAGAGAAGACAAGTGTGAATAAAGACAAAAGCACAAAAGCTGCAAAAGCAAAACCACTGAAGATTGAAGTCAAGCGCCTGCTGCCGACAATGAAGCGTCCGAAACGTCGTATTTTGAGGTACGCTAGTCGAAATGAAGTGATATTGGTTTTGTTAGAAAGATAAGATAAATAAATACATGTTTCCTGGAGAAGTCAAGATCTGAACCAATCTCGATCTGAGTGAAATTCCTTCTTCAAGCTTGAGATGTGGTACTGTTCGTGACAATCAGAACATGCAAGCGTCTGCTGACAATTTTTGGAGCTTTAGGTGTTCAAAAACATCGATCTTGGTATCGTTGGAAGGCTTTGAGAAATATCCGCAACTCTCATGAAGAGGTCAAGAGCGAAATCGATCTCTATCTTTGTCAAATTGCGTCCGTAATTTGGTGACGTGATGTTGTTCCTGACAGTCATACCTTTGTAGCGTCTGATGGCCATATCTTGAGTTGTAGGCGTTTGAATTGGATGAAACCGGTGTCTCATTAAAGCTAATATCCATATCTACAAGTTTCATGAAAACAGCGAATCCTAATTCGGCCATTAAGAGGGTCTAAGAAGCATAATACGCTCACTGGTCAGAATGCAACGAGGTAAACAGCCTTGTGAATGTGCCCAGTGGATAACCACGCACCTTAGCTAATTTAAGAGGCTTCCAGTGAAGCTAATCAAGCGTCTATTCAGAATACAAAACATTATGAAGGCTGGAGAAGTAATTTTGAATGAAGTATTAAGATATTCAAAGTCCAAGCTTGACCAGAAAATAAGGTACCATTTTCTATAAAGTCCTGAAGCATGAAGTACTGTAATAGAAGAACACAAAAGCTTCAGCAATTCTAATAGAAGAAAGAGAAGACAAGTGTGAATAAAGACAAAAGCACAAAAGCTGCAAAAGCAAGACCACTGAAGATTGAAGTCAAGCGCCTGCTGCCGACAATGAAGCGTCCGAAAAGTCGTATTTTGAGGTACGCTAGTCGAAATGAAGTGATATTGGTTTTGTTAGAAAGATAAGATAAATAAATACATGTTTCCTCGAGAAGTCAAGATCTGAACCAATCTCGATCTGAGTGAAATTCCTTCTTCAAGCTTGAGATGTGGTACTGTTCGTGACAATCAGAACATGCAAGCGTCTGCTGACAATTTTTGGAGCTTTAGGTGTTCAAAAACATCGATCTTGGTATTGTTGGAAGGCTTTGAGAAATATCCGCAACTCTCATGAAGAGGTCAAGAGCGAAATCGATCTCTATCTTTGTCAAATTGCGTCCGTAATTTGGTGACGTGATGTTGTTCCTGACAGTCATACCTTTGTAGCGTCTGATTGCCATATCTTGAGTTGTAGGCGTTTGAATTGGATGAAACTGGTGTCTCATTAAAGCTAATATCCATATCTACAAGTTTCATGAAAACAGCGAATCCTAATTCGGCCATTAAGAGGGTCTAAGAAGCATAATACGCTCACTGGTCAGAATGCAACGAGGTAAACAACCTTGTGAATGTGCCCAGTGGATAACCACGCACCTTAGCTAATTTAAGAGGCTTCCAGTGAAGCTAATCAAGCGTCTATTCAGAATACAAAACATTATGAAGGCTGGAGAAGTAATTTTGAATGAAGTATTAAGATATTCAAAGTCCAAGCTTGACCAGAAAATAAGGTACCATTTTCTATAAAGTCCTGAAGCATGAAGTACTGTAATAGAAGAACACAAAAGCTTCAGCAATTCTAATAGAAGAAAGAGAAGACAAGTGTGAATAAAGACAAAAGCACAAAAGCTGCAAAAGCAAAACCACTGAAGATTGAAGTCAAGCGCCTGCTGCCGACAATGAAGCGTCCGAAATGTCGTATTTTGAGGTACGCTAGTCGAAATGAAGTGATATTGGTTTTGTTAGAAAGATAAGATAAATAAATACATGTTTCCTGGAGAAGTCAAGATCTGAACCAATCTCGATCTGAGTGAAATTCCTTCTTCAAGCTTGAGATGTGGTACTGTTCGTGACAATCAGAACATGCAAGCGTCTGCTGACAATTTCTGGAGCTTTAGGTGTTCAAAAACATCGATCTTGGTATCGTTGGAAGGCTTTAGAAATATCCGCAACTCTCATGAAGAGGTCAAGAGCGAAATCGATCTCTATCTTTGTCAAATTGCGTCCGTAAGTTGGTGACGTGATGTTGTTCCTGACAGTCATAGCTTTGTAGCGTCTGATGGCCATATCTAGAGTTGTAGGCATTCGAATTGGATGAAACCCGTGTCTCATTAAAGATAATATCCATATCTACAAGTTTCATGAAAACAGCGAATCCTAATTCGGCCATTAAGAGGGTCTAAGAAGCATAATACGCTCACTGGTCAGAATGCAACGAGGTAAACAGCCTTGTGAATGTGCCCAGTGGATAACCACGCACCTTAGCAAATTCAAGAGGCTTCCAGTTAAGCTAATCAAGCGTCTATTCAGAATACAAAACATTATGAAGGCTGGAGAAGTAATTTTGAATGAAGTATTAAGATATTCAAAGTCCAAGCTTGACCAGAAAATAAGGTAGCATTTTCTACAAAGTCCTGAAGCATGAAGTACTGTAATAGAAGAACACAAAAGCTTCAGTAATTCTAATAAAAGAAAGAGAAGACAAGTGTGAATAAAGACAAAAGCACAAAAGTTGCAAAAGCAAGACCACTGAAGATTGAAGTCAAGCGCCTGCTGCCGACAATGCAGCGTCCGAAAAGTCGTATTTTGAGGTACGCTAGTCGAAATGAAGTGATATTGGTTTTGTTAGAAAGATAAGATAAATAAATACATGTTTCCTGGAGAAGTCAAGATCTGAACCAATCTCGATCTGAGTGAAATTCCTTCTTCAAGCTTGAGATGTGGTACTGTTCGTGACAATCAGAACATGCAAGCGTCTGCTGACAATTTTTGGAGCTTTAGGTGTTCAAAAACATCGATCTTGGTATTGTTGGAAGGCTTTGAGAAATATCCGCAACTCTCATGAAGAGGTCAAGAGCGAAATCGATCTCTATCTTTGTCAAATTGCGTCCGTAATTTGGTGACGTGATGTTGTTCCTGACAGTCATACCTTTGTAGCGTCTGATTGCCATATCTTGAGTTGTAGGCGTTTGAATTGGATGAAACTGGTGTCTCATTAAGGCTAATATCCATATCTACAAGTTTCATGAAAACAGCAAATCCTAATTCGGCCATTAAGAGGGTCTAAGAAGCATAATACGCTCACTGCTCAGAATGCAACGAGGTAAACAACCTTGTGAATGTGCCCAGTGGATAACCACGCACCTTAGCTAATTTAAGAGGCTTCCAGTGAAGCTAATCAGGCGTCTATTCTGAATACAAAACATTATGAAGGCTGGAGAAGTAATTTTGAATGAAGTATTAAGATATTCAAAGTCCAAGCTTGACCAGAAAATAAGGTACCATTTTCTCTAAAGTCCTGAAGTATGAAGTACTGTAATAGAAGAACACAAAAGCTTCAGCAATTCTAATAGAAGAAAGAGAAGACAAGTGTGAATAAAGACAAAAGCACAAAAGCTGCAAAAGCAAAACCACTGAAGATTGAAGTCAAGCGCCTGCTGCCGACAATGAAGCGTCCGAAACGTCGTATTTTGAGGTACGCTAGTCGAAATGAAGTGATATTGGTTTTGTTAGAAAGATAAGATAAATAAATACATGTTTCCTCGAGAAGTCAAGATCTGAACCAATCTCGATCTGAGTGAAATTCCTTCTTCAAGCTTGAGATGTGGTTCTGTTCGTGACAATCAGAACATGCAAGCGTCTGCTGACAATTTCTGGAGCTTTAGGTGTTCAAAAGCATCGATCTTGGTATCGTTGGAAGGCTTTAGAAATATCCGCAACTCTCATGAAGAGGTCAAAAGCGAAATCGATCTCTATCTTTGTCAAATTGCATCCGTAAGTTGGTGACGTGATGTTGTTCCTGACAGTCATACCTTTGTAGCGTCTGATGGCCACATCTTGAGTTGTAGGCATTCGAATTGGATGAAACCCGTGTCTCATTAAAGCTAATATCCATATCTACAAGTTTCATGAAAATAGCGAATCCTAATTCGGCCATTAAGAGGGTCTAAGAAGCATAATACGCTCACTGGTCAGAATGCAACGAGGTAAACAGCCTTGTGAATGTGCCCAGTGGATAACCACGCACCTTAGCTAATTTAAGAGGCTTCCAGTGAAGCTAATCAAGCGTCTATTCAGAATACAAAACATTATGAAGGCTGGAGAAGTAATTTTGAATGAAGTATTAAGATATTCAAAGTCCAAGCTTGACCAGAAAATAAGGTACCATTTTCTATAAAGTCCTGAAGCATGAAGTACTGTAATAGAAGAACACAAAAGCTTCAGCAATTCTAATAGAAGAAAGAGAAGACAAGTGTGAATAAAGACAAAAGCACAAAAGCTGCAAAAGCAAGACCACTGAAGATTGAAGTCAAGCGCCTGCTGCCGACAATGAAGCGTCCGAAAAGTCGTATTTTGAGGTACGCTAGTCGAAATGAAGTGATATTGGTTTTGTTAGAAAGATAAGATAAATAAATACATGTTTCCTCGAGAAGTCAAGATCTGAACCAATCTCGATCTGAGTGAAATTCCTTCTTCAAGCTTGAGATGTGGTACTGTTCGTGACAATCAGAACATGCAAGCGTCTGCTGACAATTTTTGGAGCTTTAGGTGTTCAAAAACATCGATCTTGGTATTGTTGGAAGGCTTTGAGAAATATCCGCAACTCTCATGAAGAGGTCAAGAGCGAAATCGATCTCTATCTTTGTCAAATTGCGTCCGTAATTTGGTGACGTGATGTTGTTCCTGACAGTCATACCTTTGTAGCGTCTGATTGCCATATCTTGAGTTGTAGGCGTTTGAATTGGATGAAACTGGTGTCTCATTAAGCTAATATCCATATCTACAAGTTTCATGAAAACAGCGAATCCTAATTCGGCCATTAAGAGGGTCTAAGAAGCATAATACGCTCACTGGTCAGAATGCAACGAGGTAAACAGCCTTGTGAATGTGCCCAGTGGATAACCACGCACCTTAGCTAATTTAAGAGGCTTCCAGTGAAGCTAATCAGGCGTCTATTCTGAATACAAAACATTATGAAGGCTGGAGAAGTAATTTTGAATGAAGTATTAAGATATTCAAAGTCCAAGCTTGACCAGAAAATAAGGTACCATTTTCTCTAAAGTCCTGAAGTATGAAGTACTGTAATAGAAGAACACAAAAGCTTCAGCAATTCTAATAGAAGAAAGAGAAGACAAGTGTGAATAAAGACAAAAGCACAAAAGCTGCAAAAGCAAGACCACTGAAGATTGAAGTCAAGCGCCTGCTGCCGACAACGAAGCGACCGAAAAGTCATATTTTGAGGTACGCTAGTCGAAATGAAGTGATATTGGTTTTGTTAGAAAGATAAGATAAATAAATACATGTTTCCTCGAGAAGTCAAGATCTGAACCAATCTCGATCTGAGTGAAATTCCTTCTTCAAGCTTGAGATGTGGTACTGTTCGTGACAATCAGAACATGCAAGCGTCTGCTGACAATTTTTGGAGCTTTAGGTGTTCAAAAGGATCGATCTTGGTATCGTTGGAAGGCTTTAGAAATATCCGCAACTCTCATGAAGAGGTCAAAAGTGAAATCGATCTCTATCTTTGTCAAATTGCATCCGTAAGTTGGTGACGTGATGTTGTTCCTGACAGTCATACCTTTGTAGCGTCTGATGGCCACATCTTGAGTTGTAGGCATTCGAATTGGATGAAACCCGTGTCTCATTAAAGCTAATATCCATATCTACAAGTTTCATGAAAACAGCGAATCCTAATTCGGCCATTAAGAGGGTCTAAGAAGCATAATACGCTCACTGGTCAGAATGCAACGAGGTAAACAACCTTGTGAATGTGCCCAGTGGATAACCACGCACCTTAGCTAATTTAAGAGGCTTCCAGTGAAGCTAATCAAGCGTCTATTCAGAATACAAAACATTATGAAGGCTGGAGAAGTAATTTTGAATGAAGTATTAAGATATTCAAAGTCCAAGCTTGACCAGAAAATAAGGTAGCATTTTCTATAAAGTCCTGAAGCATGAAGTACTGTAATAGAAGAACACAAAAGCTTCAGCAATTCTAATAGAAGAAAGAGAAGACAAGTGTGAATAAAGACAAAAGCACAAAAGTTGCAAAAGCAAGACCACTGAAGATTGAAGTCAAGCGCCTGCTGCCGACAATGAAGCGTCCGAAAAGTCGTATTTTGAGGTACGCTAGTCGAAATGAAGTGATATTGGTTTTGTTAGAAAGATAAGATAAATAAATACATGTTTCCTGGAGAAGTCAAGATCTGAACCAATCTCGATCTGAGTGAAATTCCTTCTTCAAGCTTGAGATGTGGTACTGTTCGTGACAATCAGAACATGCAAGCGTCTGCTGACAATTTTTGGAGCTTTAGGTGTTCAAAAACATCGATCTTGGTATCGTTGGAAGGCTTTGAGAAATATCCGCAACTCTCAGGAAGAGGTCAAGAGCGAAATCGATCTCTATCTTTGTCAAATTGCGTCCGTAAGTTGGTGACGTGATGTTGTTCCTGACAGTCATACCTTTGTAGCGTCTGATGGCCATATCTATAGTTGTAGGCATTCGAATTGGATGAAACCCGTGTCTCATTAAAGCTAATATCCATATCTACAAGTTTCATGAAAACAGCAAATCCTAATTCGGCCATTAAGAGGGTCTAAGAAGCATAATATGCTCACTGGTCAGAATGCAACGAGGTAAACAACCTTGTGAATGTGCCCAGTGGATAACCACGCACCTTAGCAAATTCAAGAGGCTTCCAGTGAAGCTAATCAAGCGTCTATTCAGAATACAAAACATTATGAAGGCTGGAGGAGTAATTTTGAATGAAGTACTAAGATATTCAAAGTCCAAGCTTGACCAGAAAATAAGGTACCATTTTCTATAAAGTCCTGAAGCATGAAGTACTGTAATAGAAGAACACAAAAGCTTTAGCAATTCTAATAGTAGAAAGTGAAGAAAGTGTGAATAAAGACAAAAGCACAAAAGCTGAAAAAGCAAAACCACTGAAGATTGAAGTCAAGCGCCTGCTGCCGAAAATGAAGCCTCCGAAACGTCGTATTTTGAGGTACGCTAGTCGAAATGAAGTGATATTGGTTTTGGTAGAAAGATAAGATAAATAAATACATCTTTCCTGGAGAAGTCAAGATCTGAACCAATCTCGATCTGAGTGAAATTCCTTCTTCAAGCTTGAGATGTGGTACTGTTCGTGACAATCAGAACATGCAAGCGTCTGCTGACAATTTTTGGAGCTTTAGGTGTTCAAAAACATCGATCTTGGTATTGTTGGAAGGCTTTGAGAAATATCCGCAACTCTCATGAAGAGGTCAAGAGCGAAATCGATCTCTATCTTTGTCAAATTGCGTCCGTAAGTTGGTGACGTGATGTTGTGCCTGACAGTCATACCTTTGTAGCGTCTGATGGCCATATCTATAGTTGTAGGCATTCGAATTGGATGAAACCCGTGTCTCATTAAAGCTAATATCCATATCTACAAGTTTCATGAAAACAGTGAATCCTAATTCGGCCATTAAGAGGGTCTAAGAAGCATAATACGCTCACTGGTAAAAATGCAACGAGGTAAACATCCTGGTGAATGTGCCCAGTGGATAACCACGCACCTTAGCTAATTTAAGAGGCATTCAGTGAGGCTAATCAAGTGTCTACTCAGAATACAAAACATTATGAAGGCTAGAGAAGTAATTTTGAATGAAGTATTAAGATATTCAAAGTCCAAGCATGACCAGAAAATAAGGTACCATTTTCTATAAAGTCCTGAAGCATGAAGTATTGTAATAGAAGAACACAAAAGCTTTAGCAATTCTAATAGAAGAAAGTGAAGACAAGTGTGAATAAAGACAAAAGCACAAAAGCTACAAAAGCAAAACCACTGAAGATTGAAGTCAAGCACCAGCTGCCGACAATGAAGCGTCCGAAACGTCGTATTTTGAGGTACGCTCGTCGAAATGAAGTGATATTGGCTTTGTTGGAAAGATAAGAGAAATACCAACATGTTTCCTACAAATTTCGAGATCTGAACCAATCTCTATCTGACTGAAATTCCTTCTTCAAGCTTGAGATGTGGTTCTGTTCGTGACAATCAGAAATGCAAGCGTCTGCTGACAATTTCTGGAGCTTTAGGTGTTCAAAAGCATCGATCTTGGTATCGTTGGAAGGCTTATAGAAATATCCGCAACTCTCATGAAGAGGTCAAAAGCGAAATCGATCTCTATCTTTGTCAAATTGCATCCGTAAGTTGGTGACGTGATGTTGTTCCTGACAGTCATACCTTTGTAGCGTCTGATGGCCATATCTTGAGTTGTAGGCATTCGAATTGGATGAAACCCGTGTCTCATTAAAGCTAATATCCATATCTACAAGTTTCATGAAAACAGTGAATCCTAATTCGGCCATTAAGAGGGTCTAAGAAGCATAATACGCTCACTGGTAAAAATGCAACGAGGTAAACATCCTGGTGAATGTGCCCAGTGGATAACCACGCACCTTAGCTAATTTAAGAGGCATTCAGTGAGGCTAATCAAGTGTCTACTCAGAATACAAAACATTATGAAGGCTAGAGAAGTAATTTTGAATGAAGTATTAAGATATTCAAAGTCCAAGCATGACCAGAAAATAAGGTACCATTTTCTATAAAGTCCTGAAGCATGAAGTACTGTAATAGAAGAACACAAAAGCTTCAGTAATTCTAATAGAAGAAAGAGAAGACAAGTGTGAATAAAGACAAAAGCACAAAAGCTGCAAAAGCAAGACCACTGAAGATTGAAGTCAAGCGCCTGCTGCCGACAACGAAGCGACCGAAAAGTCATATTTTGAGGTACGCTAGTCGAAATGAAGTGATATTGGTTTTGTTAGAAAGATAAGATAAATAAATACATGTTTCCTAGAGAAGTCAAGATCTGAACCAATCTCGATCTGAGTGAAATTCCTTCTTCAAGCTTGAGATGTGGTACTGTTCGTGACAATCAGAACATGCAAGCGTCTGCTGACAATTTTTGGAGCTTTAGGTGTTCAAAAACATCGATCTTGGTATTGTTGGAAGGCTTTGAGAAATATCCGCAACTCTCATGAAGAGGTCAAGAGCGAAATCGATCTCTATCTTTGTCAAATTGCGTCCGTAATTTGGTGACGTGATGTTGTTCCTGACAGTCATACCTTTGTAGCGTCTGATTGCCATATCTTGAGTTGTAGGCGTTTGAATTGGATGAAACTGGTGTCTCATTAAAGCTAATATCCATATCTACAAGTTTCATGAAAACAGCGAATCCTAATTCGGCCATTAAGAGGGTCTAAGAAGCATAATACGCTCACTGGTCAGAATGCAACGAGGTAAACAGCCTTGTGAATGTGCCCAGTGGATAACCACGCACCTTAGCTAATTTAAGAGGCATTCAGTGAGGCTAATCAAGTGTCTACTCAGAATACAAAACATTATGAAGCCTAGAGAAGTAATTTTGAATGAAGTATTAAGATATTCAAAGTCCAAGCATGACCAGAAAATAAGGTACCATTTTCTATAAAGTCCTGAAGCATGAAATATTGTAATAGAAGAACACAAAAGCTTCAGTAATTCTAATAGAAGAAAGAGAAGACAAGTGTGAATAAAGACAAAAGCACAAAAGCTGCAAAAGCAAGACCACTGAAGATTGAAGTCAAGCGCCTGCTGCCGACAACGAAGCGACCGAAAAGTCATATTTTGAGGTACGCTAGTCGAAATGAAGTGATATTGGTTTTGTTAGAAAGATAAGATAAATAAATACATGTTTCCTCGAGACGTCAAGATCTGAACCAATCTCGATCTGAGTGAAATTCCTTCTTCAAGCTTGAGATATGGTACTGTTCGTGACAATCAGGACATGCAAGCGTCTGCTGACAATTTTTGGAGCTTTAGGTGTTCAAAAACATCGATCTTGGTATCGTTGGAAGGCTTTGAGAAATATCCGCAACTCTCAGGAAGAGGTCAAGAGCGAAATCGATCTCTATCTTTGTCAAATTGCGTCCGTAAGTTAGTGACGTGATGTTGTTCCTGACAGTCATACCTTTGTAGCGTCTGATGGCCATATCTATAGTTGTAGGCATTCGAATTGGATGAAACCCGTGTCTCATTAAAGCTAATATCCATATCTACAAGTTTCATGAAAACAGTGAATCCTAATTCGGCCATTAAGAGGGTCTAAGAAGCATAATACGCTCACTGGTAAAAATGCAACGAGGTAAACATCCTGGTGAATGTGCCCAGTGGATAACCACGCACCTTAGCTAATTTAAGAGGCATTCAGTGAGGCTAATCAAGTGTCTACTCAGAATACAAAACATTATGAAGCCTAGAGAAGTAATTTTGAATGAAGTATTAAGATATTCAAAGTCCAAGCATGACCAGAAAATAAGGTAGCATTTTCTATAAAGTCCTGAAGCATGAAGTACTGTAATAGAAGAACACAAAAGCTTTAGCAATTCTAATAGTAGAAAGTGAAGAAAGTGTGAATAAAGACAAAAGCACAAAAGTTGCAAAAGCAAGACCACTGAAGATTGAAGTCAAGCGCCTGCTGCTGACAATGCAGCGTCCGAAAAGTCGTATTTTGAGGTACGCTAGTCGAAATGAAGTGATATTGGTTTTGCTAGAAAGATAAGATAAATAAATACATGTTTCCTGGAGAAGTCAAGATCTGAACCAATCTCGATCTGAGTGAAATTCCTTCTTCAAGCTTGAGATATGGTACTGTTCGTGACAATCAGGACATGCAAGCGTCTGCTGACAATTTTTGGAGCTTTAGGTGTTCAAAAACATCGATCTTGGTATCGTTGGAAGGCTTTGAGAAATATCCGCAACTCTCAGGAAGAGGTCAAGAGCGAAATCGATCTCTATCTTTGTCAAATTGCGTCCGTAAGTTGGTGACGTGATGTTGTTCCTGACAGTCATACCTTTGTAGCGTCTGATGGCCATATCTATAGTTGTAGGCATTCGAATTGGATGAAACCCGTGTCTCATTAAAGCTAATATCCATATCTACAAGTTTCATGAAAACAGCAAATCCTAATTCGGCCATTAAGAGGGTCTAAGAAGCATAATATGCTCACTGGTCAGAATGCAACGAGGTAAACAACCTTGTGAATGTGCCCAGTGGATAACCACGCACCTTAGCAAATTCAAGAGGCTTCCAGTGAAGCTAATCAAGCGTCTATTCAGAATACAAAACATTATGAAGGCTGGAGGAGTAATTTTGAATGAAGTACTAAGATATTCAAAGTCCAAGCTTGACCAGAAAATAAGGTAGCATTTTCTATAAAGTCCTGAAGCATGAAGTACTGTAATAGAAGAACACAAAAGCTTTAGCAATTCTAATAGTAGAAAGTGAAGAAAGTGTGAATAAAGACAAAAGCACAAAAGCTGAAAAAGCAAAACCACTGAAGATTGAAGTCAAGCGCCTGCTGCCGAAAATGAAGCCTCCGAAACGTCGTATTTTGAGGTACGCTAGTCGAAATGAAGTGATATTGGTTTTGTTAGAAAGATAAGATAAATAAATACATGTTTCCTGGAGAAGTCAAGATCTGAACCAATCTCGATCTGAGTGAAATTCCTTCTTCAAGCTTGAGATGTGGTACTGTTCGTGACAATCAGAACATGCAAGCGTCTGCTGACAATTTTTGGAGCTTTAGGTGTTCAAAAACATCGATCTTGGTATTGTTGGAAGGCTTTGAGAAATATCCGCAACTCTCATGAAGAGGTCAAGAGCGAAATCGATCTCTATCTTTGTCAAATTGCGTCCGTAATTTGGTGACGTGATGTTGTTCCTGACAGTCATAACTTTGTAGCGTCTGATTGCCATATCTTGAGCTGTAGGAGTTTGAATTGGATGAAACCGGTGTCTCATTAAAGCTAATATCCATATCTACAAGTTTCATGAAAACAACGAATCCTAATTCGGCCATTAAGAGGGTCTAAGAAGCATAATATGCTCACTGGTCAGAATGCAACGAGGTAAACAGCCTTGTGAATGTGCCCAGTGGATAACCACGCACCTTAGCTAATTTAAGAGGCTTCCAGTGAAGCTAATCAGGCGTCTATTCGGAATACAAAACATTATGAAGGCTGGAGAAGTAATTTTGAATGAAGTATTAAGATATTCAAAGTCCAAGCTTGCCCAGAAAATAAGGTACCATTTTCTATAAAGTCCTGAAGTATGAAGTACTGTAATAGAAGAACACAAAAGCTTCAGCAATTCTAATAGAAGAAAGAGAAGACAAGTGTGGATAAAGACAAAAGCACAAAAGCTGCAAAAGCAAAACCACTGAAGATTGAAGTCAAGCGCCAGCTGCCGACAATGAAGCGTCCGAAACGTCGTATTTTGAGGTACGCTCGTCGAAATGAAGTGATATTGGCTTTGTTGGAAAGATAAGAGAAATACCAACATGTTTCCTACAAATTTCGAGATCTGAACCAATCTCTATCTGACTGAAATTCCTTCTTCAAGCTTGAGATGTGGTTCTGTTCGTGACAATCAGAACATTCAAGCGTCTGCTGACAATTTCTGGAGCTTTAGGTGTTCAAAAGCATCGATCTTGGTATCGTTGGAAGGGTTATAGAAATATCCGCAACTCTCATGAAGAGGTCAAAAGCGAAATCGATCTCTATCTTTGTCAAATTGCATCCGTAAGTTGGTGACGTGATGTTGTTCCTGACAGTCATACCTTTGTAGCGTCTGATGGCCATATCTTGAGTTGTAGGCATTCGATTTGGATGAAACCCGTGTCTCATTAAAGCTAATATCCATATCTACAAGTTTCATGAAAACAGCGAATCCTAATTCGGCCATTAAGAGGGTCTAAGAAGCATAATACGCTCACTGGTCAGAATGCAACGAGGTAAACAGCCTTGTGAATGTGCCCAGTGGATAACCACGCACCTTAGCTAATTTAAGAGGCATTCAGTGAGGCTAATCAAGTGTCTACTCAGAATACAAAACATTATGAAGGCTAGAGAAGTAATTTTGAATGAAGTATTAAGATATTCAAAGTCCAAGCTTGACCAGAAAATAAGGTACCATTTTCTATAAAGTCCTGAAGCATGAAGTACTGTAATAGAAGAACACAAAAGCTTCAGCAATTCTAATAGAAGAAAGAGAAGACAAGTGTGAATAAAGACAAAAGCACAAAAGCTGCAAAAGCAAGACCACTGAAGATTGAAGTCAAGCGCCTGCTGCCGACAATGAAGCGTCCGAAAAGTCGTATTTTGAGGTACGCTAGTCGAAATGAAGTGATATTGGTTTTGTTAGAAAGATAAGATAAATAAATACATGTTTCCTGGAGAAGTCAAGATCTGAACCAATCTCGATCTGAGTGAAATTCCTTCTTCAAGCTTGAGATGTGGTACTGTTCGTGACAATCAGAACATGCAAGCGTCTGCTGACAATTTTTGGAGCTTTAGGTGTTCAAAAACATTGATCTTCGTATTGTTGGAAGGCTTTCAGAAATATCCGCAACTCTCATGAAGTGGTCAAGAGCGAAATCGATCTCTATCTTTGTCAAATTGCGTCCGTAATTTGGTGACGTGATGTTGTTCCTGACAGTCATACCTTTGTAGCGTCTGATTGCCATATCTTGAGTTGTAGGCGTTTGAATTGGATGAAACTGGTGTCTCATTAAGGCTAATATCCATATCTACAAGTTTCATGAAAACAGCAAATCCTAATTCGGCCATTAAGAGGGTCTAAGAAGCATAATACGCTCACTGCTCAGAATGCAACGAGGTAAACAACCTTGTGAATGTGCCCAGTGGATAACCACGCACCTTAGCTAATTTAAGAGGCTTCCAGTGAAGCTAATCAAGCGTCTATTCAGAATACAAAACATTATGAAGGCTGGAGAAGTAATTTTGAATGAAGTATTAAGATATTCAAAGTCCAAGCTTGACCAGAAAATAAGGTACCATTTTCTATAAAGTCCTGAAGCATGAAGTACTGTAATAGAAGAACACAAAAGCTTCAGCAATTCTAATAGAAGAAAGAGAAGACAAGTGTGAATAAAGACAAAAGCACAAAAGCTGCAAAAGCAAGACCACTGAAGATTGAAGTCAAGCGCCTGCTGCCGACAACGAAGCGTCCGAAAAGTCGTATTTTGAGGTACGCTAGTCGAAATGAAGTGATATTGGTTTTGTTAGAAAGATAAGATAAATAAATACATGTTTCCTCGAGAAGTCAAGATCTGAACCAATCTCGATCTGAGTGAAATTCCTTCTTCAAGCTTGAGATGTGGTACTGTTCGTGACAATCAGAACATGCAAGCGTCTGCTGACAATTTTTGGAGCTTTAGGTGTTCAAAAACATCGATCTTGGTATCGTTGGAAGGCTTTGAGAAATATCCGCAACTCTCATGAAGAGGTCAAAAGCGAAATCGATCTCTATCTTTGTCAAATTGCATCCGTAAGTTGGTGACGTGATGTTGTTCCTGACAGTCATACCTTTGTAGCGTCTGATGGCCATATCTTGAGTTGTAGGCATTCGAATTGGATGAAACCCGTGTCTCATTAAAGCTAATATCCATATCTACAAGTTTCATGAAAACAGCGAATCCTAATTCGGCCATTAAGAGGGTCTAAGAAGCATAATACGCTCACTGGTCAGAATGCAACGAGGTAAACAACCTTGTGAATGTGCCCAGTGGATAACCACGCACCTTAGCAAATTTAAGAGGCTTCCAGTGAAGCTAATCAAGCGTCTATTCAGAATACAAAACATTATGAAGGCTGGAGAAGTAATTTTGAATGAAGTATTAAGATATTCAAAGTCCAAGCTTGACCAGAAAATAAGGTACCATTTTCTATAAAGTCCTGAAGCATGAAGTACTGTAATAGAAGAACACAAAAGCTTCAGCAATTCTAATAGAAGAAAGAGAAGACAAGTGTGAATAAAGACAAAAGCACAAAAGCTGCAAAAGCAAGACCACTGAAGATTGAAGTCAAGCGCCTGCTGCCGACAATGCAGCGTCCGAAAAGTCGTATTTTGAGGTACGCTAGTCGAAATGAAGTGATATTGGTTTTGTTAGAAAGATAAGATAAATAAATACATGTTTCCTGGAGAAGTCAAGATCTGAACCAATCTCGATCTGAGTGAAATTCCTTCTTCAAGCTTGAGATGTGGTACTGTTCGTGACAATCAGAACATGCAAGCGTCTGCTGACAATTTTTGGAGCTTTAGGTGTTCAAAAACATCGATCTTGGTATCGTTGGAAGGCTTTGAGAAATATCCGCAACTCTCAGGAAGAGGTCAAGAGCGAAATCGATCTCTATCTTTGTCAAATTGCGTCCGTAAGTTGGTGACGTGATGTTGTTCCTGACAGTCATACCTTTGTAGCGTCTGATGGCCATATCTTGAGTTGTAGGCATTCGAATTGGATGAAACCCGTGTCTCATTAAAGCTAATATCCATATCTACAAGTTTCATGAAAACAGCGAATCCTAATTCGGCCATTAAGAGGGTCTAAGAAGCATAATATGCTCACTGGTCAGAATGCAACGAGGTAAACAACCTTGTGAATGTGCCCAGTGGATAACCACGCACCTTAGCAAATTCAAGAGGCTTCCAGTGAAGCTAATCAAGCGTCTATTCAGAATACAAAACATTATGAAGGCTGGAGGAGTAATTTTGAATGAAGTACTAAGATATTCAAAGTCCAAGCTTGACCAGAAAATAAGGTAGCATTTTCTATAAAGTCCTGAAGCATGAAGTACTGTAATAGAAGAACACAAAAGCTTTAGCAATTCTAATAGTAGAAAGTGAAGAAAGTGTGAATAAAGACAAAAGCACAAAAGCTGCAAAAGCAAGACCACTGAAGATTGAAGTCAAGCGCCTGCTGCCGACAATGAAGCGTCCGAAAAGTCGTATTTTGAGGTACGCTAGTCGAAATGAAGTGATATTGGTTTTGTTAGAAAGATAAGATAAATAAATACATGTTTCCTGGAGAAGTCAAGATCTGAACCAATCTCGATCTGAGTGAAATTCCTTCTTCAAGCTTGAGATGTGGTACTGTTCGTGACAATCAGAACATGCAAGCGTCTGCTGACAATTTTTGGAGCTTTAGGTGTTCAAAAACATTGATCTTGGTATTGTTGGAAGGCTTTGAGAAATATCCGCAACTCTCATGAAGAGGTCAAGAGCGAAATCGATCTCTATCTTTGTCAAATTGCGTCCGTAATTTGGTGACGTGATGTTGTTCCTGACAGTCATACCTTTGTAGCGTCTGATTGCCATATCTTGAGCTGTAGGAGTTTGAATTGGATGAAACCGGTGTCTCATTAAAGCTAATATCCATATCTACAAGTTTCATGAAAACAGCGAATCCTAATTCGGCCATTAAGAGGGTCTAAGAAGCATAATATGCTCACTGGTCAGAATGCAACGAGGTAAACAGCCTTGTGAATGTGCCCAGTGGATAACCACGCACCTTAGCTAATTTAAGAGGCTTCCAGTGAAGCTAATCAAGCGTCTATTCAGAATACAAAACATTATGAAGGCTGGAGGAGTAATTTTGAATGAAGTACTAAGATATTCAAAGTCCAAGCTTGACCAGAAAATAAGGTAGCATTTTCTATAAAGTCCTGAAGCATGAAGTACTGTAATAGAAGAACACAAAAGCTTTAGCAATTCTAATAGTAGAAAGTGAAGAAAGTGTGAATAAAGAAAAAAGCACAAAAGTTGCAAAAGCAAGACCACTGAAGATTGAAGTCAAGTGCCTGCTGCGGACAATGCAGCGTCCGAAAAGTCGTATTTTGAGGTACGCTAGTCGAAATGAAGTGATATTGGATTTGCTAGAAAGATAAGATAAATAAATACATGTTTCCTGGAGAAGTCAAGATCTGAACCAATCTCGATCTGAGTGAAATTCCTTCTTCAAGCTTGAGATGTGGTACTGTTCGTGACAATCAGAACATGCAAGCGTCTGCTGACAATTTTTGGAGCTTTAGGTGTTCAAAAACATTGATCTTGGTATTGTTGGAAGGCTTTGAGAAATATCCGCAACTCTCATGAAGAGGTCAAGAGCGAAATCGATCTCTATCTTTGTCAAATTGCGTCCGTAATTTGGTGACGTGAAGTTGTTCCTGACAGTCATACCTTTGTAGCGTCTGATGGCCATATCTTGAGCTATAGGAGTTTGAATTGGATGAAACCGATTTCTCATTAAAGCTAATATCCATATCTACAAGTTTCATGAAAACAGCGAATCCTAATTCGGCCATTAAGAGGGTCTAAGAAGCATAATATGCTCACTGGTCAGAATGCAACGAGGTAAACAACCCTTGTGAATGTGCCCAGTGGATAACCACGCACCTTAGCAAATTCAAGAGGCTTCCAGTGAAGCTAATCAAGCGTCTATTCAGAATACAAAACATTATGAAGGCTGGAGGAGTAATTTTGAATGAAGTACTAAGATATTCAAAGTCCAAGCTTGACCAGAAAATAAGGTAGCATTTTCTATAAAGTCCTGAAGCATGAAGTACTGTAATAGAAGAACACAAAAGCTTCAGTAATTCTAATAGAAGAAAGAGAAGACAAGTGTGAATAAAGACAAAAGCACAAAAGCTGCAAAAGCAAAACCACTGAAGATTGAAGTCAAGCGCCTGCTGCCGACAATGAAGCGTCCGAAAAGTCGTATTTTGAGGTACGCTAGTCGAAATGAAGTGATATTGGTTTTGTTAGAAAGATAAGATAAATAAATACATGTTTCCTGGAGAAGTCAAGATCTGAACCAATCTCGATCTGAGTGAAATTCCTTCTTCAAGCTTGAGATGTGGTACTGTTCGTGACAATCAGAACATGCAAGCGTCTGCTGACAATTTTTGGAGCTTTAGGTGTTCAAAAACATCGATCTTGGTATTGTTGGAAGGCTTTGAGAAATATCCGCAACTCTCATGAAGAGGTCAAGAGCGAAATCGATCTCTATCTTTGTCAAATTGCGTCCGTAATTTGGTGACGTGATGTTGTTCCTGACAGTCATACCTTTGTAGCGTCTGATTGCCATATCTTGAGTTGTAGGCGTTTGAATTGGATGAAACTGGTGTCTCATTAAAGCTAATATCCATATCTACAAGTTTCATGAAAACAGCGAATCCTAATTCGGCCATTAAGAGGGTCTAAGAAGCATAATACGCTCACTGGTCAGAATGCAACGAGGTAAACAGCCTTGTGAATGTGCCCAGTGGATAACCACGCACCTTAGCTAATTTAAGAGGCTTCCAGTGAAGCTAATCAAGCGTCTATTCAGAATACAAAACATTATGAAGGCTGGAGAAGTAATTTTGAATGAAGTATTAAGATATTCAAAGTCCAAGCTTGACCAGAAAATAAGGTACCATTTTCTATAAAGTCCTGAAGCATGAAGTACTGTAATAGAAGAACACAAAAGCTTCAGCAATTCTAATAGAAGAAAGAGAAGACAAGTGTGAATAAAGACAAAAGCACAAAAGCTGCAAAAGCAAAACCACTGAAGATTGAAGTCAAGCGCCTGCTGCCGACAATGAAGCGTCCGAAACGTCGTATTTTGAGGTACGCTAGTCGAAATGAAGTGATATTGGTTTTGTTAGAAAGATAAGATAAATAAATACATGTTTCCTGGAGAAGTCAAGATCTGAACCAATCTCGATCTGAGTGAAATTCCTTCTTCAAGCTTGAGATGTGGTACTGTTCGTGACAATCAGAACATGCAAGCGTCTGCTGACAATTTTTGGAGCTTTAGGTGTTCAAAAACATCGATCTTGGTATCGTTGGAAGGCTTTGAGAAATATCCGCAACTCTCATGAAGAGGTCAAGAGCGAAATCGATCTCTATCTTTGTCAAATTGCGTCCGTAAGTTGGTGACGTGATGTTGTTCCTGACAGTCATACCTTTGTAGCGTCTGATGGCCATATCTTGAGTTGTAGGCATTCGAATTGGATGAAACCTGTGTCTCATTAAAGCTAATATCCATATCTACAAGTTTCATGAAAACAGCGAATCCTAATTCGGCCATTAAGAGGGTCTAAGAAGCATAATACGCTCACTGGTCAGAATGCAACGAGGTAAACAGCCTTGTGAATGTGCCCAGTGGATAACCACGCACCTTAGCTAATTTAAGAGGCTTCCAGTGAAGCTAATCAAGCGTCTATTCAGAATACAAAACATTATGAAGGCTGGAGAAGTAATTTTGAATGAAGTATTAAGATATTCAAAGTCCAAGCTTGACCAGAAAATAAGGTACCATTTTCTATAAAGTCCTGAAGCATGAAGTACTGTAATAGAAGAACACAAAAGCTTCAGCAATTCTAATAGAAGAAAGAGAAGACAAGTGTGAATAAAGACAAAAGCACAAAAGCTGCAAAAGCAAGACCACTGAAGATTGAAGTCAAGCGCCTGCTGCCGACAATGAAGCGTCCGAAAAGTCGTATTTTGAGGTACGCTAGTCGAAATGAAGTGATATTGGTTTTGTTAGAAAGATAAGATAAATAAATACATGTTTCCTGGAGAAGTCAAGATCTGAACCAATCTCGATCTGAGTGAAATTCCTTCTTCAAGCTTGAGATGTGGTACTGTTCGTGACAATCAGAACATGCAAGCGTCTGCTGACAATTTTTGGAGCTTTAGGTGTTCAAAAACATCGATCTTGGTATTGTTGGAAGGCTTTGAGAAATATCCGCAACTCTCATGAAGAGGTCAAGAGCGAAATCGATCTCTATCTTTGTCAAATTGCGTCCGTAATTGGTGACGTGATGTTGTTCCTGACAGTCATACCTTTGTAGCGTCTGATGGCCATATCTTGAGTTGTAGGCGTTTGAATTGGATGAAACCGGTGTCTCATTAAAGCTAATATCCATATCTACAAGTTTCATGAAAACAGCGAATCCTAATTCGGCCATTAAGAGGGTCTAAGAAGCATAATACGCTCACTGGTCAGAATGCAACGAGGTAAACAGCCTTGTGAATGTGCCCAGTGGATAACCACGCACCTTAGCTAATTTAAGAGGCTTCCAGTGAAGCTAATCAAGCGTCTATTCAGAATACAAAACATTATGAAGGCTGGAGAAGTAATTTTGAATGAAGTATTAAGATATTCAAAGTCCAAGCTTGACCAGAAAATAAGGTACCATTTTCTATAAAGTCCTGAAGCATGAAGTACTGTAATAGAAGAACACAAAAGCTTCAGCAATTCTAATAGAAGAAAGAGAAGACAAGTGTGAATAAAGACAAAAGCACAAAAGCTGCAAAAGCAAAACCACTGAAGATTGAAGTCAAGCGCCTGCTGCCGACAATGAAGCGTCCGAAACGTCGTATTTTGAGGTACGCTAGTCGAAATGAAGTGATATTGGTTTTGTTAGAAAGATAAGATAAATAAATACATGTTTCCTGGAGAAGTCAAGATCTGAACCAATCTCGATCTGAGTGAAATTCCTTCTTCAAGCTTGAGATGTGGTACTGTTCGTGACAATCAGAACATGCAAGCGTCTGCTGACAATTTTTGGAGCTTTAGGTGTTCAAAAACATCGATCTTGGTATCGTTGGAAGGCTTTGAGAAATATCCGCAACTCTCATGAAGAGGTCAAGAGCGAAATCGATCTCTATCTTTGTCAAATTGCGTCCGTAAGTTGGTGACGTGATGTTGTTCCTGACAGTCATACCTTTGTAGCGTCTGATGGCCATATCTTGAGTTGTAGGATTCGAATTGGATGAAACCGTGTCTCATTAAAGCTAATATCCATATCTACAAGTTTCATGAAAACAGCGAATCCTAATTCGGCCATTAAGAGGGTCTAAGAAGCATAATACGCTCACTGGTCAGAATGCAACGAGGTAAACAGCCTTGTGAATGTGCCCAGTGGATAACCACGCACCTTAGCTAATTTAAGAGGCTTCCAGTGAAGCTAATCAAGCGTCTATTCAGAATACAAAACATTATGAAGGCTGGAGAAGTAATTTTGAATGAAGTATTAAGATATTCAAAGTCCAAGCTTGACCAGAAAATAAGGTACCATTTTCTATAAAGTCCTGAAGCATGAAGTACTGTAATAGAAGAACAGAAAAGCATCAGCAATTCTAATAGAAGAAAGAGAAGACAAGTGTGAATAAAGACAAAAGCACCAAAGCTGCAAAAGCAAAACCACTGAAGGTTGAAGTCAAGCGCATGCTGCCGACAATGAAGGGTCTAAAACGTCATATTTTGAGGTACGCTAGTCGACATGAATTGATATTGGTTTTATTAGAAAGATAAGATAAATAAATACATGTTTCCTACAGAAGTCAAGATCGGAACCAATCTCGATCTGAGTGAAATTCCTTCTTCAAACTTGAGATGTGTTACTGTTCGTGAGAATCAGAACATGCAAGTGTCTGCTGACAATTTTTGGAGCTTTAGGTGTTAAAAAACATCGATCTTGGTATCGTTGGAAGGCTTTGAGGAATATCCGAAACTCTCATGAAGAGGTCAAGAGTGAAATCGATCTCCATCTTTGTCAAATTGCGTCCGTAAGTTGGTGACGTGATGTTGTTCCTGACAGTCATACCTTTGTAGCGTCTGATGGCCATATCTTGAGTTGTAGGCATTCGAATTGGATGAAACTGGTGTCTCATTAAAGCTAATATCCATATCTACAAGTTTCATGAAAACAGCGAATCCTAATTCGGCCATTAAGAGGGTCTAAGAAGCATAATACGCTCACTGGTCAGAATGCAACGAGGTAAACAGCCTTGTGAATGTGCCCAGTGGATAACCACGCACCTTAGCTAATTTAAGAGGCTTCCAGTGAAGCTAATCAAGCGTCTATTCAGAATACAAAACATTATGAAGGCTGGAGAAGTAATTTTGAATGAAGTATTAAGATATTCAAAGTCCAAGCTTGACCAGAAAATAAGGTACCATTTTCTATAAAGTCCTGAAGCATGAAGTACTGTAATAGAAGAACACAAAAGCTTCAGCAATTCTAATAGAAGAAAGAGAAGACAAGTGTGAATAAAGACAAAAGCACAAAAGCTGCAAAAGCAAAACCACTGAAGATTGAAGTCAAGCGCCTGCTGCCGACAATGAAGCGTCCGAAACGTCGTATTTTGAGGTACGCTAGTCGAAATGAAGTGATATTGGTTTTGTTAGAAAGATAAGATAAATAAATACATGTTTCCTGGAGAAGTCAAGATCTGAACCAATCTCGATCTGAGTGAAATTCCTTCTTCAAGCTTGAGATGTGGTACTGTTCGTGACAATCAGAACATGCAAGCGTCTGCTGACAATTTTTGGAGCTTTAGGTGTTCAAAAACATCGATCTTGGTATCGTTGGAAGGCTTTGAGAAATATCCGCAACTCTCATGAAGAGGTCAAGAGCGAAATCGATCTCTATCTTTGTCAAATTGCGTCCGTAAGTTGGTGACGTGATGTTGTTCCTGACAGTCATACCTTTGTAGCGTCTGATGGCCATATCTTGAGTTGTAGGCATTCGAATTGGATGAAACCGTGTCTCATTAAAGCTAATATCCATATCTACAAGTTTCATGAAAACAGCGAATCCTAATTCGGCCATTAAGAGGGTCTAAGAAGCATAATACGCTCACTGGTCAGAATGCAACGAGGTAAACAGCCTTGTGAATGTGCCCAGTGGATAACCACGCACCTTAGCTAATTTAAGAGGCTTCCAGTGAAGCTAATCAAGCGTCTATTCAGAATACAAAACATTATGAAGGCTGGAGAAGTAATTTTGAATGAAGTATTAAGATATTCAAAGTCCAAGCTTGACCAGAAAATAAGGTACCATTTTCTATAAAGTCCTGAAGCATGAAGTACTGTAATAGAAGAACACAAAAGCTTCAGCAATTCTAATAGAAGAAAGAGAAGACAAGTGTGAATAAAGACAAAAGCACAAAAGCTGCAAAAGCAAAACCACTGAAGATTGAAGTCAAGCGCCTGCTGCCGACAATGAAGCGTCCGAAACGTCGTATTTTGAGGTACGCTAGTCGAAATGAAGTGATATTGGTTTTGTTAGAAAGATAAGATAAATAAATACATGTTTCCTGGAGAAGTCAAGATCTGAACCAATCTCGATCTGAGTGAAATTCCTTCTTCAAGCTTGAGATGTGGTACTGTTCGTGACAATCAGAACATGCAAGCGTCTGCTGACAATTTTTGGAGCTTTAGGTGTTCAAAAACATCGATCTTGGTATCGTTGGAAGGCTTTGAGAAATATCCGCAACTCTCATGAAGAGGTCAAGAGCGAAATCGATCTCTATCTTTGTCAAATTGCGTCCGTAAGTTGGTGACGTGATGTTGTTCCTGACAGTCATACCTTTGTAGCGTCTGATGGCCATATCTTGAGTTGTAGGAGTTCGAATTGGATGAAACCGTGTCTCATTAAAGCTAATATCCATATCTACAAGTTTCATGAAAACAGCGAATCCTAATTCGGCCATTAAGAGGGTCTAAGAAGCATAATACGCTCACTGGTCAGAATGCAACGAGGTAAACAGCCTTGTGAATGTGCCCAGTGGATAACCACGCACCTTAGCTAATTTAAGAGGCTTCCAGTGAAGCTAATCAAGCGTCTATTCAGAATACAAAACATTATGAAGGCTGGAGAAGTAATTTTGAATGAAGTATTAAGATATTCAAAGTCCAAGCTTGACCAGAAAATAAGGTACCATTTTCTATAAAGTCCTGAAGCATGAAGTACTGTAATAGAAGAACACAAAAGCTTCAGCAATTCTAATAGAAGAAAGAGAAGACAAGTGTGAATAAAGACAAAAGCACAAAAGCTGCAAAAGCAAAACCACTGAAGATTGAAGTCAAGCGCCAGCTGCCGACAATGAAGCGTCCGAAACGTCGTATTTTGAGGTACGCTAGTCGAAATGAAGTGATATTGGCTTTGTTGGAAAGATAAGATAAATAAATACATGTTTCCTACAGATTCGAGATCTGAACCAATCTCGATCTGAGTGAAATTCCTTCTTCAAGCTTGAGATGTGGTACTGTTCGTGACAATCAGAACATGCAAGCGTCTGCTGACAATTTTTGGAGCTTTAGGTGTTCAAAAACATCGATCTTGGTATCGTTGGAAGGCTTTGAGAAATATCCGCAACTCTCATGAAGAGGTCAAGAGCGAAATCGATCTCTATCTTTGTCAAATTGCATCCGTAAGTTGGTGACGTGATGTTGTTCCTGACAGTCATACCTTTGTAGCGTCTGATGGCCATATCTTGAGTTGTAGGCATTCGAATTGGATGAAACCGTGTCTCATTAAAGCTAATATCCATATCTACAAGTTTCATGAAAACAGCGAATCCTAATTCGGCCATTAAGAGGGTCTAAGAAGCATAATACGCTCACTGGTCAGAATGCAACGAGGTAAACAGCCTTGTGAATGTGCCCAGTGGATAACCACGCACCTTAGCTAATTTAAGAGGCTTCCAGTGAAGCTAATCAAGCGTCTATTCAGAATACAAAACATTATGAAGGCTGGAGAAGTAATTTTGAATGAAGTATTAAGATATTCAAAGTCCAAGCTTGACCAGAAAATAAGGTACCATTTTCTATAAAGTCCTGAAGCATGAAGTACTGTAATAGAAGAACACAAAAGCTTCAGCAATTCTAATAGAAGAAAGAGAAGACAAGTGTGAATAAAGACAAAAGCACAAAAGCTGCAAAAGCAAAACCACTGAAGATTGAAGTCAAGCGCCTGCTGCCGACAATGAAGCGTCCGAAACGTCGTATTTTGAGGTACGCTAGTCGAAATGAAGTGATATTGGTTTTGTTAGAAAGATAAGATAAATAAATACATGTTTCCTGGAGAAGTCAAGATCTGAACCAATCTCGATCTGAGTGAAATTCCTTCTTCAAGCTTGAGATGTGGTACTGTTCGTGACAATCAGAACATGCAAGCGTCTGCTGACAATTTTTGGAGCTTTAGGTGTTCAAAAACATCGATCTTGGTATTGTTGGAAGGCTTTGAGAAATATCCGCAACTCTCATGAAGAGGTCAAGAGCGAAATCGATCTCTATCTTTGTCAAATTGCGTCCGTAAGTTGGTGACGTGATGTTGTTCCTGACAGTCATACCTTTGTAGCGTCTGATGGCCATATCTTGAGTTGTAGGCATTCGAATTGGATGAAACCGTGTCTCATTAAAGCTAATATCCATATCTACAAGTTTCATGAAAACAGCGAATCCTAATTCGGCCATTAAGAGGGTCTAAGAAGCATAATACGCTCACTGGTCAGAATGCAACGAGGTAAACAGCCTTGTGAATGTGCCCAGTGGATAACCACGCACCTTAGCTAATTTAAGAGGCTTCCAGTGAAGCTAATCAAGCGTCTATTCAGAATACAAAACATTATGAAGGCTGGAGAAGTAATTTTGAATGAAGTATTAAGATATTCAAAGTCCAAGCTTGACCAGAAAATAAGGTACCATTTTCTATAAAGTCCTGAAGCATGAAGTACTGTAATAGAAGAACACAAAAGCTTCAGCAATTCTAATAGAAGAAAGAGAAGACAAGTGTGAATAAAGACAAAAGCACAAAAGCTGCAAAAGCAAAACCACTGAAGATTGAAGTCAAGCGCCTGCTGCCGACAATGAAGCGTCCGAAACGTCGTATTTTGAGGTACGCTAGTCGAAATGAAGTGATATTGGTTTTGTTAGAAAGATAAGATAAATAAATACATGTTTCCTGGAAAGTCAAGATCTGAACCAATCTCGATCTGAGTGAAATTCCTTCTTCAAGCTTGAGATGTGGTACTGTTCGTGACAATCAGAACATGCAAGCGTCTGCTGACAATTTTTGGAGCTTTAGGTGTTCAAAAACATCGATCTTGGTATCGTTGGAAGGCTTTGAGAAATATCCGCAACTCTCATGAAGAGGTCAAGAGCGAAATCGATCTCTATCTTTGTCAAATTGCATCCGTAAGTTGGTGACGTGATGTTGTTCCTGACAGTCATACCTTTGTAGCGTCTGATGGCCATATCTTGAGTTGTAGGCATTCGATTTGGATGAAACCCATGTCTCATTAAAGCTAATATCCATATCTACAAGTTTCATGAAAACAACGAATCCTAATTCGGCCATTAAGAGGGTCTAAGAAGCATAATACGCTCACTGGTCAGAATGCAACGAGGTAAACAGCCTTGTGAATGTGCCCAGTGGATAACCACGCACCTTAGCTAATTTAAGAGGCTTCCAGTGAAGCTAATCAAGCGTCTATTCAGAATACAAAACATTATGAAGGCTGGAGAAGTAATTTTGAATGAAGTATTAAGATATTCAAAGTCCAAGCTTGACCAGAAAATAAGGTACCATTTTCTATAAAGTCCTGAAGCATGAAGTATTGTAATAGAAGAACACAAAAGCTTCAGCAATTCTAATAGAAGAAAGAGAAGACAAGTGTGAATAAAGACAAAAGCACAAAAGCTGCAAAAGCAAAACCACTGAAGATTGAAGTCAAGCGCCTGCTGCCGATAACGAAGCATCCGAAAAGTCGTATTTTGAGGTACGCTAGTCGAAATGAAGTGATATTGGTTTTGGTAGAAAGATAAGATAAATAAATACATGTTTCCTGGTGAAGTCAAGATCTGAACCAATCTCGATCTGAGTGAAATTCCTTCTTCATGCTTGAGATGTGGTACTGTTCGTGATAATCGGAACATGCAAGCGTCTCCTGACAATTTTTGGAGCTTTAGGTTTTCAAAAACATCGATCTTGGTATTGTTGGAAGGCTTTGAGAAATATCCGCAACTCTCATGAAGAGGTCAAGAGCGAAATCGATCTCTATCTTTATCAAATTGCGTTCGTAATTTCGTGACGTGATGTAGTTCCTGACAGTCATACCTTTGTAGCATCTGATGGCCATATCATGAGTTGTAGGCATCCGAATTGGATGAAACCATTAAAGCTAATATCCATGTCTACAAGTTTCATGCAGACAGCAAATCATAATTCAGCCATTTAGAGGGTCTAAGAAGCATAATACGTTCACTGGTTAGAATGCAACGAGGTAAACAGCCTTGTGAATGTGCCCCGTGGATAACCACGCACCTTAGCTAATTTAAGAGGCTTCCAGTGAAGCTAATCAACCGTCTATTCAGAATACAAAACATTATGAATGCTGGAGAAGTTATTTTGAATGAAGTATTAAGATATTCAAAGTCCAAGCTTGACCAGAAAATAAGGTAGCATTTTCTACAAAGTCCTGAAGCATGAAGTACTGTAATAGAAGAACACAAAAGCTTCAGTAATTGTAATAGAAGAAAGAGAAGACAAGTGTGAATAAAGACAAAAGCACAAAAGCTGCAAAAGCAAAACCACTGAAGATTGAAGTCAAGCGCCTGCTGCCGACAATGAAGCGTCCGAAACGTCGTATTTTGAGGTACGCTAGTCGAAATGAAGTGATATTGGTTTTGTTAGAAAGATAAGATAAATAAATACATGTTTCCTGGAGAAGTCAAGATCTGAACCAATCTCGATCTGAGTGAAATTCCTTCTTCAAGCTTGAGATGTGGTACTGTTCGTGACAATCAGAACATGCAAGCGTCTGCTGACAATTTTTGGAGCTTTAGGTGTTCAAAAACGTCAATCTTGGTATCGTTGGAAGGCTTAGAGAAATATCCGCAACTCTCATGAAGAGCTCTAGAGCGAAATCGATCTCTATCTTTGTCAAATTGCATCCGTAAGTTGGTGACGTGATGTTGTTCCTGACAGTCATACCTTTGTAGCATCTGATGGCCATATATTGAGTTGTAGGCGTTCGAATTGGATGAAACCGGTGTCTCATTAAAGCTAACATCCATATCTACAAGTTCACGAAAACATCGAATCCTGATTCGGCCATTAAGAGGGTCTAAGAAGCATAATACGCTCACGAGTCAGAATGCAACGAGGTAAACAGCCTTGTGAATGTGCCCAGTGGATAACCACGCACCTTAGCTAATTTAAGAGGCTTCCAGTGAAGCTAATCAAGCGTCTATTCAGAATACAAAACATTATGAAGGCTGGAGAAGTAATTTTGAATGAAGTATTAAGATATTCAAAGTCCAAGCTTGACCAGAAAATAAGGTACCATTTTCTATAAAGTCCTGAAGCATGAAGTACTGTAATAGAAGAACACAAAAGCTTCAGCAATTCTAATAGAAGAAAGAGAAGACAAGTGTGAATAAAGACAAAAGCACAAAAGCTGCAAAAGCAAAACCACTGAAGATTGAAGTCAAGCGCCTGCTGCCGACAATGAAGCGTCTGAAACGTCTTATTTTGAGGTACGCTAGTCGAAATGAAGTGATATTGGTTTTTTTAGAAAGATAAGATAAATAAATACATGTTTCCTACAGAAGTCAAGATCTGAACCAATCTCGATCTGAGTGAAATTCCTTCTTCAAGCTTGAGATGTGGTACTGTTCGTGACAATCAGAACATGCAAGCGTCTGCTGACAATTTTTGGAGCTTTAGGTGTTCAAAAACATCGATCTTGGTATTGTTGGAAGGCTTTGAGAAATATCCGCAACTCTCATGAAGAGGTCAAGAGCGAAATCGATCTCTATCTTTGTCAAATTGCGTCCGTAACTTGGTGACGTGATGTTGTTCCTGACAGTCATACCTTTGTAGCGTCTGATGGCCATATCTTGAGTTGTAGGCATTCGAATTGGATGAAACCAGTGTCTCATTAAAGCTAATATCCATATCTACAAGTTTCATGAAAACATCGAATCCTAATTCGGCCATTAAGAGGGTCTAAGAAGCATAATACGCTCACTGGTCAGAATGCAACGAGGTAAACAGCCTTGTGAATGTGCCCAGTGGATAACCACGCACCTTAGCTAATTTAAGAGGCTTCCAGTGAAGCTAATCAAGCGTCTATTCAGAATACAAAACATTATGAAGGCTGGAGAAGTAATTTTGAATGAAGTATTAAGATATTCAAAGTCCAAGCTTGACCAGAAAATAAGGTACCATTTTCTATAAAGTCCTGAAGCATGAAGTACTGTAATAGAAGAACACAAAAGCTTCAGCAATTCTAATAGAAGAAAGAGAAGACAAGTGTGAATAAAGACAAAAGCACAAAAGCTGCAAAAGCAAAACCACTGAAGATTGAAGTCAAGCGCCTGCTGCCGACAATGAAGCGTCCGAAACGTCGTATTTTGAGGTACGCTAGTCGAAATGAAGTGATATTGGTTTTGTTAGAAAGATAAGATAAATAAATACATGTTTCCTGGAGAAGTCAAGATCTGAACCAATCTCGATCTGAGTGAAATTCCTTCTTCAAGCTTGAGATGTGGTACTGTTCGTGACAATTAGATCATGCAAGGGTCTGCTGACAGTTTTTGGAGCTTTAGGTGTTCAAAAACATCGATCGGGTATCGTTGGAAGGCTTTGAGAAATATCCGCAACACTCATGAAGAGGTCAAGAGCAAAATCGATCTCTATCTTTGTCAAATTGCGTCCGTAATTTGGTGACGTGATGTTGTTCCTGACAGTCATACCTTTGTAGCGTCAGATTGCCATATCTTGAGTTTTAGGCCTTCGATTTGGATGAAACCCGTGTCTCATTAAAGCTAATATCCATATCTACAAGTTTCATGAAAACATCGAATCCTAATTCGGCCATTAAGAGGGTCTAAGAAGCATAATACGCTCACTGGTCAGAATGCAACGAGGAAAACAGCCTTGTGAATGTGCCCAGTGGATAACCACGCACCTTACCTAATTTAAGAGGCATTCAGTGAAGCTAATCAAGCGTCTACTCAGAATACAAAACATTATGAAGGCTAGAGAAGTAATTTTGAATGAAGTATTAAGATATTCAAAGTCCAAGCATGACCAGAAAATAAGGTACCATTTTCTATAAAGTCCTGAAGCAGGAAGTACTGTAATAGAAGAACACAAAAGCTTCAGTAATTCTAATAGAAGAAAGAGAAGACAAGTGTGAATAAAGACAAAAGCACAAAAGCTGCAAAAGCAAAACCACTGAAGATTGAAGTCAAGCGCCTGCTGCCGACAATGAAGCGTCCGAAACGTCGTATTTTGAGGTACGCTAGTCGAAATGAAGTGATATTGGTTTTGTTAGAAAGATAAGATAAATAAATACATGTTTCCTGGAGAAGTCAAGATCTGAACCAATCTCGATCTGAGTGAAATTCCTTCTTCAAGCTTGAGATGTGGTACTGTTCGTGACAATCAGAACATGCAAGCGTCTGCTGACAATTTTTGGAGCTTTAGGTGTTCAAAAACATCGATCTTGGTATTGTTGGAAGGCTTTGAGAAATATCCGCAACTCTCATGAAGAGGTCAAGAGCGAAATCGATCTCTATCTTTGTCAAATTGCGTCCGTAAGTTGGTGACGTGATGTTGTTCCTGACAGTCATACCTTTGTAGCGTCTGATGGCCATATCTTGAGTTGTAGGCATTCGAATTGGATGAAACCAGTGTCTCATTAAAGCTAATATCCATATCTACAAGTTTCATGAAAACAGCGAATCCTAATTCGGCCATTAAGAGGGTCTAAGAAGCATAATACGCTCACTGGTCAGAATGCAACGAGGTAAACAGCCTTGTGAATGTGCCCAGTGGATAACCACGCACCTTAGCTAATTTAAGAGGCTTCCAGTGAAGCTAATCAAGCGTCTATTCAGAATACAAAACATTATGAAGGCTGGAGAAGTAATTTTGAATGAAGTATTAAGATATTCAAAGTCCAAGCTTGACCAGAAAATAAGGTACCATTTTCTATAAAGTCCTGAAGCATGAAGTACTGTAATAGAAGAACACAAAAGCTTCAGCAATTCTAATAGAAGAAAGAGAAGACAAGTGTGAATAAAGACAAAAGCACAAAAGCTGCAAAAGCAAAACCACTGAAGATTGAAGTCAAGCGCCTGCTGCCGACAATGAAGCGTCCGAAACGTCGTATTTTGAGGTACGCTAGTCGAAATGAAGTGATATTGGTTTTGTTAGAAAGATAAGATAAATAAATACATGTTTCCTGGAGAAGTCAAGATCTGAACCAATCTCGATCTGAGTGAAATTCCTTCTTCAAGCTTGAGATGTGGTACTGTTCGTGACAATCAGAACATGCAAGCGTCTGCTGACAATTTTTGGAGCTTTAGGTGTTCAAAAACATCGATCTTGGTATCGTTGGAAGGCTTTGAGAAATATCCGCAACTCTCATGAAGAGGTCAAGAGCGAAATCGATCTCTATCTTTGTCAAATTGCGTCCGTAAGTTGGTGACGTGATGTTGTTCCTGACAGTCATACCTTTGTAGCGTCTGATGGCCATATCTTGAGTTGTAGGCATCCGAATTGGATGAAACCTGTTAAAGCTAATATCCATATCTACAAGTTTCATGAAAACAGCGAATCCTAATTCGGCCATTAAGAGGGTCTAAGAAGCATAATACGCTCACTGGTCAGAATGCAACGAGGTAAACAGCCTTGTGAATGTGCCCAGTGGATAACCACGCACCTTAGCTAATTTAAGAGGCTTCCAGTGAAGCTAATCAAGCGTCTATTCAGAATACAAAACATTATGAAGGCTGGAGAAGTAATTTTGAATGAAGTATTAAGATATTCAAAGTCCAAGCTTGACCAGAAAATAAGGTACCATTTTCTATAAAGTCCTGAAGCATGAAGTACTGTAATAGAAGAACACAAAAGCTTCAGCAATTCTAATAGAAGAAAGAGAAGACAAGTGTGAATAAAGACAAAAGCACAAAAGCTGCAAAAGCAAAACCACTGAAGATTGAAGTCAAGCGCCTGCTGCCGACAATGAAGCGTCCGAAACGTCGTATTTTGAGGTACGCTAGTCGAAATGAAGTGATATTGGTTTTGTTAGAAAGATAAGATAAATAAATACATGTTTCCTGGAGAAGTCAAGATCTGAACCAATCTCGATCTGAGTGAAATTCCTTCTTCAAGCTTGAGATGTGGTACTGTTCGTGACAATCAGAACATGCAAGCGTCTGCTGACAATTTTTGGAGCTTTAGGTGTTCAAAAACATCGATCTTGGTATTGTTGGAAGGCTTTGAGAAATATCCGCAACTCTCATGAAGAGGTCAAGAGCGAAATCGATCTCTATCTTTGTCAAATTGCGTCCGTAAGTTGGTGACGTGATGTTGTTCCTGACAGTCATACCTTTGTAGCGTCTGATGGCCATATCTTGAGTTGTAGGCATTCGAATTGGATGAAACCAGTGTCTCATTAAAGCTAATATCCATATCTACAAGTTTCATGAAAACATCGAATCCTAATTCGGCCATTAAGAGGGTCTAAGAAGCATAATACGCTCACTGGTCAGAATGCAACGAGGTAAACAGCCTTGTGAATGTGCCCAGTGGATAACCACGCACCTTAGCTAATTTAAGAGGCTTCCAGTGAAGCTAATCAAGCGTCTATTCAGAATACAAAACATTATGAAGGCTGGAGAAGTAATTTTGAATGAAGTATTAAGATATTCAAAGTCCAAGCTTGACCAGAAAATAAGGTACCATTTTCTATAAAGTCCTGAAGCATGAAGTACTGTAATAGAAGAACACAAAAGCTTCAGCAATTCTAATAGAAGAAAGAGAAGACAAGTGTGAATAAAGACAAAAGCACAAAAGCTGCAAAAGCAAAACCACTGAAGATTGAAGTCAAGCGCCTGCTGCCGACAATGAAGCGTCCGAAACGTCGTATTTTGAGGTACGCTAGTCGAAATGAAGTGATATTGGTTTTGTTAGAAAGATAAGATAAATAAATACATGTTTCCTGGAGAAGTCAAGATCTGAACCAATCTCGATCTGAGTGAAATTCCTTCTTCAAGCTTGAGATGTGGTACTGTTCGTGACAATCAGAACATGCAAGCGTCTGCTGACAATTTTTGGAGCTTTAGGTGTTCAAAAACATCGATCTTGGTATCGTTGGAAGGCTTTGAGAAATATCCGCAACTCTCATGAAGAGGTCAAGAGCGAAATCGATCTCTATCTTTGTCAAATTGCGTCCGTAAGTTGGTGACGTGATGTTGTTCCTGACAGTCATACCTTTGTAGCGTCTGATGGCCATATCTTGAGTTGTAGGCATTCGAATTGGATGAAACCAGTGTCTCATTAAAGCTAATATCCATATCTACAAGTTTCATGAAAACATCGAATCCTAATTCGGCCATTAAGAGGGTCTAAGAAGCATAATACGCTCACTGGTCAGAATGCAACGAGGTAAACAGCCTTGTGAATGTGCCCAGTGGATAACCACGCACCTTAGCTAATTTAAGAGGCTTCCAGTGAAGCTAATCAAGCGTCTATTCAGAATACAAAACATTATGAAGGCTGGAGAAGTAATTTTGAATGAAGTATTAAGATATTCAAAGTCCAAGCTTGACCAGAAAATAAGGTACCATTTTCTATAAAGTCCTGAAGCATGAAGTACTGTAATAGAAGAACACAAAAGCTTCAGCAATTCTAATAGAAGAAAGAGAAGACAAGTGTGAATAAAGACAAAAGCACAAAAGCTGCAAAAGCAAAACCACTGAAGATTGAAGTCAAGCGCCTGCTGCCGACAATGAAGCGTCCGAAACGTCGTATTTTGAGGTACGCTAGTCGAAATGAAGTGATATTGGTTTTGTTAGAAAGATAAGATAAATAAATACATGTTTCCTGGAGAAGTCAAGATCTGAACCAATCTCGATCTGAGTGAAATTCCTTCTTCAAGCTTGAGATGTGGTACTGTTCGTGACAATCAGAACATGCAAGCGTCTGCTGACAATTTTTGGAGCTTTAGGTGTTCAAAAACATCGATCTTGGTATCGTTGGAAGGCTTTGAGAAATATCCGCAACTCTCATGAAGAGGTCAAGAGCGAAATCGATCTCTATCTTTGTCAAATTGCGTCCGTAAGTTGGTGACGTGATGTTGTTCCTGACAGTCATACCTTTGTAGCGTCTGATGGCCATATCTTGAGTTGTAGGCATTCGAATTGGATGAAACTGTCTCATTAAAGCTAATATCCATATCTACAAGTTTCATGAAAACAGCGAATCCTAATTCGGCCATTAAGAGGGTCTAAGAAGCATAATACGGTCACTGGTCAGAATGCAACGAGGTAAACAGCCTTGTGAATGTGCCCAGTGGATAACCACGCACCTTAGCTAATTTAAGAGGCTTCCAGTGAAGCTAATCAAGCGTCTATTCAGAATACAAAACATTATGAAGGCTGGAGAAGTAATTTTGAATGAAGTATTAAGATATTCAAAGTCCAAGCTTGACCAGAAAATAAGGTACCATTTTCTATAAAGTCCTGAAGCATGAAGTACTGTAATAGAAGAACACAAAAGCTTCAGCAATTCTAATAGAAGAAAGAGAAGACAAGTGTGAATAAAGACAAAAGCACAAAAGCTGCAAAAGCAAAACCACTGAAGATTGAAGTCAAGCGCCTGCTGCCGACAATGAAGCGTCCGAAACGTCGTATTTTGAGGTACGCTAGTCGAAATGAAGTGATATTGGTTTTGTTAGAAAGATAAGATAAATAAATACATGTTTCCTGGAGAAGTCAAGATCTGAACCAATCTCGATCTGAGTGAAATTCCTTCTTCAAGCTTGAGATGTGGTACTGTTCGTGACAATCAGAACATGCAAGCGTCTGCTGACAATTTTTGGAGCTTTAGGTGTTCAAAAACATCGATCTTGGTATCTTTGGAAGGCTTAGAGAAATATCCGCAACTCTCATGAAGAGGTCAAGAGCGAAATCGATCTCTATCTTTGTCAAATTGCATCCGTAAGTTGGTGACGTGATGTTGTTCCTGAAAGTCATACCTTTGTAGCGTCTGATGGCCATTAAAGCTAATATCCATATCTACAAGTTTCATGAAAACATCGAATCCTAATTCGGCCATTAAGAGGGTCTAAGAAGCATAATACGGTCACTGGTCAGAATGCAACGAGGTAAACAACCTTGTGAATGTGCCCAGTGGATAACCACGCACCTTAGCTAATTTAAGAGGCTTCCAGTGAAGCTAATCAAGCGTCTATTCAGAATACAAAACATTATGAAGGCTGGAGAAGTAATTTTGAATGAAGTATTAAGATATTCAAAGTCCAAGCTTGACCAGAAAATAAGGTACCATTTTCTATAAAGTCCTGAAGCATGAAGTACTGTAATAGAAGAACACAAAAGCTTCAGCAATTCTAATAGAAGAAAGAGAAGACAAGTGTGAATAAAGACAAAAGCACAAAAGCTGCAAAAGCAAGACCACTGAAGATTGAAGTCAAGCGCCTGCTGCCGACAATGAAGCGTCCGAAACGTCATATTTTGAGGTACGCTAGTCGAAATGAAGTGATATTGGTTTTTTTAGAAAGATAAGATAAATAAATACATGTTTCCTGGAGAAGTCAAGATCTGAACCAATCTCGATCTGAGCGAAATTCCTTCTTCAAGCTTGAGATGTGGTACTGTTCGTGACAATCAGAACATGCAAGCGTCTGCTGACAATTTCTGGAGCTTTAGGTGTTGAAAAGCATCCATCTTGGTATCTTTGGAAGGCTTAGAGAAATATCCGCAACTCTCATGAAGAGGTCAAGAGCGAAATCGATCTCTATCTTTGTCAAATTGCATCCGTAAGTTGGTGACGTGATGTTGTTCCTGAAAGTCATACCTTTGTAGCATCTGATGGCCATATCTTGAGTTGTAGGCATCCGAATTGGATGAAACCGTTAAAGCTAATATCCATATCTACAAGTTTCATGAAGACAGCGAATCCTAATTCGGCCATCAAGAGGGTCTAAGAAGCGTAATACGGTCACTGGTCAGAATGCAATGAGGTAAACAACCTTGTGAATGTGCCCAGTGGATAAAAACGCTCCTTAGCTAATTTAAGAGGCTACCAGTGAAGCTAATCAATCGTCTATTCAGAATACAAAACATTATGAAGGCTAGAGAAGTAATTTTGAATGAAGTATTAAGATATTCAAAGTCCAAGCTTGACCAGAAAATAAGGTACCATTTTCTATAAAGTCCTGAAGCATGAAGTACGGTAATAGAAGAACAGAAAAGCTTCAGTAATTCTAATAGAAGAAAGAGCAGACAAGTGTGAATAAAGACAAAAGCACAAAAGCTGCAAAAGCAAGACCACTGAAGATTGAAATCAAGCGCCTGCTGCCGACAATGAAGCGTCCGAAAAATCGTATTTTGAGGTACGCTAGTCGAAATGAAGTGATATTGGTTTTGGTAGAAAGATAAGATAAATAAATACATCTTTCCTGGAGAAGTCAAGATCTGAACCAATCTCGATCTGAGTGAAATTCCTTCTTCAAGCTTGAGATGTGGTACTGTTCGTGACAATCAGAACATGCAAGCGTCTGCTGACAATTTTTGGAGCTTTAGGTGTTCAAAAACATCGATCTTGGTATTGTTGGAAGGCTTTGAGAAATATCCGCAACTCTCATGAAGAGGTCAAGAGCGAAATCGATCTCTATCTTTGTCAAATTGCGTCCGTAACTTGGTGACGTGATGTTGTTCCTGACAGTCATACCTTTGTAGCGTTTGATGGCCATATCTTGAGTTGTAGGCATTCGAATTGGATGAAACCAGTGTCTCATTAAAGCTAATATCCATATCTACAAGTTTCATGAAAACATCGAATCCTAATTCGGCCATTAAGAGGGTCTAAGAAGCATAATACGGTCACTGGTCAGAATGCAACGAGGTAAACAGCCTTGTGAATGTGCCCAGTGGATAACCACGCACCTTAGCTAATTTAAGAGGCTTCCAGTGAAGCTAATCAAGCGTCTATTCAGAATACAAAACATTATGAAGGCTGGAGAAGTAATTTTGAATGAAGTATTAAGATATTCAAAGTCCAAGCTTGACCAGAAAATAAGGTACCATTTTCTATAAAGTCCTGAAGCATGAAGTACTGTAATAGAAGAACACAAAAGCTTCAGCAATTCTAATAGAAGAAAGAGAAGACAAGTGTGAATAAAGACAAAAGCACAAAAGCTGCAAAAGCAAAACCACTGAAGATTGAAGTCAAGCGCCTGCTGCCGACAATGAAGCGTCCGAAACGTCGTATTTTGAGGTACGCTAGTCGAAATGAAGTGATATTGGTTTTGTTAGAAAGATAAGATAAATAAATACATGTTTCCTGGAGAAGTCAAGATCTGAACCAATCTCGATCTGAGTGAAATTCCTTCTTCAAGCTTGAGATGTGGTACTGTTCGTGACAATCAGAACATGCAAGCGTCTGCTGACAATTTTTGGAGCTTTAGGTGTTCAAAAACATCGATCTTGGTATCGTTGGAAGGCTTTGAGAAATATCCGCAACTCTCATGAAGAGGTCAAGAGCGAAATCGATCTCTATCTTTGTCAAATTGCGTCCGTAAGTTGGTGACGTGATGTTGTTCCTGACAGTCATACCTTTGTAGCGTCTGATGGCCATATCTTGAGTTGTAGGCATTCGAATTGGATGAAACTGTCTCATTAAAGCTAATATCCATATCTACAAGTTTCATGAAAACATCGAATCCTAATTCGGCCATTAAGAGGGTCTAAGAAGCATAATACGCTCACTGGTCAGAATGCAACGAGGTAAACAGCCTTGTGAATGTGCCCAGTGGATAACCACGCACCTTAGCTAATTTAAGAGGCTTCCAGTGAAGCTAATCAAGCGTCTATTCAGAATACAAAACATTATGAAGGCTGGAGAAGTAATTTTGAATGAAGTATTAAGATATTCAAAGTCCAAGCTTGACCAGAAAATAAGGTACCATTTTCTATAAAGTCCTGAAGCATGAAGTACTGTAATAGAAGAACACAAAAGCTTCAGCAATTCTAATAGAAGAAAGAGAAGACAAGTGTGAATAAAGACAAAAGCACAAAAGCTGCAAAAGCAAAACCACTGAAGATTGAAGTCAAGCGCCTGCTGCCGACAATGAAGCGTCCGAAACGTCGTATTTTGAGGTACGCTAGTCGAAATGAAGTGATATTGGCTTTGTTGGAAAGATAAGAGAAATAAATACATGTTTCCTACAAAGTCGAGATCTGAACCAATCTCGATCTGAGTGAAATTCCTTCTTCAAGCTTGAGATGTGGTACTGTTCGTGACAATCAGAACATGCAAGCGTCTGCTGACAATTTTGGAGCTTTAGGTGTTCAAAAACATCGATCTTGGTATCGTTGGAAGGCTTTAGAAATATCCGCAACCCTCATGAAGAGGTCAATAGGGAAATAGATCTCTATCTTTGTCAAATTGCATCCGTAAGTTGGTGACGTGATGTTGTTCCTGACAGTCATACCTTTGTAGCGTCTGATGGCTATATCTTGAGTTGTAGGCCTTCGATTTGGATGAAGCCCATGTCTTATTAAAGCTAATATACATATCTACAAGTTTCATGAAAACATCGAATCCTAATTCGGCCATTAAGAGGGTCTAAGAAGCATAATACGCTCACTGGTCAGAATGCAACGAGGTAAACAGCCTTGTGAATGTGCCCAGTGGATAACCACGCACCTTAGCAAATTTAAGAGGCTTCCAGTGAAGCTAATCAAGCGTCTATTCAGAATACAAAACATTATGAAGGCTTGAGAAGTAATTTTGAATGATGTATTAAGATATTCAAAGTCCAAGCTTGACCAGAAAATAAGGTAGCATTTTCTATAAAGTCCTGAAGCATGAAGTACTGTAATAGAGGAACACAAAAGCTTCAGTAATTCTAATAGAAGAAAGAGAAGACAAGTGTGAATAAAGACAAAAGCACAAAAGCTGCAAAAGCAAGACCACTGAAGATTGAAATCAAGCGCCTGCTGCCGACAATGAAGCGTCCGAAAAATCGTATTTTGAGGTACGCTAGTCGAAATGAAGTGATATTGGTTTTGGTAGAAAGATAAGATAAATAAATACATCTTTCCTGGAGAAGTCAAGATCTGAACCAATCTCGATCTGAGTGAAATTCCTTCTTCAAGCTTGAGATGTGGTACTGTTCGTGACAATCAGAACATGCAAGCGTCTGCTGACAATTTTTGGAGCTTTAGGTGTTCAAAAACATCGATCTTGGTATTGTTGGAAGGCTTTGAGAAATATCCGTAACTCTCATGAAGAGGTCAAGAGCGAAATGGATCTCTATCTTTGTCAAATTGCGTCCGTAACTTGGTGACGTGATGTTGTTCCTGACAGTCATACCTTTGTAGCGTTTGATGGCCATATCTTGAGTTGTAGGCATTCGAATTGGATGAAACCAGTGTCTCATTAAAGCTAATATCCATATCTACAAGTTTCATGAAAACATCGAATCCTAATTCGGGCATTAAGAGGGTCTAAGAAGCATAATACGGTCACTGGTCAGAATGCAACGAGGTAAACAGCCTTGTGAATGTGCCCAGTGGATAACCACGCACCTTACCTAATTTAAGAGGCTTCCAGTGAAGCTAATCAAGCTTCAATTCAGAATACAAAACATGATGAAGGCTGGAGAAGTAATTTTCAATGAAGTATTAAAATATTCAAAGTCCAAGCTTGAACAGAAAATAAGGTACCAATTTCAATAAAGTCGTGAAGCGTGAAGTACTGTAATAGAAGAACACAAAAGCTTTAGCAATTCTAATGGAAGAAAGAGAAGACAAGTGTGAATAAAGACAAAAGCACAAAAGCAGCAAAAGCAAAATCTCTGAAGATTGAAGTCAAGCGCCTGCTGCCGACAATGAAGCGTCCCAAACGTCGTATTTTGAGTTACGCTAGTCGAAATGAAGTGATATTGGCTTTGTTAGAAAGATAAGATAAATAAATACATGTTTCCTGGAGAAGTCAAGATCTGAACCAATCTCGATCTGAGTGAAATTCCTTCTTCAAGCTTGAGATGTGTTACTGTTCGTGACAATCAGAACATGCAAGGGTCTGCTGACAGTTTTTGGAGCTTTAGGTGTTCAAAAACATCGATTTGGGTATCGTTGGAAGGCTTTGAGAAATATCCGCAACTCTCAGGAAGAGGTCAAGAGCGAAATCGATCTCTATCTTTGTCAAATTGCGTCCGTAAGTTGGTGACGTGATGTTGTTCCTGACAGTCATACCTTTGTAGCGTCTGATGGCCATATCTTGAGTTGTAGGCATCCGAATTGGATGAAACTGTTAAAGCTAATATCCATATCTACAAGTTTCATGCAGACAGCGAATCCTAATTCGGCCATTTAGAGGGTCTAAGAAGCATAATACGGTCACTGGTCAGAATGCAACGAGGTAAACAGCCTTGTGAATGTGCCCAGTGGATAACCACGCACCTTAGAAAATTTAAGAGGCTTCCAGTGAAGCTAATCAAGCGTCTATTCAGAATACAAAACATTATGAAGGCTTGAGAAGTAATTTTGAATGATGTATTAAGATATTCAAAGTCCAAGCTTGACCAGAAAATAAGGTAGCATTTTCTATAAAGTCCTGAAGCATGAAGTACTGTAATAGAGGAACACAAAAGCTTCAGTAATTCTAATAGAAGAAAGAGAAGACAAGTGTGAATAAAGACAAAAGCACAAAAGCTGCAAAAGCAAGACCACTGAAGATTGAAGTCAAGCGCCTGCTGCCGACAATGAAGCGTCCGAAATGTCGTATTTGAGGTACGCTAGTCGAAATGAAGTGATATTGGTTTTGTTAGAAAGATAAGATAAATAAATACATGTTTCCTGGAGAAGTCAAGATCTGAACCAATCTCGATCTGAGTGAAATTCCTTCTTCAAGCTTGAGATGTGGTACTGTTCGTGACAATCAGAACATGCAAGCGTCTGCTGACAATTTTTGGAGCTTTAGGTGTTCAAAAACATCGATCTTGGTATTGTTGGAAGGCTTTGAGAAATATCCGCAACTCTCATGAAGAGGTCAAGAGCGAAATCGATCTCTATCTTTGTCAAATTGCGTCCGTAATTTGGTGACGTGATGTTGTTCCTGACAGTCATACCTTTGTAGCGTCTGATGGCCATATCTTGAGTTGTAGGCATTCGAATTGGATGAAACCAGTGTCTCATTAAAGCTAATATCCATATCTACAAGTTTCATGAAAACATCGAATCCTAATTCGGCCATTAAGAGGGTCTAAGAAGCATAATACGCTCACTGGTCAGAATGCAACGAGGTAAACAGCCTTGTGAATGTGCCCAGTGGATAACCACGCACCTTAGCTAATTTAAGAGGCTTCCAGTGAAGCTAATCAAGCGTCTATTCAGAATACAAAACATTATGAAGGCTGGAGAAGTAATTTTGAATGAAGTATTAAGATATTCAAAGTCCAAGCTTGAACAGAAAATAAGGTACCATTTTCTATAAAGTCCTGAAGCATGAAGTACTGTAATAGAAGAACACAAAATCTTCAGCAATTCTAATAGAAGAAAGAGAAGACAAGTGTGAATAAAGACAAAAGCACAAAAGCTGCAAAAGCAAAACCACTGAAGATTGAAGTCAAGCGCCTGCTGCCGACAATGAAGCGTCCCAAACATCGTATTTTGAGTTACGCTAGTCGAAATGAAGTGATATTGGCTTTGCTGGAAAGATAAGAGAAATACCTACATGTTTCCTAGAAATTTCGAGATCTGAACCAATCTCTATCTGAGTGAAATTCCTTCTTCAATCTTGAGATGTGGTTCTGTTCGTGACAATCAGAACATTCAAGCGTCTGCTGACAATTTATGGAGCTTTAGGTGTTCAAAAGCATCGATCTTGGTATCGTTGGAAGGGTTATAGAAATATCCGCAACTGTCAGAAAGAGGTCAAAGCGAAATCGATCTCTATCTTTGTCAAATTGCATCCGTAAGTTGGTGACGTGATGTTGTTCCTGACAGTCATAGCTTTGTAGCGTCTGTTGGCCATATATTGAGTTGTAGGCGTCCGAATTGAATGAACCCGGTGTCCCATTAAAGCTAATATACATATCTACAATTTCATGCAAACATCGAATCCAAATTCGGCCATTAAAATGATATAAAAAGCATAATACGCTCACCGGTCAGAATGCAACGAGGTAAACAGCCTTGTGAATGTGCCCAGTGGATAACCACGCACCTTAGCTAATTTAAGGGGCTTCCAGTGAAGCTAATCAAACGTCTATTCAAAATACAAAACATTATGAAGGCATGAGAAATAATTTTGAATGAAGTATTAAGATATTCAAAGTCCAAGCTTGACCAGAAAATAAGGTACCATTTTCTATAAAGTCCTGAACCATGAAGTACTGTAATAGAAGAACACAAAAGCTTCAGCAATTCTAATAGAAGAAAGAGAAGACAAGTGTGAATAAAGACAAAAGCACAAAAGCTGCAAAAGCAAAACCACTGAAGATTGAAGTCAAGCGCCAGATGCCGACAATGAAGCGTCCGAAACCTCGTATTTTGAGGTACGCTCGTCGAAATTGAAGTGATCTTGGCTTTGTTGGAAAGATGACATGTTTTTTACAGATCTCGAGATCTGAACCAATCTCTATCTGACTTAAATTCCTTCTTCAAGCTTGAGATGTGGTACGGTTCGTGACGGTCAGAACATGTAAGCATCTGCTGACAATTTCTGGAGCTTTAGTGTTCAAAAACAACGATATTGGTATCGTTGGAAGGCTTAGAGAAATATCTGCAACTCTCATGAAGTGCTCAAGAGCGAAATCGATCTCTATCTTTGTCAAATTGCATCTGTAAGTTGGTGACGTGATGTTGTTCCTGACAGCCATACCTTTGTAGCGTCTGATGGCATATATTGAGTTATAGGCGTCTGAATTGGATGAAACCGGTGTCTCATTAAAGCTAATATCCATATCTACAAGTTTCATGAAAACATCGAATCCTAATTCGGCCATTAAGAGGGTCTAAGAAGCATAATACGTTCACTGGTCAGAATGCAACGAGGTAAACAGCCTTGTGAATGTGCCCAGTGGATAACCACGCACCTTAGCTAATTTAAGGGGCTTCCAGTGAAGCTAATCAAACGTCTATTCAAAATACAAAACATTATGAAGGCATGAGAAATAATTTTGAATGAAGTATTAAGATATTCAAAGTCCAAGCTTGACCAGAAAATAAGGTACCATTTTCTATAAAGTCCTGAAGCATGAAGTACTGTAATAGAAGAACAGAAAAGCTTCATTAATTCTAATAGAAGAAAGAGAGGACAAGTGTGAATAAAAAGAAAAGCACAAAAGCTGCAAAAGCAAGACCACTGAAGATTGAAGTCAAGCGTCTGCTGCCGACAATGAAGCCTCCGAAACGTCGTATTTTGAGGTACGCTAGTCGAAATGAAGTGATATTGGTTTTGTCAGAAAGATAAGACAAATAAATACATGTTTCCAGGACAAGTCAAGATCTGAACCAATCTCGATCTAAGTGAAATACCTTCTTCAAGCTTGAGATGTGGTACTGATCGTGACAATCAGAACATGCAAGCGTCTGCTGACAATTTTTGGAGCTTTAGGTGTTCAAAAACATCGATCTTGGTATTGTTGGAAGGCTTTGAGAAATATCCGCAACTCTCTTGAAGAGGTCAAGAGCGAAATCGATCTCTATCTTTGTCAAATTGCGTCCGTAATTTGGCGACGTGATGTTGTTCCTGACAGTAATACCTTTGTAGCGTTTGATTGCCATATCTTGAGTTGTAGGTGTTTGAATTTGATGAAACCGGTGTCTCATTAAAGCTAATATCCATATCTACAAGTTTCATGAAAACATCGAATCCTAATTCGGCCATTAAGAGGGTCTAAGAAGCATAATACGTTCACTGGTCAGAATGCAACGAGGTAAACAGCCTTGTGAATGTGCCCAGTGGATAACCGCGCACCTTAGCTAATTTAAGAGGCTTCCAGTGAAGCTAATCAGGCGTCTATTCAGAATACAAAACTTTATGAAAGCTGGAGAAGTAATTTTGAATGAAGTATTAAGATATTCAAAGTCCAAGCTTGACCAGAAAATAAGGTACCATTTTCTATAAAGTCCTGAAGCATGAAGTACTGTAATAGAAGAACAGAAAAGCTTCATTAATTCTAATAGAAGAAAGAGAGGACAAGTGTGAATAAAAAGAAAAGCACAAAAGCTGCAAAAGCAAGACCACTGAAGATTGAAGTCAAGCGTCTGCTGCCGACAATGAAGCCTCCGAAACGTCGTATTTTGAGGTACGCTAGTCGAAATGAAGTGATATTGGTTTTGTCAGAAAGATAAGACAAATAAATACATGTTTCCAGGACAAGTCAAGATCTGAACCAATCTCGATCTAAGTGAAATTCCTTCTTCAAGCTTGAGATGTGGTACTGTTCGTGACAATCAGAACATGCAAGCGTCTGCTGACAATTTTTGGAGCTTTAGGTGTTCAAAAACATCGATCTTGGTATTGTTGGAAGGCTTTGAGAAATATCCGCAACTCTCTTGAAGAGGTCAAGAGCGAAATCGATCTCTATCTTTGTCAAATTGCGTCCGTAATTTGGTGACGTGATGTTGTTCCTGATAGTCAAACCTTTGTAGCGTCTGATGGCATATATTGAGTTGTAGGAGTCCGAATTGGATGAAACTGGTGTCTCATTAAAGCTAATATCCATATCTACAAGTTTCATGAAAACATCGAATCCTAATTCGGCCATTAAGAGGGTCTAAGAATCATAATATGCTCATTGGTCAGAATGCAACGAAATAAACAGCCTTGTGAATGTGCCCAGTGGATAACCACGCACCTTAGCTAATTTAAGAGGCGTCCAGTGAAGCTAATCAAGCGTCTATTCAAAATACAAAACATTATGAAGGATGGAGAAGTAATTTTGAATGAAGTATTAAGATATTCAAAGTCCAAGCTTGACCAGAAAATAAGGTACCATTTTCTATAAAGTCCTGAAGCATGAAGTACTGTAATAGAAGAACAGAAAAGCTTCAGCAATTCTAATAGAAGAAAGAGAAGACAAGTGTGAATAAAGACAAAAGCACAAAAGCTGCAAAAGCAAAACCACTGAAGATTGAAGTCAAGCGCCAGTTGCCGACAATGAAGCGTCCGAAACCTCGTATTTTGAGGTACGCTCGTCGAAATTAAGTGATCTTGGCTTTGTTGGAAAGATGACATGTTTCCTACAGATCTCGAGATCTAAACCAATCTCTATCTGACTTAAATTCCTTCTTCAAGCTTGAGATGTGGTACGGTTCGTGACGGTCAGAACATGTAAACATCTGCTGACAATTTCTGGAGCTTTAGTGTTTAAAAACAACGATATTGGTATCGTTGGAAGGCCTAGATAAATATCTGCAACTCTCATGAAGTGCTGAAGAGCGAAACCGATCTCTATCTTGGTCAAATTGCATCTGTAAGTTGGTGACGTGATGTTGTTCCTGATAGCCATACCTTTGTAGCGTCTGAAGGCATATATTGAGTTATAGGCGTCTGAATTGGATGAAATCGGTGTCTCATTAAAGCTAATATCCATATCTACAAGTTTCATGAAAACATCGAATCCAAATTCGGCCATTAAGATGGTCTAAGAAGCATAATACGCTCACTGGCCAGAATGCAACGAGATAAACAGCCTTGTGAATGTGCCCAGTGGATAACCACGCACCTTTGCTAATTTAAGAGGCGTCCAGTGAAGCTAATCAAGCGTCTATTCAGAACGCAACATTATGAAGGCTGGAGAAGTAATTTTGAATGAAGTATTAAGATATTCAAACCCCAAGCTTGACCAGAAAATAAGGTAGCATTTTCTATAAAGTCCTGAAGCATGAAGTACTGTAATAGAAGAACAGAAAAGCTTCAGCAATTCTAATAGAAGAAAGAGAAAACAAGTGTGAATAAAGACAAAAGCACAAAAGCTGCAATAGCAAAACCACTGAAGGTTGAAGTCAAGCGCCTGCTACCGACAATGAAGCGTCCGAAATGTCGTATTTTGAGGTACACTAGGTGACATGAAGTGATATTGGTTTTGTTAGAAAGATAAGACAAATAAATACATGTTTCCTGGAGAAGTCAAGATCGGAACCAATCTCGATCTGAGTGAAATTCCTTCTTCAAACTTGAGATGTGGTACTGTTCGTGACAATCAGAACATACAAGCGTCTGCTGTCAATTTTTGGAGCTTTAGGTGTTCAAAAACATCGATCTTGGTATTGTTGGAAGGATTTGAGGAATATCCGAAACTCTCATGAAGAGGTCAAGAGCGAAATCGATCTCTATCTTTGTCAAATTGTATCCGTAATTTGGTGACGTGATGTTGTTCCTGACAGTCATACGTTTGAGGCTTCTGATGGCCATATCTTGAGTTGTAGGCATTCGAATTGGAAGAAACTAGTGTCTCATTAAAGCTAATATCCATATCTACAAGTTTCATGAAAACAGCAAATCCTAATTCGGCCATTAAGAGGGTCTAAGAAGCATAATACGCTCACTGGTCAGAATGCTATGAGGTAAACAACCTTGTGAATGTGCCCAGTGGATAACCACGCACCTTAGCCAATTTAAGAGGCATCCAGTGAAGCTAATCAAGCGTATATTCAGAATACAAAGCATTATGAAGGCTGGAGAAGTAATTTTGAATGAAGTTTTAAGATATTCAAAGTCCAAGCTTGACCAGAAAATAAGGTACCATTTTCTATAAAGTCCTGAAACAAGAAGTACTGTAATAGAAGAACAGAAAAGCTTCAGAAATTCTAATAGAAGAAAGAGAAGACAAATGTGAATAAAGACAAAAGCACAAAAGCTGCAAAAGCAAGACCACTGAAGATTGAAGTCAAGACGCCTGCTGCCGACAATGAAGCGTCTGAAACGTCATATTTTGAGGTACGCTAGTCGAAATGAAGTGATATTGGTTTTGTTAGAAAGATAAGATAAATAAATACATGTTTCCTTGAGAAGTCAAGATCTGAACCAATCTCGATCTGAGTGAAATTCCTTCTTGAAGTTTGAGATGTGGTACTGTTCGTGACAATAAGAACATGCAAGCGTCTGCTGACAATTTTTGGAGCGTTAGGTGTTCAAAAACATCGATCTTGGTATTGTTGGAAGGCTTTGAGAAATATCCGCAACTCTCTTGAAGAGGTCAAGAGCGAAATCGATCTCTATCTTTGTCAAATTGCGTCCGTAATTTGGTGACGTGATGTTGTTCCTGACAGTAATACCTTTGTAGCGTTTGATTGCCATATCTTGAGTTGTAGGTGTTTGAATTTGATGAAACCGGTGTCTCATTAAAGCTAATATCCATATCTACAAGTTTCATGAAAACATCGAATCCTAATTCGGCCATTAAGAGGGTCTAAGAAGCATAATACGTTCACTGGTCAGAACGCAACGAGGTAAACAGCCTTGTGAATGTGCCCAGTGGATAACCGCGCACCTTAGCTAATTTAAGAGGCTTCCAGTGAAGCTAATCAGGCGTCTATTCAGAATACAAAACATTATGAAAGCTGGAGAAGTAATTTTGAATGAAGTATTAAGATATTCAAAGTCCAAGCTTGACCAGAAAATAAGGTACCATTTTCTATAAAGTCCTGAAGCATGAAGTACTGTAATAGAAGAACAGAAAAGCTTCATTAATTCTAATAGAAGAAAGAGAGGACAAGTGTGAATAAAGAGAAAAGCACAAAAGCTGCAAAAGCAAGACCACTGAAGATTGAAGTCAAGCGTCTGCTGCCGACAATGAAGCCTCCGAAACGTCGTATTTTGAGGTACGCTAGCCGAAATGAAGTGATATTGGTTTTGTCAGAAAGATAAGACAAATAAATACATGTTTCCAGGACAAGTCAAGATCTGAACCAATCTCGATCTAAGTGAAATACCTTCTTCAAGCTTGAGATGTGGTACTGATCGTGACAATCAGAACATGTAAGCGTCTGCTGACAATTTTTGGAGCTTTAGGTGTTCAAAAACATTGATCTTGGTATTGTTGGAAGGCTTTGAGAAATATCCGCAACTCTCTTGAAGAGGTCAAGAGCGAAATCGATCTCTATCTTTGTCAAATTGCGTCCGTAATTTGGTGACGTGATGTTGTTCCTGATAGTCAAACCTTTGTAGCGTCTGATGGCATATATTGAGTTGTAGGTGTCCGAATTGGATGAAACTGGTGTCTCATTAAAGCTAATATCCATATCTACAAGTTTCATGAAAACATCGAATCCTAATTCGGCCATTAAGAGGGTCTAAGAATCATAATACGCTCATTGGTCAGAATGCAACGAAATAAACAGCCTTGTGAATGTGCCCAGTGGATAACCACGCACCTTAGCTAATTTAAGAGGCGTCCAGTGAAGCTAATCAAGCGTCTATTCAAAATACAAAACATTATGAAGGATGGAGAAGTAATTTTGAATGAAGTATTAAGATATTCAAAGTCCAAGCTTGACCAGAAAATAAGGTACCATTTTCTATAACGTCCTGAAGCATGAAGTACTGTAATAGAAGAACAGAAAAGCTTCAGCAATTCTAATAGAAGAAAGAGAAGACAAGTGTGAATAAAGACAAAAGCACAAAAGCTGCAAAAGCAAAACCACTGAAGATTGAAGTCAAGCGCCAGATGCCGACAATGAAGCGTCCGAAACGTCGTATTTTGAGGTACGCTCGTCGAAATTAAGTGATATTGGCTTTGTTGGAAAGATAAGAGAAATACCTACATGTTTCCTACAGATCTCGAGATCTGAACCAATCTCTATCTGACTTAAATTCCTTCTTCAAGCTTGAGATGTGGTACGGTTCGTGACGGTCAGAACATGTAAGCGTCTGCTGACAATTTCTGGAGCTTTTGTGTTTAAAAACAACGATATTGATATCGTTGGAAGGCCTAGATAAATTTCTGCAACTCTCATGAAGTGCTGAAGAGCGAAATCGATCTCTATCTTGGTCAAATTGCATCTGTAAGTTGGTGACGTGATGTTGTTCCTGATAGCCATACCTTTGTAGCGTCTGAAGGCATATATTGAGTTATAGGCGTCTGAATTGGATGAAATCGGTGTCTCATTAAAGCTAATATCCATATCTACAAGTTTCATGAAAACATCGAATCCTAATTCGGCCATTAAGAGGGTCTAAGAAGCATAATACGTCACTGGCCAGAATGCAACGAGATAAACAGCCTTGTGAATGTGCCCAGTGGATAACCACGCACCTTTGCTAATTTAAAAGGCATCCAGTGAAGCTAATCAAGCGTCTATTCAGAACGCAACATTATGAAGGCTGGAGAAGTAATTTTGAATGAAGTATTAAGATATTCAAACCCCAAGCTTGACCAGAAAATAAGGTAGCATTTTCTATAAAGTCCTAAAGCATGAAGTACTGTAATAGAAGAACAGAAAAGCTTCTGCAATTCTAATAGAAGAAAGAGAAGACAAGTGTGAATAAAGACAAAAGCACAAAAGCTGCAATAGCAAAACCACTGAAGGTTGAAGTCAAGCGCCTGCTACAGACAATGAAGCGTCCGAAATGTCGTATTTTGAGGTACACTAGGTGACATGAAGTGATATTGGTTTTGTTAGAAAGATAAGACAAATAAATACATGTTTCCTGGAGAAGTCAAGATCGGAACCAATCTCGATCTGAGTGAAATTCCTTCTTCAAACTTGAGATGTGGTACTGTTCGTGACAATCAGAACATACAAGCGTCTGCTGACAATTTTTGGAGCTTTAGGTGTTCAAAAACATCGATCTTGGTATTGTTGGAAGGATTTGAGGAATATCCGAAACTCTCATGAAGAGGTCAAGAGCGAAATCGATCTCTAACTTTGTCAAATTGTATCCGTAATTTGGTGACGTGGTGTTGTTCCTGACAGTCATAAGTTTGAGGCTTCTGATGGCCATATCTTGAGTTGTAGGCATTCGAATTGGAAGAAACCAGTGTTTCATTAAAGCTAATATCCATATCTACAAGTTTCATGAAAACAGCGAATCCTAATTCGGCCATTAATAGGGTCTAAGAAGCATAATACGCTCACTGGTCAGAATGCTATGAGGTAAACAACCTTGTGAATGTGCCCAGTGGATAACCACGCACCTTAGCCAATTTAAGAGGCATCCAGTGAAGCTAATCAAGCGTATATTCAGAATACAAAGCATTATGAAGGCTGGAGAAGTAATTTTGAATGAAGTTTTAAGATATTCAAAGTCCAAGCTTGACCAGAAAATAAGGTACCATTTTCTATAAAGTCCTGAAACAAGAAGTACTGTAATAGAAGAACAGAAAAGCTTCAGTAATTCTAATAGAAGAAAGAGAAGACAAATGTGAATAAAGACAAAAGCACAAAAGCTGCAAAAGCAAGACCACTGAGATTGAAGTCAGGACGGCTGCTGCCGACAATGAAGCGTCCGAAACGTCGTATTTTGTGGTACGCTAGTCGAAATGAAGTGATATTGGTTTTGTTAGAAAGATAAGATAAATAAATACATGTTTCCTTGAGAAGTCAAGATCTGAACCAATCTCGATCTGAGTGAAATTCCTTCTTGAAGTTTGAGATGTGGTACGTATCGTGACAATAAGAACATGCAAGCGTCTGCTGACAATTTTTGGAGCTTTAGGTGTTCAAAAACATCGATCTTGGTATTGTTGGAAGGCTTTGAGAAATATCCGCAACTCTCTTGAAGAGGTCAAGAGCGAAATCGATCTCTATCTTTGTCAAATTGCGTCCGTAATTTGGTGACGTGATGTTGTTCCTGACAGTAATACCTTTGTAGCGTTTGATTGCCATATCTTGAGTTGTAGGTGTTTGAATTTGATGAAACCGGTGTCTCATTAAAGCTAATATCCATATCTACAAGTTTCATGAAAACATCGAATCCTAATTCGGCCATTAAGAGGGTCTAAGAAGCATAATACGTTCACTGGTCAGAATGCAACGAGGTAAACAGCCTTGTGAATGTGCCCAGTGGATAACCGCGCACCTTAGCTAATTTAAGAGGCTTCCAGTGAAGCTAATCAGGCGTCTATTTAGAATACAAAACATTATGAAAGCTGGAGATGTAATTTTGAATGAAGTATTAAGATATTCAAAGTCCAAGCTTGACCAGAAAATAAGGTACCATTTTCTATAAAGTCCTGAAGCATGAAGTACTGTAATAGAAGAACAGAAAAGCTTCATTAATTCTAATAGAAGAAAGAGAGGACAAGTGTGAATAAAGAGAAAAGCACAAAAGCTGCAAAAGCAAGACCACTGAAGATTGAAGTCAAGCGTCTGCTGCAGACAATGAAGCCTTCGAAACGTCGTATTTTGAGGTACGCTAGTCGAAATGTAGTGATATTGGTTTTGTCAGAAAGATAAGACAAATAAATACATGTTTCCAGGACAAGTCAAGATCTGAACCAATCTCGATCTAAGTGAAATACCTTCTTCAAGCTTGAGATGTGGTACTGATCGTGATAATCAGAACATGCAAGCGTCTGCTGACAATTTTTGGAGCTTTAGGTGTTCAAAAACATCGATCTTGGTATTGTTGGAAGGCTTTGAGAAATATCCGCAACTCTCTTGAAGAGGTCAAGAGCGAAATCGATCTCTATCTTTGTCAAATTGCGTCCGTAATTTGGTGACGTGATGTTGTTGCTGATAGTCAAACCTTTGTAGCGTCTGATGGCATATATTGAGTTGTAGGTGTCCGAATTGGATGAAACTGGTGTCTCATTAAAGCTAATATCCATATCTACAAGTTTCATGAAAACATCGAATCCTAATTCGGCCATTAAGAGGGTCTAAGAATCATAATACGCTCACTGGTCAGAATGCAACGAAATTAATAGCCTTGTGAATGTGCCCAGTGGATAACCACGCACCTTAGCTAATTTAAGAGGCGTCCAGTGAAGCTAATCAAGCGTCTATTCAGAATACAAAACATTATGAAGGATGGAGAAGTAATTTTGAATGAAGTTTTAAGATATTCAAAGTCCAAGCTTGACCAGAAAATAAGGTACCATTTTCTATAAAGTCCTGAAGCATGAAGTACTGTAATAGAAGAACAGAAAAGCTTCAGCAATTCTAATAGAAGAAAGAGAAGACAAGTGTGAATAAAGACAAAAGCACAAAAGCTACAAAAGCAAAACCGCTGAAGGTTGAAGTCAAGCGCCTGCTGCCAACAATGAAGGGTCCGAAACGTCGTATTTTGAGGTACGCTAGTCGACATGAAGTGATATTGGTTTTGTTAGAAAGATAAGATAAATAAATACATGTTTCCTGGGGAAGTCAAGATCTGAACCAATCTCGATCTGAGTGAAATTCCTTCTTCAAACTTGAGATGTGGTACTGTTCGTGACAATAAGAACATGCAAGAGTCTGCTGGCAATTTTTGGAGCTTTAGGTGTTCAAAAACATCGATCTTGGTATCGTTGGAATGCTTTGAGGAATATCTGAAACACTCATGAAGAGGTCAACAGCGAAATCGATCTCTATCTTTGTTAACTTGCGTCCGTAATTTGGTCCCGTGATGTTGTTCCAGACAGTCATACCTCTGTAGCGTCTGATGGCCTTATCTTGAGTTGTAGGCATTCGAATTGGGTCAAACCAGTGTCTCATAAAAGCCAATATCCATATCTACAAGTTTCATGAAAACAGAGGAATCCTAATTCGGCACTGGTCAGAATGCAACGAGGTAAACAGCCATGTGAATGTGCCCAGTGGATAACCACGCAACTTAGCTAATTTAAGAGGCTTCCAGTGAAGCTAATCAGGCGTCTATTCAGAATACAAAACATTATGAAGGCTGGAAAAGTAACTTTGAATGAAGTATTAAGATATGCAAAGCCCAAGCTTGCCCAGAAAATAGGGTACCATTTTCTATAAAGTCCTGAAGCATGAAGTACTGTAATAGAAGAGCACAAAAGCTTCAGCAATTCCAATAGAAAAAAGAGAAGACAAGTGTGAATAAAGACAAGCACAAAAGCTGCAAAAGCAAAACACTGAAGATTGAAGTCAAGCGCCAGCTGCCGACAATGAAGCGCCCGAAACGTCGTATTTTGAGGTACGCTCGTTGAAATGAAGTGATATTGGCTTTGTTGGAAAGATAAGAGAAATACCTACATGTTTCCTACAAATTTCGAGATCTGAACGAATCTCTATCTGACTGAAATTCCTTCTTCAAGCTTGAGATGTGGTACTGTTCGTGACGATCAGAACATGTAAGCGTCTGCTGACAATTTCTGGAGCTTTAGTGTTCAAAAACAACGATATTGGTATCGTTGGAAGGCCTAGAGAAATATCCACAACTCTCATGAAGTTCCAAAGAGCGAAATCGATCTCTATCTTTGTCAAATTGCATCCGTAAGTTGGTGACGTGATGTTGTTCCTAATAGTCATACCTTTGTAGCATCTGATGGCATATATTGAGTTGTAGGCGTCCGAATTGGATGAAACCGGTGTCTCATTAAAGCTAATATCCATATCTACAAGTTTTATGAAAACATCGAATCCTAATTCGGCCAATAAGAGGGTCTAAGAAGCATAATACGCTCACTGGTCAGAATGCAACGAGATAAACAGCCTTGTGAATGTGCCCAGTGGATAACCACGCACCTTAGCTAATTTAAGAGGCATCCAGTGAATCTAATCAAGCGTCTATTCAGAATACAAAACATTATGAAGGCTGGAGGAGTAATTTTGAAGGAAGTATTAAGATATTCAAAGTCCAAGCTTGACCAGAAAATAAGGTACCATTTTCTATAAAGTCCTGAAGCATGAAGTACTGTAATAGAAGAACAGAAAGAGAGGACAAGTGTGAATAAAGACGAAAGCACAAAAGCTGCAAAAGCAAAACCACTGAAGATTAAAGTCAAGCGCCTGCTGCCGACAATGAAGCCTCCGAAACGTCGTATTTTGAGGTACGCTAGTCGAAATGAAGTGATATTGGTTTTGTTAGAAAGATAAGATAAATAAATACATGTTTCCTGGAGAAGTCAAGATCGGACCAATCTCGATCTAAGTGAAATTCCTTCTTCAAACTTGAGATGTGGTACTGTTCGTGACAATCAGAACATACAAGCGTCTGCTGACAATTTTTGGAGCTTTAGGTGTTCAAAAACATCGATCTTGGTATCGTTGGAGGCTTTGAGAAATATCCGAAACTCTCAAGAAGAGGTCAAGAGTGAAATCGATCTCTATCTTTGTCAAATTGCATCCATAATTTGGGGACGTGATGTTGTTCCTGACAGTCATACGTTTGTAGCTTTTGATGGCCATATCTTGAGTTGTAGGCATTCGAATTGGAAGAAACCAGTGTCTCATTACAGCTAATATCCATATATACAAGTTTCATGAAAATAGCGAATCCTAATTCGGCCATTAAGAGGCTCTAAGAAGCATAATACGCTCACTGGTAAGAATGCTATGAGGTAAACAGCCTTGTGAATGTGCCCATTGGATAACCACGCACCTTAGCCAATTTAAGAGGCATCCAGTGAAGCTAATCAAGCGTCTATTCAGAATACAAAACATTATGAAGGCTGGAGAAGTAATTTTGAATGAAGTATTAAGATATTCAAAGTCCAAGCTTGACCAGAAAATAAGGTACCTTTTTCTATAAAGTCCTGAAGCATGAAGTACTGTAATAGAAGAACAGAAAAGCCTCAGTAATTCTAATAGAAGAAAGAGAGGACAAGTGTGAATAATGACAAAAGCACAAAAGCTGCAAAAGCAAGACCACTGAAGATTGAAGTCAAGCGCCTGCTGCCGACAATGAAGCCTCCGAAACGTCGTATTTTGAGGTACGCTAGTCGAAATGAAGTGATATTGGTTTTGTTAGAAAGATAAGATAAATAAATACATGTTTCCAGGACAAGTCAAGATCTGAACCAATCTCGATCTAAGTGAAATTCCTTCTTCAAGCTTGAGATGTGGTGCTGTTCGTGACAATCAGAACATGCAAGCGTCTGCTGACAATTTTTGGAGCTTTAGGCGTTCAAAAACATCGATCTTGGTATTGTTGGAAGGCTTTGAGAAATATCCGCAACTCTCATGCAGAGGTCAAGAGCGAAATCTATCTCTATCTTTGTCAAATTGCGTCCGTAATTTGGTGACGTGATGTTGTTCCTGACAGTCATTCCTTTGTAGCGTTTGATTGCCATATCTTGAGTCGTAGGCGTTTGAATTGGATGAAACCGGTGTCTCATTAAAGCTAATATCCATATCTACAAGTTTCATGAAAACATCGAATCCTAATTCGGCCATTAAGAGGGTCTAAGAAGCATAATACGCTCACTGGTCAGAATGCAACGAGGTAAACAGCCTTGTGAATGTGCCCAGTGGATAATCACGCACCTTAGCTAATTTAGGAGGCTTCTAGTGATGCTAATTGTAACACCCTGTTTTTTTACACTATGCTTATACGTGTTAATATTTGCTTGTATATGTTGTATATATGTTGTTTGTGATTGTTCTTGATGTCCAAGTTCATAGTTGGGGTAGTTTAGCCTTAAGGAATGGTCAATGCATTTAAGTCCAAGAAAAATGTTTTACGGTTTTGTTCATATCTTGAGTTCTAGACATCCGATTGAGGTGATCTTGGATGCGTTGGAAAGCTTAGAGAATTATCTACAAGTCCTATTTCAGGTGTTAAGGCCAAATTCGGCTTCTATAGTTTCGAGTAGAGAAAGAACTTCGCCTAGCGAATCTGGCAGACAGATTCTTGCAGCTCTCTGGTTCGCCTAGCAAAAATGTATTCGCGTAGCGAATCTGCGCTCAGCAGAATCGTGTTTTTGGGCTTCTAATCAGCCCATAATGACCCTAACTCATATTTATACCCTAAGACTCGACCTAAACCTACTTTCTAAGTCGAAAAACTCTCAGAAGCTGCCTCTTCCTCTCCAAACAAGGATTTTTAAACCCTTTCCGAGGATCCCTGAAGGAGATTGCACCATAGTTCATCGTTCTTCATCTCTTTCGCTTGAAGAGCATCACTGCCATCACAAGCCCTCTTCCTAGTTGCTGCTCTTGAACCTTTTGGGGCTGTGATCGTGAAGTCAAGCGTCGTAAGATTGAGCATTCGTGTAGACGCAACCTTTTCCGGACCTTTTCCTTCCTTTGTTCGTGGTGATCGTCATACCGGGTATGGGGGGAAGAAATAGATCATGAGTATGTGGGTTTTGGGATAGGTTAAGATGAAGGGGTTAACCCATGACCCCTATATGTTTGTCTATATGCATTGTAAATGCCTATGAATATGCTATGAGTGTAATTATGTGTAAGTTATGTATATGCCTATGTGAATATTGTATAAATATATATGTTTATGGTTCTATGATTATGATTATGGGTGTTTGTCTTGATGATATGATTGAAATATCATGATATGCGATGAATAGTATGAATATACATACGATATGCATTGATGAGATTGTATGATGTGCATTGATAATGATGACTTGATGATGATGTGCGTTACAATGAAGAAAATAGGATTAGTAAAAGAACATAGCTTTAGGATGTTTGGCACCCCATAATGAATGAGTTGTTATGAGAGGTGAGATTGATAATATTGGATTAGTCTTGGAAATCCATAGGAATGATCCTTGAGAGATGGGATGATAGGCATAGGGATAACTTAGAGAAATTCTTAAGATTCCCATGCCTGTCATGATTCGCCGGGCGGATAGCCATTCGCGAGGCGAGACAGTGAGACCATTCGTGGTCTGACGTAATTCGCCTAGCGGATTGTAATCCGCGAGGCGAATGAGAGAACCAAATATTAGGGCTCTCAGGCTCGCCTCGCGAGCCAGGATTCGCCTAGCGAATCTGAGAACCTGTTTAGGAGCTCTCGGATTCGCCTCGCGAGCCACGATTCGCCTCGCGAGCCACGATTCGCCTAGCGAATCTGAGAACCTGTTTAGGAGCTCTTGGGCTTTCTCACCCAGATTCTGTTGTGAAGAAGAAAAGAATAGGTCAATGGAAAAATGACTGTGAGATCACAATTCAAGGTTGATAGTATAGCAAAGAACGTTAATATTAATAATGACGATATGATAATATTGGTAATGTTGATAAAGGCAATAATGATGGTTAACGCCTAGTTGTTTGATGATCATCGTTGATGGTCATTGTTGATAATCAATGTGATTGATTATGATGATAATATTGGCAATGTTGATAAAGGCAATAACGATGGTTAGCGCCTAATTGATTGATGATCATCGTTGATGGTCATTGTTGATAATCAATGTGATTGATTATGATGATAATATTGGCAATGTTGATAAAGGCAATAACGATGGTTAGCGCCTAGTTGATTGATGATCATCGTTGATGGTCATTGTTGATAATCAATGTGATTGATTATGATGGTGGATGGTTGGACATGTGTTTGCATGTTGTTGAGCATAGCATGCATCATACGTTGACGTTGATATGTTGGGTGGAAAGCAAACGATGAATCGCGATAGTGGAGGCCATGATGGGTGTTATCCCGGCCTTGCAGGTACTTTGGGTATGGAAGTTCCAGGTGACATGGGCTAGCTACCTATTGTCGGAGTGACCTAAAGAATAAGCTTGAGTACCCTGACTAGCCACTATACGTTATCAGGATTAGTGAGAGTGTTCGGGGATGGCCCATGGTCTGGCATATCATCCACGTTGATAACCGGACATGTACTCCTAATCGTCTTTCCAGAGTTAGAGTTGTTGGCCACATGCATACGGAGTAGTGATGTTGCATTCGCATTGACATGCATCCTTGATATATATTGATTATATCTGTGTTGATTGATGTATGTTGTATGCCATCTTAATTACTATTCCATTCCGTTTACATATATTCATGATTGTGTTTCTTACCCCTCTCTTTGTTATTCTTGTGCATATGTTGTGGTATATGCAGAGGAGGGTGAGCATGCTGACGAGGAGTGATCCCGAGGAGATCTCTCTCAGTAGTTAGGATTTATGATTTATGTTATTGGATTTTATTCCGATGTATTATCGGTATATGTATAACAGCTCTGATATGTGACATCGGGACTTGGGTTATATTTATTATTTATGTTTTCCGCAGTTTGTTTTTAAAGGATTTTGATTATTTCAGATTCCTATGTTTTACGTTATAGATGATGTGATGCACATTACCCTTGAGGATATGTTTTTATTTTAATTGTTATATTTTTTTAAAAGACACGTATGATTTTATTCATGTTTTATTATATGCGGGGTAGTGGGTGTCACATTTAGTGGTATCAGAGCCGGTCTGTCCTACAGGCCGGGGTATGTGTCTGTTGTGTTCTCTTCTGTGTACTCTTATATGATTGTCTGTGACGATGGTATAGAGTATTAAGTGTTTAGTTTTGTTTTACTTGACTTTCGATATTAAGCAATTTGCTTGAACGATGCAGGAAGTTATGGCAGGTAGAAACGATCGTGCGATTGCTGATGCCCTGGAAGCATTAGCTAATGCCATAGGGCAGAATCAGAATCACAACGGAGGTGGACCTACTGAATTCCAGGGTTTGGATAAGTTCCAGAGGAATAATCCACCATCCTTTAAGGGAGCTTATGACCCTGAAGGTGCTCAGACATGGATCCGGGAACTTGAAAAGATCTTTCGGGCCATGGCATGCACCGATGCACAGAAGGTTACCTTTGCTACCTTCATGTTAGTAGAAGAAGCTGAACATTGGTGGGAGAATTGCCGCTAACGTTTGGAAGCTGAGGGCGCCGCTATTACTTGGGATGCCTTCAAGGAGAGATTCTTGGGGAAGTATTTTCCTGCTGATATACGCGACAAGAAGGAGATGGAGTTTCTAGCTTTGACTCAGGGAAGCATGTCCGTTGAGGAATATGCCGCTAAGTTTGAGGAGCTGTCACGTTACTATCCACTCTACCAGTATTGTAATGATGATCGCTCCAAGTGTGTGAAGTTTGAGAATGGTTTGCGCCCAGAGATTAAGCAAGCCATCAGCTACCAGGAAATCCGTGTTTTCCCCACCTTGGTGACCAAATGCAGAATCTTTGAGGAAGACTACAAGTCCAAAGTTGCCCAGTTCAGGAATTCTGGTCCTCAAGGGAGTAAGAGGATGACCCAGCAGGATAAAGGTAAGCAGCAGTTGGCACCAGTTAGCCGTGGGTTCAAGCACGCCGGCAAGAAACCGCATTATACGTCGGTACCAGCTAGTGGCGGAGGATTTGCCTCTTCTAGGCCGATCAGGTGTGGCAAGTGTGGTAAGGAGCACTTTACCCGGGACTGCAAGGAGACAGACATCATCTGCTTCAAGTGTGGGAAGCCTGGTCATATCAGTAAGGATTGTAGTGGGGAAAAGATGGAGCCACAGAGTGCCAGCAAGAGTTCTCAAGCCAATCGACTGAGGACAAGTGGGAGAGTCTTCACTCTCAGTGGAGCTGAAGCCTCAGAATCCGAAGACCTGATTCAAGGTAAGTGCCTCATCAAAGGAACTCCTTTAATAGTGTTGTTTGATTCGGGTGCGTCGCATTCTTTTATATCACATGATTGTGTTGAGTACCTTAGATTACCTGTTGCCCAACTTGAATATGATCTAGTTGTTGCTACCCCTACCAATAAGCCTGTTGTTACCTCACATATTTGTAAAGGTTGTTCCATTGTCATTGATGATAGAAATTTCATAGTTGATCTTATATGCTTACCCCTTAAACAACTTGATGTTATTCTTGGTATGGACTGGTTATCCGCCAATCATGTCCTTTTAAATTGCTTTGATAAAACTATTGTTTTTGGAACTGCTGTCAATCCTAAGGATCTGAGTTTTCTGACTGCCAACCAAGTCAAGGCTTCTATTAGAGAAGAAGCCCAAGTATACATGATCTTATCTTCCCTGGAAGTAGAGAGAAAGGCTGAGGTTAAAGATGTGCCAGTTGTGAGAGAGTTCCCAGAAGTTTTTCCAGAGGACATTTATAGTTTGCCACCTGAGAGAGAGGTCGAGTTTAGCATAGACTTAGTGCCAGGTACAGGACCTATATCCATAGCACCTTATAGGATGTCCCCTCTAGAGCTAGCTGAGTTGAAGAAACAGTTAGAGGAATTGCTCCAGAAGCAGTTTGTTAGGCCTAGTGTGTCTCCGTGGGGAGCGCCGGTGTTGTTGGTGAAGAAGAAAGATGGCAGCATGAGGTTGTGTGTCGATTATCGACAACTCAACAAGGTGACAGTTAAGAATAGGTACCCTCTTCCTAGGATAGATGACCTTATGGACCAGCTGATAGGAGCCTGTGTGTTTTCTAAGATAGATTTGAGATCAGGTTACCATCAAATTCGGGTCAAGTCTGAGGACATTCCGAAGACTGCATTCAGAACACGCTATGGCCATTATGAGTACCTAGTCATGCCTTTTGGTGTGACTAATGCCCCTGCTGTGTTCATGGACTACATGAACAAGATCTTTCATCCATACTTGGATAGGTTTGTAGTTGTTTTCATAGATGATATCCTAGTATACTCTAAGACTAGGGAAGAACATGAGGAACACTTGAGGATAGTCTTGAAGACCCTTAAGGAAAAACAGTTGTATGCCAAGTTGTCTAAGTGTGAGTTCTGGTTAGAGGAGGTGAGTTTCTTAGGACACATCATCTCTAAAGGAGGAATAGCCGTAGACCCATCTAAGGTAGAAACCGTGCTCCAATGGGAAGCACCTAAGTCAGTGACTGAGGTTAGGAGTTTCTTGGGTTTAGCTGGGTACTATAGGAGGTTTATAGAAGGATTCTCTAAGATAGCTTTGCCTATGACCCGCCTTACTAAGAAAGGTCAGATCTTTGTGTGGGATTCTAAGTGTGAGGAAAGTTTTCAGGAGTTGAAGAATAGGTTGACCTCTGCACCTGTGTTAGTGTTGCCCAATCCTAGTGAACCTTTTGTGGTGTACTGTGATGCTTCAAAGCAAGGTTTAGGTGGTGTGTTGATGCAGAATGGTCAGGTAGTAGCTTACGCTTCTAGGCAGCTTAAGACCCATGAGAAGAATTACCCTACCCACGACTTGGAGCTAGGAGCCGTAGTGTTTGCCTTGAAGATTTGGAGGCATTATCTTTATGGAGCTAGATTTGAGGTCTTTAGTGATCATAAGAGTTTGAAATACCTATTTGACCAAAAGGAGCTGAATATGAGACAGCGTAGGTGGATGGAATTTCTTAAAGATTATGAGTTTGAGTTGAGTTACCACCCAGGTAAGGCCAATGTAGTGGCTGATGCTTTGAGTAGAAAAACCTTACATATTTCAGCCTTGATGGTTACAGAGATGGATTTGATAGAGGAGTTTAGAGATTTGAGTTTAACTTGGGAAATTACCCCTAAGAGCATTAGGCTAGGAATGTTGAAAATCACTAGCAGATTGATGGATCAGATTAGAGAAGGACAGAAGATAGATGTATACCTTTTAGACCAAAGGGAGTTGATTGCTCAGGGTAGAAACCTTAGTTTTAAGGAAGGGACTGATGGAATTTTGAGGTTCCAAGATAGGGTTTGTATACCTGATGTTCCAGAGCTCAGGAAGTTGATCCTTGAGGAAGGACATAGGAGTGGTTTGAGTGTTCACCTAGGAGCCACGAAGATGTATCAGGATCTGAAACGGATGTTTTGGTGGCCTAGGATGAAAAAGGATGTGGCTGAGTTTGTGTATGCTTGCTTAGTGTGTCAAAAGGCTAAGATAGAGCACTAGAAACCTTCGGGTAAGTTGCAACTTTTGAGTATTCCTGAGTGGAAGTGGGATAGTATCTCTATGGATTTTGTGTCTGGACTCCCTAGGACTCCAGCTGGTTGTGATGCCATATGGGTTGTTGTGGACAGGTTAACCAAATCTGCCCATTTCATCCCTATGAACATGGAATATCCATTAGAGAAGTTGACTGGGTTGTATATCAGAGAAACAGTTAGATTGCATGGTGTACCCTCTAGCATAGTTTCAGACAGAGATCCTAGATTTACCTCTAGATTTTGGAATAGTTTGCATGAGGCTTTAGGAACTAAGCTTAGATTGAGTTCAGCTTATCACCCACAGACCGATGGTCAGTCTGAGAGAACCATCCAATCCTTAGAGGACTTGTTGAGGGCGTGCGTTTTAGAGCAGTCAGGTAGTTGGGATAAGTTTTTACCCCTTATAGAGTTCACCTACAACAATAGCTTCCATTCCAGTATTGGGATGGCACCTTATGAGGCTTTGTATGGTAGGAGGTGTAGGACGCCTTTGTGTTGGAATGAGCCTGGAGAGAATGTTGTGTTAGGACCTGAGATAGTGCAAGAGACTACAGAGAAAGTGAGGATGATACAAGAAAAGATGAGAGTGGCACAGAGTAGGCAAAAGAGTTACCATGATAAGAGAAGAAAAACTCTCGAATTCCAGGAGGGGGATCATGTGTTCTTGCGAGTTACTCCAACAACTGGGGTTGGCAGAGTAATGAAAGCGAGGAAACTTACTCCTAGATTCATTGGCCCTTACCAAATTCTAAAAAGAGTCGGTGAAGTCGCCTACCAGATAGCTTTACCCCCGTTCTTGTCAAATCTTCATAATGTGTTTCATGTGTCTCAACTTCGAAAGTATGCTCATGATCCAAGCCATGTGATAGTACCCGATATCATTCCACTAAAGGATAACTTGACTTTCGAGGTGTTACCGCTTCGGGTTGAAGATTGAAGGGTCAAGCAGCTGAGAGGGAAGGAAATTCCCTTGGTCAAGGTCGTTTGGAGTGGAGCTACAGAAGAAAGTGTTACTTGGGAGTTGGAGAGCAAGATGAAGGAGTCATATCCGCATATGTTTACTCAAGGTGAGTAGAAATTTCGAGGACGAAATTTTTATAAGGGGGTGGAATTGTAACACCCTGTTTTTTTACACTATGCTTATACGTGTTAATATTTGCTTGTATATGTTGTATATATGTTGTTTGTGATTGTTCTTGATGTCCAAGTTCATAGTTGGGGTAGTTTAGCCTTAAGGAATGGTCAATGCATTTAAGTCCAAGAAACATGTTTTACGGTTTTGTTCATATCTTGAGTTCTAGACATCCGATTTAGGTGATCTTGGATGCGTTGGAAAGCTTAGAGAATTATCTACAATTATTATTTCAGGTGTTAAGGCCAAATTAGGCTTCTATATTTTCGCGTAGCGAAAGAACTTCGCCTAGCGAATCTGGCAGACAGATTCTTGCAGCTCTCTGGTTCGCCTAGCGAAAATGTATTCGCGTAGCGAATCTGCGCTCAGCAGAATCGTGTTTTTGGGCTTCTAATCAGCCCATAATGACCCTAACTCATATTTATACCCTAAGACTCGACCTAAACCTACTTTCTAAGTCGAAAAACTCTCAGAAGCTGCCTCTTCCTATCCAAACAAGGATTTTTAAACCCTTTCCAAGGATCCCTGAAGGAGATTGCACCATAGTTCATCGTTCTTCATCTCTTTCGCTTGAAGAGCATCACTGCCATCACAAGCCCTCTTCCTAGTTGCTGCTCTTGAACCTTTTGGGGCTGTGATCGTGAAGTCAAGCGTCGTAAGATTGAGCATTCGTGTAGACGCAACCTTTTCCGGACCTTTTCCTTCCTTTGTTCGTGGTGATCGTCATACCAGGTATGGGGGGAAGAAATAGATCATGAGTATGTGGGTTTTGGGATAGGTTAAGATGAAGGGGTTAACCCATGACCCCTATATGTTTGTCTATATGCATTGTAAATGCCTATGAATATGCTATGAGTGTAATTATGTGTAAGTTATGTATATGCCATGTATATGCCTATGTGAGTATTGTATAAATATATATGTTTATGGTTCTATGATTATGATTATGGGTGTTTGTCTTGATGATATGATTGAAATATCATGATATGCGATGAATAGTATGAATATACATACGATATGCATTGATGAGATTGTATGATGTGCATTGATAATGATGACTTGATGATGATGTGCGTTACAATGAAGAAAATAGGATTAGTAAAAGAACATAGCTTTAGGATGTTTGGCACCCCATAATGAATGAGTTGTTATGAGAGGTGAGATTGATAATATTGGATTAGTCTTGGAAATCCATAGGAATGATCCTTGAGAGATGGGATGATAGGCATAGGGATAACTTAGAGAAATTCTTAAGATTCCCATGCCTGTCATGATTCGCCTGGCGAATAGCCATTCGCGAGGCGAGACAGAGAGACCATTCGTGGTCTGACGTAATTCGCCTAGCGGATTGTAATCCGCGAGGCGAATGAGAGAACCAAATATTGGGGCTCTCAGGCTCGCTTTGCGAGCCAGGATTCGCCTAGCGAACCTCGCGAGCCACGATTCGCCTAGCGAATCTGAGAACCTGTTTAGGAGCTCTCGGGCTTCCTCACCCAGATTCTGTTGTGAAGAAGAAATGAATAGGTTAATGGAAAAATGACTGTGGGATCACAATTCAAGGTTGATAGTATAGCAAAGAACGTTAATATTAATAATGATGATATGATAATATTGGTAATGTTGATAAAGGCAATAATGATGGTTAACGCCTAGTTGTTTGATGATCATCGTTGATGGTCATTGTTGATAATCAATGTGATTGATTATGATGATAATATTGGCAATGTTGATAAAGGCAATAACGATGGTTAGCGCCTAATTGATTGATGATCATCGTTGATGGTCATTGTTGATAATCAATGTGATTGATTATGATGATAATATTGGCAATGTTGATAAAGGCAATAACGATGGTTAGCGCCTAGTTGATTGATGATCATCGTTGATGGTCATTGTTGATAATCAATGTGATTGATTATGATGGTGGATGGTTGGACATGTGTTTGCATGTTGTTGAGCATAGCATGCATCATACGTTGACGTTGATATGTTGGGTGGAAAGCAAACGATGAATCACGATAGTGGAGGCCATGATGGGTGTTATCCCGGCCTTGCGGGTACGTTGGGTATGGAAGTTCCAGGTGACATGGGCTAGCTACCTATTGTCGGAGTGACCTAAAGAATAAGCTTGAGTACCCTGACTAGCCACTATACGTTATCAGGATTAGTGAGAGTGTTCGGGGATGGCCCATGGTCTGGCATATCATCCACGTTGATAACCGGACATGTACTCCTAATCGTCTTTCCAGAGTTAGAGTTGTTAGCCACATGCATACGGAGTAGTGATGTTGCATTCGCATTGACATGCATCCTTGATATATATTGATTATATCTGTGTTGATTGATGTATGTTGTATGCCATCTTAATTACTATTCCATTCCGTTTACATATATTCATGATTGTGTTTCTTACCCCTCTCTTTGTTATTCTTGTGCATATGTTGTGGTATATGCAGAGGAGGGTGAGCATGCTGACGAGGAGTGATCCCGAGGAGATCTCTCTCAGTAGTTAGGATTTAAGATTTATGTTATTCGATTTTATTCCGATGTATTATCGGTATATGTATACCAGCTCTGATATGTGACATCGGGACTTGGGTTATATTTATTATTTATGTTTTCCGCAGTTTGTTTTTAAAGGATTTTGATCATTTCAGATTCCTATGTTTTACGTTATAGATGATGTGATGCACATTACCCTTGAGGATATATTTTTATTTTAATTGTTATATTTTTTTAAAAGACACGTATGATTTTATTCATGTTTTAATATATGCGGGGGTAGTGGGTGTCACACTAATCAAGCGTCTATTTAAAATACAAAACATTATGAAGGCTGGAGAAGTAATTTTGAATGAAGTATTAAGATATTCACGTCCAAGCTTGACCAGAAAATAACGTACCATTTTCTATAAAGTACTGAAGCATGAAGTACTATAATAGAAGAACACAAAAGCTTTAGCAATTGTAATAGAAGAAAGAGAAGACAAGTGTGAATAAAGACAAAAGCACAAAAGCTGCAAAAGCAAAACACTGAAGATTGAAGTCAAGCGCCAGCTGCCGATAATGAAGCGCCCGAAACGTCGTATTTTGAGGTACACACGTCGAAATTAAGTGATCTGGGCTTTATTGGAAAGATGACATGTTTCCTACAGATCTCGAGATCTGAACCAATCTCTATCTGACTGAAATTCCTTCTTCAAGCTTGAGATGTGGTACGGTTCGTGACGATCAGAACATGTAAGCGTCTGCTGACAATTTCTGGAGCTTTAGTATTCAAGAATAACGATATTGGTATCGTTGGAAGGCCTAGAGAAATATCCGCAACTCTCATGAAGTGCCGAAGATCGAAATCGATCTCTAATCTTTGTCAAATTTCATCCGTAATTTGGTGACGTGATGTTGTTCCTGATGGTCAAACCTTTCTAGCGTCTGATGGCATATATTGAGTTGTTGGCGTCCGAATTGGATGATACTGGTGTCTCATTAAAGCTAATATCCATATCTACAAGTTTCATGAAAACATCGAATCCTAATTCGGCCATTAAGAGGGTCTAAGAATCATAATACGCTCACTGGTCAGAATGCAACGAGGTAAATAGCCTTGTGAATGTGCCCAGTGGATACTCACGCACCTTAGCTAATTTAAGAGGCTTCTAGTGATGCTAATCAAGCGTCTATTCAAAATACAAAACATTATGAAGGCTGGAGAAGTAATTTTGAATGAAGTATTAAGATATTCAAGTCCAAGCTTGACCAGAAAATAACGTACCATTTTCTATAAAGTACTGAAGCATGAAGTACTGTAATAGAAGAACACAAAAGCTTCAGCAATTCTAATAGAAGGAAGATAAGACAAGTGTGAATAAAGACAAAAGCACAAAAGCTGCAAAAGCAAAACACTGAAGATTGAAGTCAAGCGCCAGCTGCCGACAATGAAGCGCCCGAAACGTCGTATTTTGAGGTACGCTCGTCGAAATGAAGTGATATTGGCTTTGTAGGAAAGATAAGAGAAATACCTACATGTTTCCTACAAATTTCGAGATCTGAACCAATCTCTATCTGACTAAAGTTCCTTCTTCAAGCTTGAGATGTGGTACTGTTCGTGACGATCAGAACATGTAAGCGTCTGCTGACAATTTCTGGAGCTTTAGTGTTAAAAAACAACGATATTGGTATCGTTGGAAGGCCTAGAGAAATATCCGCAACTCTCATGAAGTGATGAAGAGCGAAATCGATCCCTATCTTTGTCAAATTGCATCCGTAAGTTGGTGACGTGATGTTGTTCCTGATAGTCAAACCTTTGTAGCGTCTGATGGCATATATTGAGTTGTAGGCGTCCGAATTGGATGAAACCGGTGTCTCATTAAAGCTAATATCCATATCTACAAGTTTCATGAAAACATCGAATCCTAATTCGGCCATTAAGAGGTTCTAAGAAGCATAATACGCTCATTGGTCAGAATACAACGAGATAAACAGCCTTGTGAATGTGCCCAGTGGATAACCACGCACCTTAGCTAATTTAAGAGGCGTCCAGTGAAGCTAATCAACCGTCTATTTAGGATACAAAACATTATGAAGGCTGGAGAAGTACTTTTGAATAAAGTATTAAGATATTCAAAGTCCAAGCTTGTCCAGAAAATAAGGTACCATTTTCTATAAAGTCCTGAAGCATGAAGTACTGTAATAGAAGAACAGAAAAGCTTCAGCAATTCTAATAGAAGAAAGAGAAGACATGTGTGAATAAAGACAAAAGCACAAAAGCTGCAAAAGCAAAACCACTGAAGGTTGAAGGCAAGCGACTGCTCCCGACAATGAAGCGTCCGAAACGTCGTATTTTGAGGTACACTAGTCGACATGAAGTGATATTGGTTTTGTTAGAAAGATAAGATAAATAAATACATGTTTCCTGGAGAAGTCAAGATCGGACCAATCTCGATCTGAGTGAAATTCCTTCTTCAAACTTGAGATGTGATACTGTTCGTGACAATCAGAACATGCAAGCGTCTGCTGACAATTTTTGGAGCTTTAGGTGTTCAAAAACATCGATCTTGGTATCGTTGGAGGCTTTGAGAAATATCCGAAACTCTCATGAAGAGGTCAAGAGCAAAATCGATCTCTATCTTTGTCAAATTGCATCCATAATTTGGTGACGTGATGTTGTTCCTGACAGTCATACGTTTCTAGCTTTTGATGGGCATATCTTGAGTTGTAGGCATTCGAATTGGAAGAAACCAGTGTCTCATTACAGCTAATATCCATATATACAAGTTTCATGAAAATAGCGAATCCTAATTCGGCCATTAAGTGGCTCTAAGAAGCATAATAGGCTCACTGGTAAGAATGCTACGAGGTAAACAGCCTTGTGAATGTGCCCAGTGGATAACCACGCACCTTAGCCAATTTAAGAGGCATCCAGTGAAGCTAATGAAGCGTCTATTCAGAATACAAAACATTATGAAGGCTGGAGAAGTAATTTTGAATGAAGTATTAAGATATTCAAAGTCCAAGCTTGACCATAAAATAAGGTACCTTTTTCTATAAAGTCCTGAAGCATGAAGTACTGTAATAGAAGAACAGAAAAGCCTCAGTAATTCCAATAGAAGAAAGAGAGGACAAGTGTGAATAAAGACAAAAGCACAAAAGCTGCAAAAGCAAGACCACTGAAGATTGAAGTCAAGCGCCTGCTGCCGACAATGAAGCCTCCGAAACATCGTATTTTGAGGTACGCTAGTCGAAATGAAGTGATATTGGTTTTGTTAGAAAGATAAGATAAATAAATCCATGTTTCCAGGACAAGTCAAGATCTAAACCAATCTCGATCTAAGTGAAATTCCTTCTTCAAGCTTGAGATGTGGTACTGTTCGTGACAATCAGAACATGCAAGCGTCTGCTGACAATTTTTGGAGCTTTAGGCGTTCAAAAACATCGATCTTGGTATTGTTGGAAGGCTTTGAGAAATATCCGCAACTCTCATGAAGAGGTCAATAGCGAAATCTATCTCTATCTTTGTCAAATTGCGTCCGTAATTTGGTGACGTGATGTTGTTCCTGACAGTCATACCTTTGTAGCGTTTGATTGCCATATCTTGAGTCGTAGGCGTTTGAATTGGATGAAACCGGTGTCTCATTAAAGCTAATATCCATATCTACAAGTTTCATGAAAACATCGAATCCTAATTCTGCAATTAAGAGGGTCTAAGAAGCGTAATACGCTCACTGGTCAGAATGCAACGAGGTAAACAGCCTTGTGAATGTGCCCAGTGGATAGTCACGCACCTTAGCTAATTTAAGAGGCTTCTAGTGATGCTAATCAAGCGTCTATTCAAAATACAAAACATTATGAAGGCTGGAGAAGTAATTTTGAATGAAGTATTAAGATATTCAAGTCCAAGCTTGACCAGAAAATAATGTACCATTTTCTATAAAGTACTGAAGCATGATGTACTGTAATAGAAGAACACAAAAGCTTCAACAATTCTAATAGAAGAAAGAGAAGACAAGTGTGAATAAAGACAAAAGCACAAAAGCTGCAAAAGCAAAACACTGAAGATTGAAGTCAAGCGCCAGCTGCCGATAATGAAGCGCCCGAAACGTCGTATTTTGAGGTACGCTCGTCGAAATTAAGTGATCTGGGCTTTGTTGGAAAGATGACATGTTTCCTACAGATCTCGAGATCTGAACCAATCTCTATCTGACTGAAATTCCTTCTTCAAGCTTGAGATGTGGTATGGTTCGTGACGATCAGAACATGTAAGCGTCTGCTGACAATTTCTGGAGCTTTAGTATTCAAGAACAACGATATTGGTATCGTTGGAAGGCCTAGAGAAATATCCGCAACTCTCATGAAGTGCTGAAGATCGAAATCGATCTCTATCTTTGTCAAATTGCATCCGTAATTTGGTGACGTGATGTTGTTCCTGATAGTCAAACCTTTCTAGCGTCTGATGGCAAATATTGAGTTGTTGGCGTCCGAATTGGATGATACTGGTGTCTCATTAAAGCTAATATCCATATCTACAAGTTTCATGAAAACATCGAATCCCAATTCGGCCATTAAGCGGGTCTAAGAATCATAATACGCTCACTGGTCAGAATGCAACGAGATAAACAGCCTTGTGAATGTGCCCAGTGGATAACCACGCACCTTAGCTAATGTAAGAGGCGTCCAGTGAAGCTAATCAAGCGTCTATTCAGAATACAAAACATTATGAAGGCTGGAGAAGTAATTTTGAATGAAGTATTAAGATATTCAAAGTCCAAGCTTGACCAGAAAATAAGGTACCAATTTCTATAAAGTCCTGAAGCATGAAGTACTGTAATAGAAGAACAGAAAAGCTTCAGCAATTCTAATAGAAGAAAGAGAAGATAAGTGTGAATAAAGACAAAAGCACAAAAGCTGCAAAAGCCAAACCACTGAAGGTTGATGTCAAGCGCCTGCTGCCAACAATGAAGGGTCCGAAACGTCGTATTTTGAGGTACGCAAGTCGACATGATGTGATATTGGTTTTGTTAGAAAGATAAGATAAATAAATACATGTTTCCTGGAGAAGTCAAGATCGGAACCAATCTCGATCTGAGTGAAATTCCTTCTTCAAACTTGAGAGGTGGTACTGTTCTTGACAATCAGAACATGGAAGCGTCTGCTGACAATTTTTGAAGCTTTAGGTGTTCAAAAACATCGATCTTGGTATTGTTGGAAGGCTTTGAGAAATATCCGCAACTCTCATGAAGAGGTCAAGAGCGAAATCTATCTCTATCTTTGTCAAATTGCGTCCGTAATTTGGTGACGTGATGTTGTTCCTGACAGTCATACCTTTGTAGCGTTTGATTGCCATATCTTGAGTCGTAGGCGTTTGAATTGGATGAAATCGGTTTCTCATTAAAGCTAATATCCATATCTACAAGTTTCATGAAAACATCGAATCCTAATTCTGCCATTAAGAGGGTCTAAGAAGCATAATACGCTCACTGGTCAGAATGCAACGAGGTAAATAGCCTTGTGAATGTGCCCAGTGGATAATCACGCACCTTAGCTAATTTAAGAGGCTTCTAGTGATGCTAATCAAGCGTCTATTCAAAATACAAAACATTATGAAGGCTGGAGAAGTAATTTTGAATGAAGTATTAAGATATTCAAGTCCAAGCTTGACCAGAAAATAACGTACCATTTTCTATAAAGTACTGAAGCATGAAGTACTGTAATATAAGAACACAAAAGCTTCAGCAATTCTAATAGAAGAAAGATAAGACAAGTGTGAATAAAGACAAAAGCACAAAAGCTGCAAAAGCAAAACACTGAAGATTGAAGTCAAGCGCCAGCTGCCGATAATGAAGCGCTCGAAACGTCGTATTTTGAGGTACGCTCGTCGAAATGAAGTGATATTGGCTTTGTAGGAAAGATAAGAGAAATACCTACATGTTTCCTACAAATTTCGAGATCTGAACCAATCTCTATCTGACTAAAGTTCCTTCTTCAAGCTTGAGATGTGGTACTGTTCGTGACGACCAGAACATGTAAGCGTCTGCTGACAATTTCTGGAGCATTAGTGTTAAAAAACAACGATATTGGTATCGTTGGAAGGCCTAGAGAAATATCCGCAACTCTCATGAAGTGCTGAAGAGCGAAATCGATCCCTATCTTTGTCAAATTGCATCCGTAAGTTGGTGACGTGATGTTGTTCCTGATTGTCAAACCTTTGTAGCGTCTGATGGCATATATTGAGTTGTAGGCGTCTGAATTGGATGAAACCGGTGTCTCATTAAAGCTAATATCCATATCTACAAGTTTCATGAAAACATCGAATCCTAATTCGGCCATTAAGAGGGTCTAAGAAGCATAATACGCTCATTGGTCAGAATACAACGAGATAAACAGCCTTGTGAATGTGCCCAGTGGATAACCACGCACCTTAGCTAATTTAAGAGGCTTCTAGTGATTCTAATCAAGCGTCTATTCAAAATACAAAACATTATGAAGGCTGGAGAAGTAATTTTGAATGAAGTATTAAGATATTCAAGTCCAAGCTTGACCAGAAAATAACGTACCATTTTCTATAAAGTACTGAAGCATGAAGTACTGTAATAGAAGAACACAAAAGCTTCAGCAATTCTAATAGAAGAAAGATAAGACAAGTGTGAATAAAGACAAAAGCACAAAAGCTGCAAAAGCAAAACACTGAAGATTGAAATCAAGCGCCAGCTGCCGACAATGAAGCGCCCGAAACGTCGTATTTTGAGGTACGCTCGTCGAAATGAAGTGATATTGGCTTTGTAGGAAAGATAAGAGAAATACCTACATGTTTCCTACAAATTTCAAGATCTGAACCAATCTCTATCTGACTAAAGTTCCTTCTTCAAGCTTGAGATGTGGTACTGTTCGTGACGATCAGAACATGTAAGCGTCTGCTGACAATTTCTGGAGCTTTAGTGTTAAAAAACAACGATATTGGTATCGTTGGAAGGCCTAGAGAAATATCCGCAACTCTCATGAAGTGCTGAAGAGCGAAATCGATCCCTATCTTTGTCAAATTGCATCCGTAAGTTGGTGACGTGATGTTGTTCCTGATAGTCAAACCTTTGTAGCGTCTGATGGCATATATTGAGTTGTAGGCGTCCGAATTGGATGAAACTGGTGTCTCCTTAAAGCTAATATCCATATCTACAAGTTTCATGAAAACATCGAATCCTAATTCGGCCATTAAGAGGGTCTAAGAAGCATAATACGCTCATTGGTCAGAATACAACGAGATAAACAGCCTTGTGAATGTGCCCAGTGGATAACCACGCACCATAGCTAATTTAAGAGGCGTCCAGTGAAGCTAATCAACCGTCTGTTTAGGATACAAAACATTATGAAGGCTGGAGAAGTAATTTTGAATAAAGTATTAAGATATTCAAAGTCCAAGCTTGTCCAGAAAATAAGCTACCATTTTTTATAAAGTCCTGAAGCATGAAGTACTGTAATAGAAGAACAGAAAAGCTTCGGCAATTCTAATAGAAGAAAGAGAAGACAAGTGTGAATAAAGACAAAAGCACAAAAGCTGCAAAAGCAAAACCACTGAAGGTTGAAGGCAAGCGACTGCTCCTGACAATGAAGCGTCCGAAACGTCGTATTTTGAGGTACACTAGTCGACATGAAGTGATATTGGTTTTGTTAGAAAGATAAGATAAATAAATACATGTTTCCTGGAGAAGTCAAGATCGGACCAATCTCGATATGAGTGAAATTCCTTCTTCAAACTTGAGATGTGATACTGTTCGTGACAATCAGAACATGCAAGCGTCTGCTGACAATTTTTGGAGCTTTAGGTGTTCAAAAACATCGATCTTGGTATCGTTGGAGGCTTTGAGAAATATCCGAAACTCTCATGAAGAGGTCAAGAGCGAAATCGATCTCTATATTTGTCAAATTGCATCCATAATTTGGTGACGTGATGTTGTTCCTGACAGTCATACGTTTGTAGCTTTTGATGGGCATATCTTGAGTTGTAGGCATTCGAATTGGAAGAAACCAGTGTCTCATTACAGCTAATATCCATATATACAAGTTTCATGAAAATAGCGAATCCTAATTCGGCCATTAAGAGGCTCTAAGAAGCATAATACGCTCATTGGTAAGAATGCTACGAGGTAAACAGCCTTGTGAATGTGCCCAGTGGATAACCACGCACCTTAGCCAATTCAAGAGGCATCCAGTGAAGCTAATGAAGCGTCTATTCAGAATACAAAACATTATGAAGGCTGGAGAAGTAATTTTGAATGAAGTATTAAGATATTCAAAGTCCAAGCTTGACCATAAAATAAGGTACCTTTTTCTATAAAGTCCTGAAGCATGAAGTACTGTAATAGAAGAGCAGGAAAGCCTTAGTAATTCTAATAGAAGAAAGAGAGGACAAGTGTGAATAAAGACAAAAGCACAAAAGCTGCAAAAGCAAGACCACTGAAGATTGAAGTCAAGCGCCTGCTGCCGACAATGAAGCCTCCGAAACGTCGTATTTTGAGGTACGCTAGTCGAAATGAAGTGATATTGGTTTTGTTAGAAAGATAAGATAAATAAATCCATGTTTCCAGGACAAGTCAAGATCTGAACCAATCTCGATCTAAGTGAAATTCCTTCTTCAAGCTTGAGATGTGGTACTGTTCGTGACAATCAGAACATGCAAGCGTCTGCTGACAATTTTTGGAGCTTTAGGCGTTCGAAAACATCGATCTTGGTATTGTTGGAAGGCTTTGAGAAATATCCGCAACTCTCATGAAGAGGTCAAGAGCGAAATCTATCTCTATCTTTGTCAAATTGCGTCCGTAATTTGGTGACGTGATGTTGTTCCTGACAGTCATACCTTTGTAGCGTTTGATTGCCATATCTTGAGTCGTAGGCGTTTGAATTGGATGAAACCGGTGTCTCATTAAAGCTAATATCCATATCTACAAGTTTCATGAAAACATCGAATCCTAATTCTGCCATTAAGAGGGTCTAAGAAGCATAATACGCTCACTGGTCAGAATGCAACGAGGTAAATAGCCTTGTGAATGTGCCCAGTGGATAATCACGCACCTTAGCTAATTTAAGAGGCTTCTAGTGATGCTAATCAAGCGTCTATTCAAAATACAAAACATTATGAAGGCTGGAGAAGTAATTTTGAATGATGTATTAAGATATTCAAGTCCAAGCTTGACCAGAAAATAACGTACCATTTTCTATAAAGTACTGAAGCATGAAGTACTGTAATAGAAGAACACAAAAGCTTCAGCAATTCTAATAGAAGAAAGAGAAGACAAGTGTGAATAAAGACAAAAGCACAAAAGCTGCAAAAGCAAAACACTGAAGATTGAAGTCAAGCGCTAGCTGCCAATAATGAAGCGCCCGAAATTAAGTGATCTGGGCTTTGTTGGAAAGATGACATGTTTCCTACAGATCTCGAGATCTGAACCAATCTCTATCTGACTGAAATTCCTTCTTCAAGCTTGAGATGTGGTATGGTTCGTGACGATCAGAACATGTAAGCGTCTGCTGACAATTTCTGGAGCTTTAGTATTCAAGAACAACGATATTGGTATCGTTGGAAGGCCTAGAGAAATATCCGCAACTCTCATGAAGTGCTGAAGATCGAAATCGATCTCTATCTTTGTCAAATTGCATCCGTAATTTGGTGACGTGATGTTGTTCCTGATAGTCAAACCTTTCTAGCGTCTGATGGCATATATTGAGTTGTTGGCGTCCGAATTGGATGATACTGGTGTCTCATTAAAGCTAATATCCATATCTACAAGTTTCATGAAAACAACGAATCCCAATTCGGCCATTAAGCGGGTCTAAGAATCATAATACGCTCACTGGTCAGAATGCAACGAGATAAACAGCCTTGTGAATGTGCCCAGTGGATAACCACGTACCTTAGCTAATGTAAGAGGCGTCCAGTGAAGCTAATCAAGCGTCTATTCAGAATACAAAACATTATGAAGGCTGGAAAAGTAATTTTGAACGAAGTATTAAGATATTCAAAGTCCAAGCTTGACCAGAAAATAAGGTACCAATTTCTATAAAGTCCTGAAGCATGAAGTACTGTAATAGAAGAACAGAAAAGCTTCAGCAATTCTAATAGAAGAAAGAGAAGATAAGTGTGAATAAAGACAAAAGCACAAAAGCTGCAAAAGCCAAACCACTGAAGGTTGAAGTCAAGCGCCTGCTGCCAACAATGAAGGGTCCGAAACGTCGTATTTTGAGGTACGCAAGTCGACATGATGTGATATTGGTTTTGTTAGAAAGATAAGATAAATAAATACATGTTTCCTGGAGAAGTCAAGATCGGAACCAATCTCGATCTGAGTGAAATTCCTTCTTCAAACTTGTGAGGTGGTACTGTTCGTGACAATCAGAACATGGAAGCGCCTGCTGACAATTTTTGAAGCTTTAGGTGTTCAAAAACATCGATCTTGGTATTGTTGGAAGGATTTGAGAAATATCCGCAACTCTCATGAAGAGGTCAAGAGCGAAATCTATCTCTATCTTTGTCAAATTGCATCCGTAATTTGGTGACGTGATGTTGTTCCTGACAGTCATACCTTTGTAGCGTTTGATTGCCATATCTTGAGTCGTAGGCGTTTGAATTGGATGAAATCGGTGTCTCATTAAAGCTAATATCCATATCTACAAGTTTCATGAAAACATCGAATCCTAATTCGGCCATTAAGAGGGTCTGAGATGCATAATACGCTCACTGGTCAGAATGCAACGAGGTAAATAGCCTTGTGAATGTGCCCAGTGGATAATCACGCACCTTAGCTAATTTAAGAGGCTTCTAGTGATGCTAATCAAGCGTCTATTCAAAATACAAAACATTATAAAGGCTGGAGAAGTAATTTTGAATGAAGTATTAAGATATTCAAAGTCCAAGCTTGACCAGAAAAGAAGGTACCATTTTCTATAAAGTCCTGAAGCATGAAGTACTGTAATAGAAGAACAGAAAAGCTTTAGTAATTCTAATAGAAGAAAGAGAGGACAAGTGTGAATAAAGACAAAAGCACAAAAACTGTAAAAGCAAGACCACTGAAGATTGAAGTCAAGCGCCTGCTGCCGACAATGAAGCCTCCGAAACGTCGTATTTTCAGGTGCGCTAGTCGAAATGAAGTGATATTGGTTTTGTTAGAAAGATAAGATAAATAAATACATGTTTCCAGGACAAGTCAAGATCCGAACCAATCTCGATCTAAGTGAAATTCCTTCTTCAAGCTTGAGATGTGGTACTGTTCGTGACAATCAGAACATGCAAGCGTCTGCTGACAATTTTTGGAGCTGTAGGTGTTCAAAAACATCGATATTGGTATCGTTGGAAGGCTTTGAGAAATATCCGCAATTCTCGGGAACAAGTCAATAGCGAAATCGATCTCTATCTTTGTGAAATTGCGTCCGTAAGTTGCTGACGTGATGTTGTTCCTGACTGTCATACCTTTGTAGCGTCTGATGGCCATATCTTGAGTTGTAGGTGTCCGAATTGGATGGAACCGTTAAGGCTAATATCCATATCTACAAGTTTCATGAAGACAGCAATCCAAATTCGGCCATTAAGAGGGTCTAAGAAGCATAATACGGTCACTGGTCAGAATTGAACGAGGTAAACAGCCTTGTGAATGTGCCCAGTGGATAACCACGCACCTTAGCAAATTTAAGAGGCTTCCAGTTAAGCTAATCAAGCGTCTATTCAGAATACAAAACATTATGAAGGCTGGAGAAGTAATTTTGAATGAAGTATTAAGATATTCAAAGTCCAAGCTTGACCAGAAATTAAGGTACCATTTTGTATAAAGTCCTGAAGCATGAAGTACTGTAATAGAAGAACACAAAAGCTTCAACAATTCTAATAGTAGAAAGAGAAGACAAGTGTGAATAAAGACAAAAGCACAAAAGCTGCAAAAGCTAAACCACTGAAGGTTGAAGTCAAGCGCCAGCTGCCGACAATGAAGCGTCCGAAACGTCGTATTTTGAGGTACGCTCGTCGAAATTAAGTGATCTTAGTTTTGTTGGAAAGATGACATGTTTCCTACAGATCTCGAGATCTGAACCAATCTCTATCTGACAAAAATTACTTCTTCAAGCTTGAGATGTAGTACGGTTCGTGACGATCAGAACATATAAGCGTCTGCTGACAATTTCTGGAGCTTTAGTGTTCAAAAACAACGATATTGGTATCGTTGGAAGGCCTAGAGAAATATCCGCAACTCTCATGAAGAGCAGAAGAGCGAAATCAATCTCTATCTTTGTCCAATTGCATCCGTAAGTTGGTGATGTGATGTTGTTCCTGATAGTCATACCTTTGTAGCGTCTGATGGCATATATTGAGTTGTAGGTGTCCGAATTGGATGAAACCGGTGTCTCATTAAACCTAATTTCCATATCTACAAGTTTCATGAAAACATCGAATCCTAATTCGGCCATTAAGAGGGTCTAAGAAGCATAATATGGTCACTAGTCAGAATGCAACGAGGTAAACAACCTTGTGAATGTGCCCAGTGGATAACCACGCACCTTAGCTAATTTAAGAGGCGTCCAGTGAAGCTAATCAAGCATCTATTCAGAATACAAAACAATATGAAGGCTGGAAAAGTAATTTTGAATGGAGTATTAAGATATTCAAAGTCCAAGCTTGACCAGAAAATAAGGTACCATTTTCTATAAAGTCCTGTAGCATGAAGTACTGTAATAGAAGAACAGAAAAGCTTCAGCAATTCTAATAGAAGAAAGAGAAGACAGGTGTGAATAAAGACAAAAGCACAAAAGCTGCAAAAGCCAAACCACTGAAGGTTGAAGTCAAGCGCCCCCTGCCGACAATGAAGGGTCCGAAACGTCGTATTTTGAGGTACGCTAGTCGACATGAAGTGTGTGACACCCACTACCCCGCATATAATAAAACATGAATAAAATCATACATGTCTTTTAACAAAATATAACAATTAAAATAAAAACATATCCTCATGGGTAATGTGCATCACATCATCTATAACGTAAAACATAGGAATCTGAAATAATCAAAATCCTTTAAAAACATACTGCGGAAAACATAAATAATAAATATAACCCAAGTCCCGATGTCACATATCAGAGCTAGTATACATATACCGATAATACATCGGAATAAAATCGAATAACATAAATCATAAATCCTAACTACTGAGAGAGATCTCCTCGGGATCACTCCTCGTCAGCATGCTCACCCTCCTCTGCATATACCACAACATATGCACAAGAATAACAAAGAGAGGGGTAAGAAACACAATCATGAATATATGTAAACGGAATGGAATAGTAATTAAGATGGCATACAACATACATCAATCAACACAGATATAATCAATATATATCAAGGATGCATGTCAATGCGAATGCAACATCACTACTCCGTATGCATGTGGCCAACAACTCTAACTCTGGAAAGACGATTAGGAGTACATGTCCGGTTATCAACGTGGATGATATGCCAGACCATGGGCCATCCCCGAACACTCTCACTAATCCTGATAACGTATAGTGGCTAGTCAGGGTACTCAAGCTTATTCTTTAGGTCACTCCGACAATAGGTAGCTAGCCCATGTCACCTGGAACTTCCATACCCAACGTACCCGCAAGGCCGGGATAACACCCATCATGGCCTCCACTATCGCGATTCATCGTTTGCTTTCCACCCAACATATCAACGTCAACGTATGATGCATGCTATGCTCAACAACATGCAAACACATGTCCAACCATCCACCATCATAATCAATCACATTGATTATCAACAATGACCATCAACGATGATCATCAATCAACTAGGCGCTAACCATCGTTATTGCCTTTATCAACATTGCCAATATTATCATCATAATCAATCACATTGATTATCAACAATGACCATCAACGATGATCATCAAACAACTAGGCGCTAACCATCATTATTGCCTTTATCAACATTGCCAATATTATCATATCATCATTATTAATATTAACGTTCTTTTCTATACTATCAACCTTGAATTGTGATCTCACAGTCATTTTTCCATTACCCTATTTATTTCTTCTTCACAACAGAATCTGGGTGAGAAACCCAGATTCGCTAGGCGAATCGTGGCTCGCGAGGCGAACCCAAGAGCTCCTAAACAGGTTCCCAGATTCGCTAGGAGAATCCTGGCAGCTCCTAAACAGGTTCCCAGATTCGCTAGGCGAATCCTGGCTCGCGAGGCGAGGCCGAGAGCCCCAATATTTGGTTCTCTCATTCGCCTCGCGGATTACAATCCGCTAGGCGAATCACGTCAGACCACGAATGGTCTCTCTGTCTCGCCTCGCGAATGGATATTGCCAGGCGAATCATGACAGATGTGGGAATCTTAAGAATTTCTCTAAGTTATCCCTATGCCTATCATCCAATCTCTCAAGAATCATCCCTATGGGTTTCCAAAACTAATCCAATATTATCAATCTCACCTCTCATAACAACTCATTCATTATGAGGTGCCAAACGTCCCTAAGCTATGTTCTTTCACTAATCCTATTTTCTTCATCGTAACGCACATCATCATCAAGTCATCATTATCATTGCACATCATAAAATCTCATCAATGCATATCGTATCTATATTCATACTATTCATTGCACATCATAATATTTGAATCATATCATCAAGACAAACACCCATAATCATAATCATAGAACCATAAACATGTATAACTATACAATATTCACATAGGCATATACATAACATACACATAATTACACTCATAGCATATACATAGGCATTTACAATGCATATAGACAAACATATAGGGGTCATGGGTTAACCCCTTCATCTTAACCTATCCTAAAACCCACATACTCATGATCTATTTCTTCCCCCCATACCTGGTATGACGATCACCATGAACAAAGGAAGGAAAAGGTCCGGAAAAGGTTGCGTCTACACGAATGCTCAATCTTACGACGCTTGACTTCATGATCACAGCCCCAAAAGGTTCAAGAGCAGCAACTAGGAAGAGGGCTTGTGATGGCAGTGATGCTCTTCAAGCGAAAGAGATGAAGAACGATGAACAATGGTGCAATCTCCTTCAGGGATCCTTGGAAAGGGTTTAGAAATCCTTGTTTGGAGAGGAAGAGGCAGCTTCTGAGAGTTTTTCGACTTAGAAAGTAGGTTTAGGTCGAGTCTTAGGGTATAAATATGAGTTAGGGTCATTATGGGCTGATTAGAAGCCCAAAAACACGATTCTGCTGCACGCAGATTCGGTATGCGAATACATTTTCGCTAGGCGAACCAGAGAGCTGCAAGAATCTGTCTGCCAGATTCGCTAGGCGAAGTTCTTTCGCTACGCAAAACTATAGAAGTCGAATTTGGCCTTAACACCTGAAATAAGACTTGTAGATAATTCTCTAAGCTTTCCAACGCATCCAAGATCACCTTAATCGGATGTCTAGAACTCAAGATATGAACAAAACCGTAAAACATGTTTCTTGGACTTGAATGCATTGACCATTCCTTAAGGCTAAACTACCCCAACTATGAACTTGGACATCAAGAACAATCACAAACAACATATATACAACATATACAAGCAAATATTAACACGTATAAGCATAGTGTAAAAAAACAGGGTGTTACAATTCCACCCCCTTATAAAAATTTCGTCCTCGAAATTTCTACTCACCTTGAGTAAACATATGCGGATATGACTCCTTCATCTTGCTCTCCAACTCCCAAGTAACACTTTCTTCTGTAGCTCCACTCCAAACGACTTTGACCAAGGGAATTTCCTTCCCTCTCAGCTGCTTGACCCTTTGATCTTCAACCCGAAGCGGTAACACCTCGAAAGTCAAGTTATCCTTTAGTGGAATGATATCGGGTACTATCACATGGCTTGGATCATGAACATACTTTCGAAGTTGAGATACATGAAACACATTATGAAGATTTGACAAGAACGGGGGTAAAGCTATCTGGTAGGCGACTTCACCGACTCTTTTTAGAATTTGGTAAGGGCCAATGAATCTAGGAGTAAGTTTCCTCGCTTTCATTACTCTGCCAACCCCAGTTGTTGGAGTAACTCGCAAGAACACATGATCCCCCTCCTGGAATTCGAGAGTTTTTCTTCTCTTATCATGGTAACTCTTTTGCCTACTCTGTGCCACTCTCATCTTTTCTTGTATCATCCTCACTTTCTGTATAGTCTCTTGCACTATCTTAGGTCCTAACACAACATTCTCTCTAGGCTCATTCCAACACAAAGGCGTCCTACACCTCCTACCATACAAAGCCTCATAAGGTGCCATCCCAATACTGGAATGGAAGCTATTGTTGTAGGTAAACTCTATAAGGGGTAAAAACTTATCCCAACTACCAGACTGCTCTAGCACACACGCCCTCAACAAGTCCTCTAAGGATTGGATTGTTCTCTCAGACTGACCATCGGTCTGTGGGTGATAAGATGAACTCAATCTAAGCTTAGTTCCCAAGACCTCATGCAAACCATTCCAAAATCTAGAGGTAAATCTAGGATCTCTGTCTGAAACTATGCTAGACGGTACACCATGCAATCTAACTATTTCTCTGATATACAACCAGTCAACTTCTCTAATGGATATTCCATGTTCATAGGGATGAAATGGGCAGATTTGGTTAACCTGTCCACAACAACCCATATGGCATCACAACCAGCTGGAGTCCTAGGGAGTCCAGACACAAAATCCATAGAGATACTATCCCACTTCCACTCAGGAATACTCAAAGGTTGCAACTTACCCGCAGGTTTCTGGTGCTCTATCTTAGCCGTCTGACACACTAAGCAAGCATACACAAACTCAGCCACATCCTTTTTCATCCTAGGCCACCAAAACATCCGTTTCAGATCCTGATACATCTTCATGGCTCCTGGGTGAACACTCAAACCACTCCTATGTCCTTCGTCAAGGATCAACTTCCTGAGCTCTGGAACATCAGGTATACAAACCCTATCTTGGAACCTCAAAATTCCATCAGTCCCTTCCTTAAAACTAAGGTTTCTACCCTGAGCAATCAACTCCCTCTGGTCTAAAAGGTATACATCTATCTTCTGTCCTTCTCTAATCTGATCCATCAATCTGCTAGTGATTTTCAACATTCCTAGCCTAATGCTATTAGGGGTAACTTCCCAAGTTAAACTCAAATCTCTAAACTCCTCTATCAAATCCATCTCTCTAACCATCAAGGCTGAAATATGTAACGTTTTTCTACTCAAAGCATCAGCCACTACATTGGCCTTACCTGGGTGGTAACTCAACTCAAACTCATAATCTTTAAGAAATTCCATCCACCTACGCTGTCTCATATTCAGCTCCTTTTGGTCAAATAGGTATTTCAAACTCTTATGATCACTAAAGACCTCAAATCTAGCTCCATAAAGATAATGCCTCCAAATCTTCAAGGCAAACACTACGGCTCCTAGCTCCAAGTCGTGGGTAGGGTAATTCTTCTCATGGGTCTTAAGCTGCCTAGAAGCGTAAGCTACTACCTGACCATTCTGCATCAACACACCACCTAAACCTTGCTTTGAAGCATCACAGTACACCACAAAAGGTTCACTAGGATTGGGCAACACTAACACAGGTGCAGAGGTCAACCTATTCTTCAACTCCTGAAAACTTTCCTCACACTTAGAATCCCACACAAAGATCTGACCTTTCTTAGTAAGGCGGGTCATAGGCAAAGCTATCTTAGAGAATCCTTCTATAAACCTCCTATAGTACCCGGCTAAACCCAAGAAACTCCTAACCTCAGTCACTGACTTAGGTGCTTCCCATTGGAGCACGGTTTCTACCTTAGATGGGTCTACGGCTATTCCTCCTTTAGAGATGATGTGTCCTAAGAAACTCACCTCCTCTAACCAGAACTCACACTTAGACAACTTGGCATACAACTGTTTTTCCTTAAGGGCCTTCAAGACTATCCTCAAGTGTTCCTTATGTTCTTCCCTAGTCTTAGAGTATACTAGGATATCATCTATGAAAACAACTACAAACCTATCCAAGTATGGATGAAAGATCTTGTTCATGTAGTCCATGAACACAGCAGGGGCATTAGTCACACCAAAAGGCATGACTAGGTACTCATAATGGCCATAGCGTGTTCTGAACGCAGTCTTCGGAATGTCCTCAGACTTGACCCGAATTTGATGGTAACCTGATCTCAAATCTATCTTAGAAAACACACAGGCTCCTATCAGCTGGTCCATAAGGTCATCTATCATAGGAAGAGGGTACCTATTCTTAACGGTCACCTTGTTGAGTTGTCGATAATCGACACACAACCTCATGCTGCCATCTTTCTTCTTCACCAACAACACCGGCGCTCCCCACGGAGACACACTAGGCCTAACAAACTGCTTCTGGAGCAATTCCTCTAACTGTTTCTTCAACTCAGCTAGCTCTAGAGGGGACATCCTATAAGGTGCTATGGATATAGGTCCTGTACCTGGCACTAAGTCTATGCTAAACTCAACCTCTCTCTCAGGTGGCAAACTATAAATGTCCTCTGGAAAAACTTCTGGGAACTCTCTCACAACTGGCACATCCTTAACCTCAGCCTTTCTCTCTACTTCCAGGGAAGATAAGATCATGTATACTTGGGCTTCTTCTCTAATAGAAGCCTTGACTTGGTTGGCAGTTAGAAAACTCGGATCCTTAGGATTGACAGCAGTTCCAAAAACAACAGTTTTATCAAAGCAATTTAAAAGGACATGATTGGCGGATAACCAGTCCATACCAAGAATAACATCAAGTTGTTTAAGGGGTACGCATATAAGATCAACTATGAAATTTCTATCATCAATGACAATGGAACAACCTTTACAAATATGTGAGGTAACAACAGGCTTATTGGTAGGGGTAGCAACAACTAGATCATATTCAAGTTGGGCAACAGGTAATCTAAGGTACTCAACACAATCATGTGATATAAAAGAATGCGACGCACCCGAATCAAACAACACTATTAAAGGAGTTCCTTTGATGAGGCACTTACCTTGAATCAGGTCTTCGGATTCTGAGGCTTCAGCTCCACTGAGAGTGAAGACTCTCCCACTTGTCCTCAGTCGATTGGCTTGAGAACTCTTGCTGGCACTCTGTGGCTCCATCTTTTCCCCACTACAATCCTTACTGATATGACCAGGCTTCCCACACTTGAAGCAGATGATGTCTGTCTCCTTGCAGTCCCGGGTAAAGTGCTCCTTACCACACTTGCCACACCTGATCGGCCTAGAAGAGGCAAATCCTCCGCCACTAGCTGGTACCGACGTATAATACGGTTTCTTGCCGGCGTGCTTGAACCCACGGCTAACTGGTGCCAACTGCTGCTTACCTTTATCCTGCTGGGTCATCCTCTTACTCCCTTGAGGACCAGAATTCTTGAACTGGGCAACTCTGGACTTGTAGTCTTCCTCAAAGATTCTGCATTTGTTCACCAAGGTGGGGAAAACACGGATTTCCTGGTAGCTGATGGCTTGCTTAATCTCTGGGTGCAAACCATTCTCAAACTTCACACACTTGGAGCGATCATCATTACAATACTAGTAGAGTGGATAGGGACAGCTCCTCAAACTTAGCGGCATATTCCCCAACGGACATGCTTCCCTGAGTCAAAGCTAGAAACTCCATCTCCTTCTTGTCACGTATATCAGCAGGAAAATATTCCCCAAGAATCTCTCCTTGAAGGCATCCCAAGTAATAGCGGCGCCCTCAGCTTCCAAACGTTGGTGGCAATTCTCCCACCAATGTTCAGCTTCTTCTACTAACATGAAGGTAGCAAAGGTAACCTTCTGTGCATCGGTGCATGCCATGGCCCGAAAGATCTTTTCAAGTTCCCGGATCCATGTCTGAGCACCTTCAGGGTCATAAGCTCCCTTGAAGGATGGTGGATTATTCCTCTGGAACTTATCCAAACCCTGGAATTCAGCAGGTACACCTCCGTTGTGATTCTGATTCTGCCCTATGGCATTAGCTAATGCTTCCAAAGCATCAGCAATCGCACGATCGTTTCTACCTGCCATAACTTCCTGCATCGTTCAAGCAAATTGCTTAATATCGAAAGTCAAGTAAAACAAAACTAAACAGTTAATACTCTATACCATCATCACAGACAATCATATAAGAGTACACAGAAGAGAACACAACAGACACATACCCCGGCCTGTAGGACAGACCGGCTCTGATACCACTAAATGTGACACCCACTACGCCGCATATAATAAAACATGAATAAAATCATACATGTCTTTTAAAAAAATATAACAATTAAAATAAAAATATATCCTCAAGGGTAATGTGCATCACATCATCTATAACGTAAAACATAGGAATCTGAAATAATCAAAATCCTTTAAAAACAAACTGCGGAAAACATAAATAATAAATATAACCCAAGTCCCGATGTCACATATCAGGGCTGGTATACATATACCGATAATACATCGGAATAAAATCGAATAACATAAATCATAAATCCTAACTACTGAGAGAGATCTCCTCGGGATCACTCCTCGTCAGCATGCTCACCCTCCTCTGCATATACCACAACATATGCACAAGAATAACAAAGAGAGGGGTAAGAAACACAATCATGAATATATGTAAACGGAATGGAATAGTAATTAAGATGGCATACAACATACATCAATCAACACAGATATAATCAATATATATCAAGGATGCATGTCAATGCGAATGCAACATCACTACTCCGTATGCATGTGGCCAACAACTCTAACTCTGGAAAGACGATTAGGAGTACATGTCCGGTTATCAACGTGGATGATATGCCAGACCATGGGCCATCCCCGAACACTCTCACTAATCCTGATAACGTATAGTGGCTAGTCAGGGTACTCAAGCTTATTCTTTAGGTCACTCCGACAATAGGTAGCTAGCCCATGTCACCTGGAACTTCCATACCCAACATACCCGCAAGGCCGGGATAACACCCATCATGGCCTCCACTATCGCGATTCATCGTTTGCTTTCCACCCAACATATCAACGTCAACGTATGATGTATGCTATGCTCAACAACATGCAAACACATGTCCAACCATCCACCATCATAATCAATCACATTGATTATCAACAATGACCATCAACGATGATCATCAATCAACTAGGCGCTAACCATCGTTATTGCCTTTATCAACATTGTCAATATTATCATCATAATCAATCACATTGATTATCAACAATGACCATCAACGATGATCATCAAACAACTAGGCGCTAACCATCATTATTGCCTTTATCAACATTGCCAATATTATCATATCATCATTATTAATATTAACGTTCTTTTCTATACTATCAACCTTGAATTGTGATCTCACAGTCATTTTTCCATTACCCTATTTATTTCTTCTTCACAACAGAATCTGGGTGAGAAACCCAGATTCGCTAGGCGAATCCTGGCTCGCGAGGCGAGCCCGAGAGCCCCAATATTTGGTTCTCTCATTCGCCTCGCGGATTACAATCCGCTAGGCGAATCACATCAGACCACGAATGGTCTCTGTGTCTCGCCTCGCGAATGGATATTCGCCAGGCGAATCATGACAGATGTGGGAATCTTAAGAATTTCTCCAAGTTATCCCTATGCCTATCATCCCATCTCTCAAGAATCATCCCTATGGGTTTCCAAAACTAATCCAGTATTATCAATCTCACCTCTCATAACAACTCATTCATTATGGGGTGCCAAACGTCCCTAAGCTATGTTCTTTCACTAATCCTATTTTCTTCATCGTAACGCACATCATCATCAAGTCATCATTATCATTGCACATCATAATATTTGAATCATATCATCAAGACAAACGCCCATAATCATAATCATAGAGCCATAAACATGTATAACTATACAATATTCACATAGGCATATACATGGCATATACATAACATACACATAATTACACTCATAGCATATACATAGGCATTTACAATGCATATAGACAAACATATAGGGGTCATGGGTTAACCCCTTCATCTTAACCTATCCCAAAACCCACATACTCATGATCTATTTCTTCCCCCCATACCTGGTATGACGATCACCACGAACAAAGGAAGGAAAAGGTCCGGAAAAGGTTGCGTCTACACGAATGCTCAATCTTACGACGCTTGACTTCACAATCACAGCCCCAAAAGGTTCAAGAGCAGCAACTAGGAAGAGGGCTTGTGATGGCAGTGATGCTCTTCAAGCGAAAGAGACGAAGAACGATGAACAATGGTGCAATCTCCTTCAGGGATCCTTGGAAAGGGTTTAGAAATCCTTTTTTGGAGAGGAAAAGGCAGCTTCTGAGAGTTTTTCGACTTAGAAAGTAGGTTTAGGTCGAGTCTTAGGGTATAAATATGAGTTAGGGTCATTATGGGCTGATTATAAGCCTAAAAACACGATTCTGCTGCGCGCAGATTCGCTACGCGAAAACATTTTCGCTAGGCGAACCAGAGAGCTGCAAGAATCTGTCTGCCAGATTTGCAAGGCGAAGTTATTTCGCTACGCAAAACTATAGAAGTCGAATTTGGCCATAACACCTGAAATAAGACTTGTAGATAATTCTCTAAGCTTTCCAACGCATCCAAGATCACCTTAATCGGATGTCTAGAACTCAAGATATGAGCAAAACCGTAAAACATGTTTCTTGGACTTGAATGCATTGACCATTCCTTAAGGCTACACTACCCCAACTATGAACTTGGACATCAAGAACAATCACAAACAACATATATACAACATTTACAAGCAAATATTAACACGTATAAGCATAGTGTAAAAAAACAGGGTGTTACAAAGTGATATTGGTTTTGTTAGAAAAGATAAGATAAATAAATGCATGTTTCCTGGAGAAGTCAAGATCTGAACCAATCTCGATCTGAGTGAAATTCCTTTTTCAAACTTGAGATGTGGTACTGTTCGTGACAATCAGAACATGCAAGCGTCTGCTGATAATTTTTGGAGCTTTAGGTGTTCAAAAACATCGATCTTGGTATCGTGGGAAGGCTTTGAGAAATATCTGCAACTCTCAGGAAGAGGTCAAGAGCGAAATCGATCTCTATCTTTGTCAAATTGCGTCCGTAGTTTGGTGAGGTGATGTTGTTCTTGGCAGTCATACCTTTGTAGCGTCCGATGGCCATATCTTGAGTTGTAGGCAATCGAATTGGATGAAACCAATGTCTCATTAAAGCTAATATCCATATCTACAAGTTTCATGAAAACAGCGAATCCTAATTCGGCCATTAAGAGGGTCTAAGAAGCATAATATGGTCACTGGTTAGAATGCAACGAGGTAAACAGCCTTGTGAATGTACCCAGTGGATAACCACGCACCTTAGCTAATTTAAGAGGCTTCCAGTGAAGCTAATCAAGCGTCTATTCAGAATACAAAACATTATGAAGGCTGTAGAAGTAATTTTGAATGAAGTATTAAGATATTCAAAGTCCAAGGTTGACCAGAAAATAAGGTACCATTTTCTATAAAGTCTTGAAGCGTGAAGTACTGTAACAGAAGAACAAAAAAGCTTCTGTAATTCTAATAGAAGAAAGAGAAGACAATTTTGAATAAAGTCAAAAGCACAAAAGCTGCAAAAGCAAGACCACTGAAGATTGAAGTCAATCGCCTGCTGCCGACAATGAAGCGTCCGAAACGTCGTATTTTGAGGTACGCTAGTCGAAATGAAGAGATATTGGCTTTGTTAGAAAGATAAGATAAATAAATGCATGTTTCCTGGAGAAGTCAAGATCTGAACCAATCTCGATCCGAGCGAAATTCCTTCTTCAAGCTTGAGATTTGGTACTGTTCGTGACAATCAGAACATGCAAGCGTCTGCTGACAATTTTTGGAGCTTTAGGTGTTCAAAAACATCGATCTTGGTATTGTTGTAAGGCTTTGAGAAATATCCGCAACTCTCATTAAGAGGTGAAGAGCGAAATCGATCTCTATCTTTGTCAAATTGCGTCCATAATTTGGTGACGTGATGTTGTTCCTGACAGTCATACCTTTGTACCGTCTGATTGCCCCATCTTGAGTTGTAGGCGTTTGAATTGGATGAAACCGGTGTCTCATTAAAGCTAATAACCATATCTACAAGTTTCGTGAAAACAGCGAATCCTAATTCGGCCATTAAGAGGGTCTTAGAAGCATAATATGCTCGCTGGTCAGAATGCAACGAGGTAAACAGCCTTGTGAATGTGCCCAGTGGATAACCACACGCCTTATCTAATTTAAGAGGCATCCAGCGAAGCTAATCAAGCGTCTATTCAGAATACAAAACATTATGAAGGCTGGAGAAGTAATTTTGAATGAAGTATTAAGATATTCAAAGTCCAAGCTTGACCAGAAAATAAGGTACCATTTTCTATAAAGTCCTAAAGCATGAAGTACTGTAATAGAAGAACACAAAACCTTCAGCAATTCTAATAGACGAAAGAGAAGACAAGTGTGAGTAAAGACAAAAGCACAAAAGCTGCAAAAGCAAAACCACTGAAGATTGAAGTCAAGCGCCTGCTGCCGACAATGAAGCGTCCGAAACGTCGTATTTTGAGGTTCGCTAGTCGAAATGAAGTGATATTGGTTTTGTTAGAAAGATAAGATAAATAAATACATATTTCCAGAAGAAGTCAAGATCTGAACCAATCTCGACCTGAGTGAAATTCCTTCTTCAAGCTCGAGATGTGGTATTGTTCGTGACAATTAGAACATGCAAGCGTCTGCTGAAAATTTTTGGAGCTTTAGGTGTTCAAAAACATCGATATTGGTATCGTTGGAAGGCTTTGAGAAATATCCACAACTCTCGTGAAGAGGTCAAGAGCGAAATCGATCTCTATCTTTGTCAAATTGCGTCCGTAAATTGGTGACGTGATGTTGTTCCTGACAGTCATAACTTTGTAGCGTCTGATGGCCATATCTTGAGTTGTAGGCGTCCGAATTGGATGGTACTGTTAAGGCTAATATCTATATCTACAAGTTTCATGAAGACAGCGAATCCAAATTCGGCCATTAAGAGGGTCTAAGAAGCATAATACGGTCACTGGTCAGAATTGAACGAGGTAAACAGCCTTATGAATGTGCCCAGTGGATAACCACACACCTCAACAAATTTAAGAGGCTTCCAGTGAAGCTAATCAAGCGTCTATTCAGAATACAAAACATTATGAAGGCTGGAGAAGTAATTTTGAATGAAGTATTAAGATATTCAAAGTCCAAGCTTGACCAGAAAATAAGGTACCATTTTGTATAAAGTCCTGAAGCATGAAGTACTGCAATAGAAGAACACAAAAGCTTCAACAATTCTAATAGTAGAAAGAGAAGACAAGTGTGAATAAAGACAAAAGCACCAAAGCTGCAAAAGCTAAACCACTGAAGGTTGAAGTCAAGCGCCAGCTGCCGACAATGAAGCGTCCGAAACGTCGTATTTTGTGGTACGCTCGTCGAAATTAAGTGATCTGGGATTTGTTGGAAAGATGACAAGTTTCCTATAGATCTCGAGTTCCAAACCAATCTCTATCTGACAAAAATTACTTCTTCAAGCTTGAGATGTAGTACGGTTCGTGACGATCTGAACATGGAAGCGTCTGCTGACAATTTCTGGAGCTTTAGTGTTCAAAAACAACGATATTGGTATCGTTGGAAGGCCTAGAGAAATATCCGCAACTCTCATGAAGAGCTGAAGAGCGAAATCAATCTCTATCTTTGTCAAATTGCATCCGTAAGTTGGTGATGTGATGTTGTTCCTGATAGTCATACCTTTGTATCGTCTGATGGCATATATTGAGTTGTAGGCGTCCGAATTGGACGAAACCGGTGTCTCATTAAAGCTAATATCCATATCTTCAAGTTTCATGAAAACATCGAATCCTAATTCGGCCATTAAGAGGGTCGAAGAAGCATAATACGCTCAGTAGTCGGAATGTAACGAGATAAACAACCTTGTGAATGTGCCCAGTGGATAACCACGCACCTTAGCTAATTTAAGAGGCGTCCAGTGAAGCTAATCAAGCGTTTATTCAGAATACAAAACATTATGAAGGCTGGAGAAGTAATTTTGAATGAAGTATTAAGATATTCAAAGTCCAAGCGTGACCAGAAAATAAGGTACCATTTTCTATGAAGTCCTGAAGCATGAAGTACTGTAATAGAAGAACAGAAAAGCTTCAGCAATTCTAATAGAAGAAAGAGAAGACAAGTGTGAATAAATACAAAAGCACAAAAGCTGCAAAAGCAAAACCACTGAAGGTTGAAGTCAAGCGCCTGCTACCGACAATGAAGCGTCCGAAACATCGTATTTTGAGGTACACTAGTCGACATGAAGTGATATTGGTTTTGTTAGAATGATAAGATAAATAAATACATGTTTCCTGGAGAAGTCAAGATCGGAACCAATCTCGATCTGAGTGAAATTCCTTCTTCAAACTTGAGATGTGGTACTGTTCGTGACAATCAGAACATGCAAGCGTCTGCTGACAATTTTTGGAGCTTTAGGTGTTCAAAAACATCGATCTTGATATCGTTGGAAGGCTTTGAGGAATATCTGAAACTCTCATCAAGAGGTCAAGAGCGAAATCGATCTCTACCTTTGTCAAATTGCGTCCATAATTTGGTGACGTGTTGTTGTTCCTGACAGTCATACATTTGTAGCTTTTGATGGCCATATCTTGAGTTGTAGGCATTCGAATTGGAAGAAACCAGTGTCTCATTAAAGCTAATATCCATATATACAAGTTTCATGAAAACAGCGAATCCTAATTCAGCCATTAAGAGGCTCTAAGAAATGTCGTATTTTGACGTACGCTCGTCGAAATGAATTGATATTGGCTTTGTTGGAAAGATAAGAGAAATACCTACATGTTTCCTACAAATTTCGAGATCTGAACCAATCTCTATCTGACTGAAATTCCTTCTTCAAGCTTGAGATGTGGTTCTATTCATGACAATCAGAACATACAAGCGTCTGCTGACAATTTCTGGAGCTTTAGCTGTTCAAAAGCATCGATCTTGGTATCGTTGGAAGGATTATAGAAATATCCGCAACTCTCATGAAGAGGTCAAAAGCGAAATCGATCTCTATCTTTGTCAAATTCCTGACAGTCATACCTTTGTAGCGTCGGATGGCCTTATATTGAGTTGCAGGCGTCCGAATTGGATGAACTCGGTGTCTCATTAAAGCTAATATACATATCTACAAGTTTCATGCAAACATCGAATCCAAATTCGGCCATTAAGATGATATAAAAAGCATAATACGCTCACTAGTCAGAATGCAACGAGGTAAACAGCCTTGTGAATGTGCCCAGTGGATAACCGCGCACCTTAGCTAATTTAAGAGGCTTCCAATGAAGCTAATCAAGCGTCTATTCAAAATACAAAACATTATGAAGGATGGAGAAGTAATTTTGAATGAAGTATTAAGATATTCAAAGTCCAAGCTTGACCAGAAAATAAGGTACCATTTTCTATAAAGTCCTGAAGCGTGCAGTACTGTAATATAAGAAGAAAAAAGCTTCTGTAATTATAATAGAAGAAAGAGAAGACAAGTGTGAGTAAAGACAAAAGCACAAAAGCTGCAAAAGCAAGACCACTGAAGATTGAAGTCAAGCGCCTGCTGCCGACAATGAAGGGTCCGAAATGTCGTATTTTGAGGTACGCTAGTCGACATGAAGTGATATTGGTTTTTTTAGAAAGATAAGATAAATAAATGCATGTTTCCTGGAGAAGTCAAGATCTGAACCAATCTCGATCTGAGTGAAATTCCTTCTTCAAGCTTGAGATTTGGTACTGTTCGTGACATTCAAAACATGCAAGCGTCTGCTGACAATTTTTGGAGCTTCAGGTGTTCAAACACATCGATCTTGGTATCGTTGGAAGGCTTTGAGGAATATCCGAAACTCTCAAGAAGAGGTCAAGAGCAAAATCGATCTCTATCTTTGTCAAATTGCGTCCGTAATTTGTTGACGTGATGTTGTTCCGGACTGTCATACCTTTGTAGCGTTTGATGGCCATATCTTGAGTTATAGGCATTCTAATTGGATGAAACCAGTGTCTCATTAAAGCTAATGTCCATATCTACAAGTTTCATGAAAACAGCGAATCCTAATTCGGCCATCAAGAGGGTCTAAGAAGCATAATACGCTCACTAGTCAGAATGCAACGAGGTAAACAACCTTGTGAATGTGCCCAGTGGATAACCATGCACCTTAGCTAATTTAAGAGGCTTCCAGTGAAGCTAATCAGGCATCTATTCAGAATACAAAATATTATGAAGGCTGAAGAAGTAATTTTAAATGAAGTACTAAGGTATTCAAAGTCCAAGCTTGCCCAGAAAATAAGGTACCATTTTCTATAAAGTCCTGAAGCATGAAGTACTGTAACAGAAGAACACAAAAGCTTCAGCAATTGTAATAGAAATAAGAGAAGACAAGTCTGAATAAAGACAAAAGCACAAAAGCTGCAAACGCAAAACACTGAAGATTGAAGTCAAGCACCAGCTGCCAACAATGAATCGCCCGAAACGTCGTATTTTAAGGTACGCTCGTCGAAATGAATTGATGTTGGCTTTGTTGGAAAGATAAGAGAAATACCTACATGTTTCCTACAAATTTCGAGATCTGAACCAATCTCTATCTGACTGAAATTCCTTCTTCAAGCTTGAGATGTGGTACTGTTCGTGACAATCAGAACATTCAAGCGTCTGCTGACAATTTTTGGAGCTTTAGGTGTTCAAAAACATCAATCTTGGTATTGTTGGAAGGCTTTGAGAAATATCCGCAACTCTCATTAAGAGGTCAAGAGCGAAATCGATCTCTATCTTTGTCAAATTGAGTCCGTAATTTGGTGACGTGATGTGGTTCCTGACAGTCATACCTTTGTAGCGTCTGATGGCCATATCTTGAGTTGTAAGCATTCGAATTGCATGAAACCGGTGTCTCATTAAAGCTAATATCCATTTCTACTAGTTTCATGAAAACAACGAATCCTAATTCGGCCATTAAGAGGGTCTAAGAAGCATAATACACTCACTGGTCAGAATGCAACGAGGTAAACAGCCTTGTGAATGTACCCAGTGGATAACCGTGCACCTTAGCTAATTTAAGAGGCTTCCAGTGAAGCTAATCAGGCGTCTATTCAGAATACAAAACATTATGAAAGCTGGAGAAGTAATTTTGAATGAAGTATTAAGATATTCAAAGTCCAAGCTTGCCCATAAAATAAGGTACCATTTTCTATAAAGTCCTAAAGCATGAAGTACTGTAATAGAAGAACACAAAAGCTTCAGCAATTATAATAGAAAAAAGAGAAGACAAGTGTGAATAAAGACAAAAGCACAAAAGCTGCAAAAGCAAAACACTGAAGATTGAAGTCAAGCGCCAGCTGCCGACAATGAAGCGCCCGAAACGTCGTATTTTGAGGTACGCTCGTCGAAATGAAGTGATATTGGCTTTGTTGGAAAGATAAGAGAAATACCTACATGTTTCCTACAAATTTCGAGATCTGAACCAATCTCTATCTGACTGAAATTCCTTTTTCAAGCTTGAGATGTGGTACTGTTCGTGACGATCAGAACATGTAAGCATCTGCTGACAATTTCTGGAGCATTAGTGTTCAAAAACAATGATATTGGTATCGTTGGAAGGCCTAGAGAAATATCCGCAACTCTCATGAAGTGCTGAAGAGCGAAATCGATCCCTATATTTGTCAAATTGCATCCGTAAGTTGGTGAAGTGATGTTGTTCCTGATAGTCATACCTTTGTAGCGTCTGATGGCATATAAGCTAATATCCATATCTACAAGTTTCATGAAAACATCGAATCCTAATTCGGCCATTAAGAGGGTGTAAGAAGCAAAATACGCTCACTGGTCAGAATACAACGAGATAAACAGCCTTGTGAATGTGCCCAGTGGATAACCACGCACCTTACCTAATTTAAGAGGCATCCAATGAAGCTAATCAAGCGTCTATTCAGAATACAAAACATTATGAAGGCTGGAGAAGTAATTTTGAATGAAGTATTAAGATATTCAAAGTCCAAGCTTGACCAGAAAATAAGGTACCATTTTCTATAAAGTCCTGAAGCGTGCAGTACTGTAATATAAGAAGAAAAAAGCTTCTGTAATTCTAATAGAAGAAAGAGAAGACAAGTGTGAGTAAAGACAAAAGCACAAAAGCTGCAAAAGCAAGACCACTGAAGATTGAATTCAAGCGCCAGCTGCCGACAATGAAGCGCCCGAAATGTCGTATTTTGACGTACGCTCGTCGAAATGAATTGATATTGGCTTTGTTGGAAAGATAAGAGAAATACCTACATGTTTCCTACAAATTTCGAGATCTGAACCAATCTCTATCTGACTGAAATTCCTTCTTCAAGCTTGAGATGTGGTTCTGTTCATGACAATCAGAACATACAAGCGTCTGCTGACAATTTCTGGAGCTTTAGCTGTTCAAAAGCATCGATCTTGGTATCGTTGGAAGGATTATAGAAATATCCGCAACTCTCATGAAGAGGTCAAAAGCGAAATCGATCTCTATCTTTGTCAAATTCCTGACAGTCATACCTTTGTAGCGTCGGATGGCCTTATATTGAGTTGCAGGCGTCCGAATTGGATGAACTCGGTGTCTCATTAAAGCTAATATACATATCTACAAGTTTCATGCAAACATCGAATCCAAATTCGGCCATTAAGATGATATAAAAAGCATAATACGCTCACTAGTCAGAATGCAACGAGGTAAACAGCCTTGTGAATGTGCCCAGTGGATAACCGCGCACCTTAGCTAATTTAAGAGGCTTCCAATGAAGCTAATCAAGCGTCTATTCAAAATACAAAACATTATGAAGGATGGAGAAGTAATTTTGAATGAAGTATTAAGATATTCAAAGTCCAAGCTTGACCAGAAAATAAGGTACCATTTTCTATAAAGTCCTGAAGCGTGCAGTACTGTAATATAAGAAGAAAAAAGCTTCTGTAATTATAATAGAAGAAAGAGAAGACAAGTGTGAGTAAAGACAAAAGCACAAAAGCTGCAAAAGCAAGACCACTGAAGATTGAAGTCAAGCGCCTGCTGCCGACAATGAAGGGTCCGAAATGTCGTATTTTGAGGTACGCTAGTCGACATGAAGTGATATTGGTTTTGTTAGAAAGATAAGATAAATAAATGCATGTTTCCTGGAGAAGTCAAGATCTGAACCAATCTCGATCTGAGTGAAATTCCTTCTTCAAGCTTGAGATTTGGTACTGTTCGTGACATTCAAAACATGCAAGCGTCTGCTGACAATTTTTGGAGCTTCAGGTGTTCAAACACATCGATCTTGGTATCGTTGGAAGGCTTTGAGGAATATCCGAAACTCTCAAGAAGAGGTCAAGAGCAAAATCGATCTCTATCTTTGTCAAATTGCGTCCGTAATTTGTTGACGTGATGTTGTTCCGGACTGTCATACCTTTGTAGCGTTTGATGGCCATATCTTGAGTTGTAGGCATTCTAATTGGATGAAACCAGTGTCTCATTAAAGCTAATGTCCATATCTACAAGTTTCATGAAAACAGCGAATCCTAATTCGGCCATTACGGGGGTCTAAGAAGCATAATACGCTCACTTGTCAGAATGCAACGAGGTAAACTGCCTTGTGAATGTGCCCAGTGGACAACCACGCACTTTTAGAGGCATCCAGTGAAGCTAATCAAGCAACTATTCAGAATACAAAACAATATGAAGGCTGGAGAAGTAATTTTGAATGAAGTATTAAGATATTCAAAGTCCAAGCTTGACCAGAAAAGAAGGTACCATTTTCTATAAAGTCCTGAAGCGTGAAGTACTGTAATATAAGAACCAAAAAGCTTCTGTAATTCTAATAGAAGAAAGAGAAGACAAGTGTCAGTAAAGACAAAAGCACAAAAGCTGCAAAAGCAAGACCACTGAAGATTGAAGTCAAGCGCCTACTGCCGACAATGAAGGGTCCGAAACGTCGTATTTTGAGGTACGCTAGTCGACATGAAGTGATATTGCTTTTGTTAGAAAGTAAGATAAATAAATGCATGTTTCCTGGAGAAGTCAAGATCTGAACCAATCTCGATCTGAATGAAATTCCTTCTTCAAGCTTGAGATTTGGTACTGTTCGTGACATTCAGAACATGCAAGCATCTGCTGACAATTTTTGGAGCTTTAGGTGTTCAAAAACATCAATCTTGTTATTGTTGGAAGGCATTGAGAAATATCCACAAATCTCATGAAGAGGTCAAGAGCGAAATCGATCTCTATCTTTGTCAAATTGCGTCCATAATTTGGTGACGTGATGTTGTTCCTGATAGTCATACCTTTGTAGCGTCTGATTGCCACATCTTGAGTTGTAGGCATTTGAATTGGATGAAATCGGTGTTTCATTAAAGCTTATATCCATATCTACAAGTTTCATGAAAACAGCGAATCCTAATTCGGCCATTAAGACGGTCTAAGAAGCATTATACGCTCACTAGTCAGAATGCAACGAGGTAAACAACCTTTTGAATGTGCCCAGTGGATAACCACACACCTTAGCTAATTTAAGAGGCGTGCAGTGAAACTAATCAAGCATCTATTCAGAATACAAAACATTATGAAGGCTGGAGAAGTAATTTTGAATGAAGTATTAAGATATTCAAAGTCCAAACTTGACCAGAAAATAAGGTACCATTTTCTATAAAGTCCTGAAGCATGAAGTACTGTAATAGAAGAACACAAAAGCTTCAGCAATTTTAATAGAACAAAGAGAAGACAAGTGTGAGTAAAGACAAAAGCACAAAAGCTGCAATAGCAAAACCACTGAAGATTGAAGTCAATCGCCTGCTGCCAATAACGAAGCGTCCGAAACGTCGTATATTGAGGTTCGCTAGTCGAAATGAAGTGATATTGGTTTTGTTAGACAGATAAGATAAATAAATACATATTTCCTGGAGAAGTCAAGATCTGAACCAATCTCGATCTGAGTGAAATTCCTTCTTCAAGCTTGAGATGTGGTACTGTTCGTAACAATCAGAACATGCAAGCGTCTGCTGACAATTTTTGGAGCTTTAGGTGTTCAAAAACATCAATATTGGTATCGTTGGAAGGCTTTGAGAGATATCCGCAACTCTCGTGAAGAGGTCAAGAGCAAAATCGATCTCTATCTTTGTCAAATTGCGTCCGTAAGTTGGTGCCGTGATGTCGTTCCTGACAGTCATACCTTTGTAGTGTTAGATGGCCATATCTTGAGTTTCAGGCGTCCGAATTCGATGAAACCAGTGTCTCATTAAAGCTAATATCCATATCTACAAGTTTCATGAAAACAGCGAATCCTAATTCGGCAAGTACGAGGGTCTAAGAAACATAATAAGCTCATTGGTCAGAACGCAACGAGGTAAACAGCCTTGTGAATGTGCCCAGTGGATGACCACGCACCTTAGCTAATTTAAGAGGCTTCCAGTGAAGCTAATCAAGCGTCTATCCAGAATACAAAACATTATGAAGGCTAGAGAAGTAGTTTTGAACGAAGTATTAAGACATTCAAAGTCCAATCTTGACTAGAAAATAAGGTACCATTTTCTATAAAGTCCTGAAGCATGAAGTACTGTAAAAGAAGAACACAAAAGCTTCAGCAATTCTAATAGAAGAAAGAGAAGACAAGTGTGAATAAAGACAAAAGCACAAAAGCTGCGAAAGCAAAACCACTGAAGATTGAAGTCAAGCACCAGCTGCCGACAATGAAGAGTCCGAAACGTCATATTTTGAGGTACGCTCGTGGAAATTAAGTGATCTTGGCTTTGTTGGAAAGATAAGAGAAATACCTACATTTTCGTACAGATCTCGCGTTCTTACCCAATCTCTATCTGTCTGAACAATCAGAACATGTAAGCGTCTGCTGACAATGTCTAGAGCTTTAGGTGTTCAAAAACAACGATATTGGTATCGTTGGAAGGCCTAGGGAAATATCTGCAACTCTTAAGCAGAGCTGAAGAGCGAAATCGATCTCTATCGTTGTCAAATTGCATCCGTAATTTGGTGACGTGATGATGATCCTGATAGTCATACCTTTGTAGCGTTTGATGGCATATATTGAGTTGTAGGTGTCTCATTAAAGCTAATATCCATATCTACAAGTTTCAAGAAAACAACTAATCCGAATTCGGCCATTAAGAGGGTCTAAGAAGGACAATACGCTCACTAGTCAGAATGCTACGAGGTAAACAGCCTTGTGAATGTGCCCAGTGGATAACCACGCACCTTAGCTAATTTAAGAGGCGTCCAGTGAAGCTAATCAAGCGTCTATTCAGAATACAAAACATTATGAAGGCTGGAGAAGTAATTTTGAATGAAGTATTAAGATATTCAAAGTCCAAGCTTGACCAGAGAATAAGGTACCATTTTCTATAAAGTCCTGAAGCATGAAGTACTGTAAAAGAAGAAGAGAAAAGCTTCAACAATTCTAATAGAAGAAAAAGAAGACAAGTGTGAATAAAGACAAAAGCACAAAAGTTGCAAAAGCAAAACCACTGAAGAATGACGTCAAGCGCCAGCTGCCGACAATGAATGTCCGAAACGTCGTATTTTGGGGCACTCTCGTCGAAATTAAGTGATCTTGGCTTTGTTGGAAATATAAGAGAAATACCTACATGTTTCCTACAGATCTCGAGATCTGAACCAATCACTATCTAACTGAAATTCCTTCTTCAAGCTTGAGATGTGGTACGGTTCGTGACGATCAGAACATGTAAGCGTCTGCTGACAATTTCAAGAGCTTTAGGTGTTCAAAAACAACGATATTGGTATCGTTGGAAGGCCTAGAGAAATATCCGCAACTCTCATGAAGAGCTGAAGAGCGAAATCGATCTCTATCGTTGTCAAATTGCAATCGTAAGTTGGTGACGTGATGTTGTTCCTGATAGTCATACCTTTGTAGCGTCTGATGGCATATATTGAGTTTTAGGCGTCCGAATTGGATGAAACCGGTGTATCATTAAAGCTAATATCCATATCTACAAGTTTCATGAAAACATCGAATCCTAATTCGGCCATTAAGAGGGTCTAAGAAGCATAATACGCTCACTGGACAGAATGCAACGAGGTAAACAGCCTTGTGAAAGTGCCCAGTGGATAACCACGCACCTTAGCTAATTTAAGAGTCGTCCAGTGAAGCTAATCAAGCGTCTATTCAGAATACAAAACATTATGAAGGTTGGAGAAGTAATTTTGAATGAAGTATTAAGATAGTCAAAGTCCAAGCTTGACCTGAAAATAAGGTACCATTTTCTATAAAGTCCTGAAGCATGAAGTACTGTAACAGAAGAACAGAAAAGCTTCAGCAATTCTAATAGAAGAAAGAGAAGACAAGTGTGAATAAAGACAAAAGCACAAAAGCTGCAAAAGCAAAACCACTGAAGGTTGAAGTCAAGCGCCTGCTGCCGATAATGAAGGGTCCGAAACGTCGTATTTTTAGGTACGCTAGTCGACATGAAGTGATATTGATTTTTTTAGAAATATAAGATAAATAAATACATGTTTCCTGGAGAAGTCAAGATCTGAACCAATTAAGATCTCAGTGAAATTCCTTCTTCAAGCTTGAGATGTGGTACTGTTTGTGACAATCAGAACATGCAAGCGTCTGCTGACAATTTTTGGAGCTTTAGGTGTTCGAAAACATTGATCTTGGTATTGTTGGAAGGCTTTAATAAATATCCGCAACTCTCATGAAGAGGTCAAGAGCGAAATCGATCTCTATCTTTGTCAAATTGCGTCCGTAATTTGGTGACGTGATGTTGTTCCTGACAGTCATACTTTGTAGCGTCTGATTGCCATATATTGAGTTGTGGGAGTTTGAATTGGATGAAACCGGTGTCTCATTAAAGCTAATATCCATATCTACAAGTTTCATGAGAACAACGAATCCTAATTCGCCCATTAAGAGGGTCTAAGAAGCATAATACGCTCACTGGTAAGAATGCAACGAGGTAAATAGCGTTGTGAATGTGCCCAGTGGATAACCACGCACCTTAGCTAATTTAAGAATACTCCGGTGAAGCTAATCAAGCGTCTACTCAGAATACAGAACATTACGAAGGCTGTAGAAGTAATTTTGAATGAAGTATTAAGATATTCAAAGTCCAAGCTAGCCCAGAAAATAAGGTGCCATTTTCTATAAAGTCCTGAAGCATGAAGTACTATAATAGAAGAATACAAAAGCTTTAGCAATTCTAATAGAAAAAAGAGAAGACAAGTGTGAATAAAGACAAAAGCACAAAAGCTGCAAAAGCAAAACCACTGAAGATTGAAGTCAAGCGCCAGCTGCCGACAATGAAGCACCCAAAACGCCGTATTTTGAGGTACGCTTGTCGAAATGAAGTGATATTGGCTTTGTTGGAAAGATAAGAGAAATACCTACATGTTTCCTACAATTTTCGAGATCTGAACCAATCTCTATCTGGCTGAAATTCCTTCTTCAAGCTTGAGATGTGGTTCTGTTCGTGACAATCAGAACATTCAAGCGTCTGCTGATAATTTCAAGAGCTTTAGGTGTTCAAAAGCATCGATCTTGGTATCGTTGGAAGGGTTATAGAAATAACCACAACTCTCATGAAGAGGTCAAAAGCAAAATCGATCTCTATCTTTGTCAAATTGCATCCGTAAGTTGGTGACGTGATGTTGTTCCTGACAGTCATACCTTTGTAGCGTCTGATGGCCATATATTGAGTTGTAGGCATCCGAATTGGATGAACCCGGTGTCTCATTAAAGCTAATATACATATCTACAAGTTTCATGCAAACATCGAATCCAAATTCGGCCATTAAGATGATATAAAAAGCATAATACGCTCCCTGGTCAGAATGCAACGAGGTAAACAGCCTTGTGAATATGCCCAGAGGATAACCACGCACCTTAGCTAATTTAAGAGGCTTCTAGTGAAGCTAATCAAGCGTCTATTCAAAATAGAAAACATTACGAAGGCTGGAGAAGTAATTTTGAATGAAGTATTAAGATATTCAAAGTCCAAGCTTGACTAGAAAATAAGGTACCATTTTATATAAAGTCCTGAAGCATGAAGTACTGTAATAGAAGAACAGAAAAGCTTCAGTAATTCTAATAGAAGAAAGAGAAGACAAGTGTGAATAAAGGCAAAAGCACAAAAGCTGCAAAAGCAAAACCACTGAAGGTTGAAGTCAAGCGCCTGCTGCCGACAATGAAGGGTCCGAAACGTCGTATTTTGAGGTACGCTAGTCGACATGAAGTGATATTGGTTTTGTTAGAAAGATAAGATAAATAAATACATGTTTCCTGGAGAAGTCAAGATCTGAACCAATCTCGATCTGAGTGAAATTCCTTCTTCAAACTTGAGATGTGGTAATGTTTGTGACAATCAGAACATGCAAGTGTCTCCTGACAATTATTGGAGCTTTAGGTGTTCAAAAACATCGATCTTGGTATCGTTGGATGGCTATGAGGAATATCTGAAACTCTCATGAAGAGGTCAAGAGCAAAATCGATCTCTATCTTTGTCAAATTGCGTCCGTAATTTGGTGACGTGATGTTGTTCCTGACAGTCATACCTTTGTGGCGTCTAATGGCCCTTTCTTGAGTTGTATGCATTCGAATTGGATGAAACCAGTGTCTCATTAAAGCTAATATCCATATCTACAAGTTTCAAGAAAACAACGAATCCTAATTCGGTCATTAAGAGGGTCTAAGAAGCACAATACGCTCACTGGTCGGAATGCTACGAGGTAAACAGCCTTGTGAATGTGCCCAGTGGATAACCACGCACCTTAGCTAATTTAAGAGGCATCCAGTGAAGCTAATCAAGCGTCTATTTCGAATATAAATCATTATGAAGGCTGGAGAAGTAATTTTGAATGAAGTATTAGGATATTCAATGTCCAAGCTTGACCAGAAAATAAGGTACCATTTTCTATAAAGTCCTGAAGCATGATGTATTGTAATAGAAGAACAGAAAAGCTTCAGTAATTCTAATAGAAGAAAGAGAAGACAAGTGTGAATAAAGACAAAAGCACAAAAGCTGCAAAAGCAAAAACACTGAAGGTTGAAGTCAAGCGCCAGCTGCCGACAATGAAGCGTCCGAAACGTCGTCTTTTTAGGCACGCTCATAGAAATTAAGTGATCTTGGCTTTGTTGGAAAGATAAGAGAAATACCTACATGTTTCGTACAGATCTCGAGATCTGAATCAATCTCTATCTGACTGAAATTCCTTCTTCAAGCTTGAGATGTGGTTCTGTTCGTGACAATCAGAACGTGCAAGCGTCTGCTGACAATTTCTGGAGCTTTAGTGTTCAAAAACAATGATATTGGTATCGTTGGAAAGCCTAGAGAAGTACCCGCAACTCTCTTGAAGTGCTGAAGAGCGAAATCGATCTCTATCTTTGTCAAATTGCATCCGTAAGTTGGTGACGTGATGTTGTTCCTAATAGTCATACCTTTGTAGCGTCTGATGGTATATATTGAGCTGTAAGCATCCAAATTGGATGAAACCGGTGTCTTATTAAAGCTAATATCCATATCTACAAGTTTCATGAAAACAGCGTATCCAAATTAGGCCATTAAGAGGGTCTAAGAAGAATAATACCCTCACAAGTCAGAATGCAACGAGGTAAACAACCTTGTGAATGTGCCCAGTGGATAAACACGCACCTTAGCTAATTTAAGAGGCTTCCAGTGAAGTAAATCTAGCGTCTATTCAGAATAAACAACATTATGAAGGCTGGAGATGTAATTTTGAATGAAGTATTAAGATATTCAAAGTCCAAGCTTGAACAGAAAATGAGGTACCATTTTCTATAAAGTCCTATAGCATGAAGTACTATAATAGAAGAACAGAAAAGCTTCAGCAATTCTAATATAAGAAAGAGAAGACAAGTGTGAAAAAAGACAAAAGCACAAAAGCTGCAAAAGCAAAACCACTGAAGATTGAGGTCAAGCGCTAGCTGCCGACAATGAAGCGTCCGAAACGTCGTATTTTGAGGTACGCTCGTCGAAATGAAGTGACCTTGGCTTTGTTGGAAATATAAATCGAGATCTGAACCAATCTCTATCTGACTGAAATTCTTTCTTCATGCTTGAGATGTGGTACTGTTCGTTACAATAAGAACATGCAAGCGTCTGCTGACAATTTCTGGAGCTTTAGGTGTTCAAAAACCACGATCTTGGTATCATTGGAAGGCTTTGAGAAATATCCGCAACGTTCATGAAGAGGTCAAGAGCGAAATCGATCTCTATCTTTGTCAAATTGCGTCCGTAATTTGGTGACGTGATGTTGTTCCTGACAGTCATACCTTTGTAGCGTCTGATGGCCATATCTTGATTTGTAGGCATTTGAATTGGATGAAGCCAGTGTCTCATTAAAGCTAATACCCATATCTACAAGTTTCATGAAAACAACGAATCCTAATTCGGCCATTAAGAGGGTATAAAAGCACAATACGCTCATTGGTCAGAATGCAACAAGATAAACAACCTTGTGAATGTGCCCAGTGGATAACCACGCACCTTAGCTAATTTAAGAGGCGTCCAGTGAAGCTAATCAAGCGTCTATTCAGAATACAAAACATTATGAAGGCTGGAGAAGTAATTTTGAATGAAGTATTAAGATATTCAAAGTCCAAGCTTGACCAGAAAATAAGGTACCATTTTCTATAAAGTCCTGAAGCATGAAGTAATGTAATAGAAGAACAGAAAAGCTTCAGCAATTTTAATAGAAGAAAGAGAAGACAAGTGTGAATAAAGACAAAAGCACAAAAGCTGCAAAAGCAAAAACACTGAAGGTTGAAGTCAAGCGCCTGCTGCCGACAATGAAGGGTCCGAAACGTCGTATTTTGAGGTACGCTAGTCGACATGAAGTGATATTGGTTTTGTTAGAAAGATAAGATAAATAAATACATGTTTCCTGGAGAAGTCAAGATCTGAACCAATCTCGATCTGAGTGAAATTCCTTCTTCAAACTTGAGATGTGGTAATGTTTGTGACAATCAGAACATGCAAGCGTCTCCTGACAATTATTGGCGCTTTAGGTGTTCAAAAACATCGATCTTGGTATCGTTGGAAGGCTATGAGGAATATCCGAAACTCTCATGAAGAGGTCAAGAGCAAAATCGATCTCTATCATTGTCAAATTGCGTCCGTAATTTGGTGACGTGATGTTGTTCCTGACAGTCATACCTTTGTAGCGTCTAATGGCCATATCTTGAGTTGTATGCATTCGAATTGGATGAAACCAGTGTCTCCTTAAAGCTAATATCCATATCTACAAGTTTCAAGAAAACAATGAATCCTAATTCGGCCATTAAGAGGGTCTAAGAAGCACAATACTCTCACTGGTCATAATGCTACGAGGTAAACAGCCTTGTGAATGTGCCCAGTGGATAACCACGCACCTTAGCTAATTTAAGAGGCATCCAGTGAAGCTAATCAAGCGTCTATTTCGAATATAAATCATTACGAAGGCTGGAGAAGTAATTTTGAATGAAGTATTAGGATATTCAATGTCCAAGCTTGACCAGAAAATAAGGTACCATTTTCTATAAAGTCCTAAAGCATGAAGTACTGTAAAAGAAGAACACAAAACCTTCAGCAATTCTAATAGACGAAAGAGAAGACAAGTGTGAATAAAGACAAAAGCACAAAAGCTGCAAAAACAAAACCACTGAAGATTGAACTCAAGCGCCATCTGCCGACAATGAAGCGTCCGAAACTTTGTATTTTGAGGTACGCTTGTCCAAATGAAGTAATCTTGGCTTTGTTGCAAAGATAAGAGAAATACCTACATGTTTCCTACAGATCTCGAGATCTGAACAAATCTCTATCTGACTGAAATTCCTTCTTCAATCTTGAGATGTGGTTTTGTTCGTGACAATCAGAACATGCAAGTGTCTGCTGACAATTTCTGGAGCTTTAGGTTTTCAAAAGCATCGATCTTGGTATCGTTGGAAGGCTTATAGAAATATCCGCAACTCTCATGAAGAGGTCAAAAGCGAAATCGATCTCTATCTTTGTCAAATTGCATCCGTAAGTTGGTGACGTGATGTTGTTCCTGACAGTCATAACTTTGTGGCGTCTGATGGCCATATATTGAGTTGTAGGCATCCGAATTGGATGAAACCGGTGTCTCATTAAAGCTAATATCCATATATAGAAGTTTCATGAAAACATCGAATCCAAATTAAGCCATTAAGAGGGTCTAAGAAGAATAATACCCTCACAAGTCAGAATGCAACGAGGTAAACAACCTTGTGAATGTGCCCAGTGGATAAACACGCACCTTAGCTAATTTAAGAGGCTTCCAGTGAAGTAAATCTAGCGTCTATTCAGAATAAACAACATTATGAAGGCTGGAGATGTAATTTTGAATGAAGTATTAAGATATTCAAAGTCCAAGCTTGAACAGAAAATGAGGTACCATTTTCTATGAAGTCCTATAGCATGAAGTACTATAATAGAAGAACAGAAAAGCATCAACAATTCTAATATAAGAAAGAGAAGACAAGTGTGAAAAAAGACAAAAGCACAAAAGCTGCAAAAGCAAAACCACTGAAGATTGAGGTCAAGCGCTAGCTGCCGACAATGAAGCGTCCGAAACGTCGTATTTTGAGGTACGCTCGTCGAAATGAAGTGACCTTGGCTTTGTTGGAAATATAAGAGAAATGCCCACATGTTTCCTACAGATCTCGGGATCTGAACCAATCTCTATCTGACTGAAATTCTTTCTTCATGCTTGAGATGTGGTACTGTTCGTGACAATAAGAACATGCAAGCATCTGCTGACAATTTCTGGAGTTTTAGGTGTTCAAAAACCTCGATCTTCGTATCATTGGAAGGCTTTGAGAAATATCCGCAACGTTCATGAAGAGGTCAAGAGCGAAATCGATCTCTATCTTTGTCAAATTGCGTCCGTAATTTGGTGACGTGATGTTGTTCCTGACAGTCATACCTTTGTAGCGTCTGATGCCCATATCTTGAGTTGTAGGCATTTGAATTGGATGAAGCCAGTGTCTCATTAAAGCTAATACCCATATCTACAAGTTTCATGAAAACATCGAATCCTAAGTCGGCCATTAAGATGGTCTAAGAAGCATAATACGCTCACTGGTCAGAATGCAACGAGGTAAACAGCCTTGTGAATGTGCCCAGTGGATAACCACGCACCTTAGCTAATTTAAGAGGCGTCCAGTGAAGCTAATCAAGCGTCTATTCAGAATACGAAACATTATGAAGGCTGGAGAAGTAATTTTGAAAGAAGTATTAAGATATTCAAAGTCCAAGCTTGACCAGATAATAAGGTACCATTTTTCTATAAAGTCCTGAAGGAAGAAGTATTGTAATAGAAGAACAGAAAAGCTTCAGCAATTCTTATAGAAGAAAGAGAAGACAAGTGTGAGTAAAGACAAAAGCACAAAAGCTGCAAAAGCAAAACCACTGAAGATCGAAGTCAAGCGCCTGCTGCCGACAACGAAGCGTCCAAAACGTCGTATTTTGAGGTTCGCTAGTCGAAATAAAGTGATATTGGTTTTGTTAGAAAGATAAGATAAATAAATACATATTTCCTGGAGAAGTCAAGATCTGAACCAATCTCGATCTGAGTGAAATTCCTTCTTAAAGCTTGAGATGTGGTACTGTTCGTGACAATCAGAACATGCAAGCGTCTGCTGACAATTTTTGGAGCTTTAGGTGTTCAAAAATATCGATATTGGTATCGTTGGAAGGCTTTGAGAAATATCCGCAACTCTCGTGAAGAGGTCAAGAGCGAAATCGATCTCTATCTTTGTCAAATTGCGTCCGTAAGTTGGTGACGTGAAGTTGTTCCTGACAGTCATACCTTTGTAGCATTTGATGGTCATATCTTGAGTTGTAGGAGTCCGAATCGGATGAAACCTGTGTCTCATTAAAGCTAACATCCATATCTACAAGTGTTTTGAAACCAGCGAATCCTAATTTGGCCATTTAGAGGGTCTAAGAAGCATAATACGCTCACTAGTCAGAATGCAACGAGGTAAACAGCCTTGTGAATGTGCCCAGTGGATAACCACGCACCTTAGCTAATTTAAGAGGCTTCCAATGAAGCTAATCAAGCGTCTATTCAGAATACCAAACATTATGAAGGCTGGAGAAGTAATTTTGAACGAAGTATTAAGATATTCAAAGTCCAAGCTTGACCAGAAAATAAGGTAACATTTTCTATAAAGTCCTGATGCATGAAGTATTGTAATAGAAGAACACAAAAGCTTTAGCAAATCTAATATAAGAAACAGAAGACAAGTGCGAATAAAGACAAAAGCACAAAAGCTGCAAAAGCAAAACCACTGAAGGTAGAAGTCAAGCGCTAGCTGCCGACAATGAAGCGTCCAAGACGTTGTATTTTGAGGTACGCTCGTCGAAATTAAGTGATATTGGTTTTTTTGGAAAGATAAGAGAAATACCTACAAGTTTCCTACAGATCTCGAGATCTGAACCAATCTCTATCGGACTGAAATTCCTTCTTCAAGCTTGAGTTGTGGTTTTGTTCGTGACAATCCGAACATGCAAGCGTCTGCTGACAATTTCTGGAGCTTTAGGTGTTCAAAAGCATCGATCTTGGTATCGTTGGAAGGCTTATAGATATATCCGCAACTCTCATGAAGAGGTCAAAAGCGAAATCGATCTCTATCTTTGTCAAATTGCATCCATAAGTTGGTGACGTGATGTTGTTCCTGACTGTCATACCATTGTAGCGTGTGATGGCCATATATTGAGTTGTTGGAGGCCGAACAGGATGAAACTGGTGTCTCATTAAAGCTAATATCCATATCTACAAGTTTCATGAAAACATCGAATCCTAATTCGGCCATTAAGATGGTCTAAGAAGCATAATACGCTCACTGGTCAGAATGCAACGAGGTAAACAGCCTTGTGAATGTGCCCAGTGGATAACCACGCAACTTAGCTAATTTAAGAGGCGTCCAGTGAAGCTAATCAAGCGTCTATTCAGAATACGAAACATTATGAAGGCTGGAGAAGTAATTTTGAAAGAAGCATTAAGATATTCAAAGTCCAAGCTTGACCAGAAAATAAGGTACCATTTTTCTATAAAGTCCTGAAGGAAGAAGTATTGTAATAGAAGAAAGAGAAGGCAAGTGTGAGTAAAGACAAAAGCACAAAAGCTGCAAAAGCAAAACCACTGAAGATAGAAGTCAAGCGCCTGCTGCCGACAACGAAGCGTCCAAAACGTCGTATTTTGAGGTTCGCTAGCCAAAATGAAGTGATATTGGTTTTGTTAGAAAGATAAGATAAATAAATACATATTTCTTGGAGAAGTCAAGATCTGAACCAATCTCGATCTGAGTGAAATTCCTTCTTCAAGCTTGAGATGTGGTATTGTTCGTGACAATCAGAACATGCAAGTGTCTGCTGACAATTTTTGGAGCTTTAGGTGTTCAAAAACATTGATCTTGGTATTGTTGGAAGGCTTTGAGAAATATCCGCAACTCTCATGAAGAGGTCAAGAGCGAAATCGATCTCTAACTTTGTCAAATTGCGTTCGTAATTTGGTGACGTGATGTTGTTCCTGACAGTCATACCTTTGTAGCGTCTGATTGCCATATCTTGAGTTGTGGGCGTTTGAATTGGCTGAAACCGGTGTCTCATTAAAGCTAATATCCATATCTACAAGTTTCATGAAAACAGCGAATCCTAATTAAGCCATTAAGAGGGTCTAAGAAGCATAATACGGTCACTGGTCAGAATGCAACGAGGTAAACAGCCTTGTCAATGTGCCCAGTGGATAAACACGCACCTTAGCTAATTTAAGAGGCTTCCAGTGAAGCTAATCTAGTGTCTATTCAGAATAAACAACATTATGAAGGCTGGAGATGTAATTTTGAATGAAGTATTAAGATATTCAAAGTCCAAGCTTGAACAGAAAATGAGGTACCATTTTCTATAAAGTCCTATAGCATGAAGGACTATAATAGAAGAACAGAAAAGCTTCAGCAATTCTAATATAAGAAAGAGAAGACAAGTGTGAAAAAAGACAAAAGCACAAAAGCTGCAAAAGCAAAACCACTGAAGATTGAGGTCAAGCGCTAGCTGCCGACAATGAAGCGTCCGAAACGTCGTATTTTGAGGTACGCTCGTCGAAATGAAGTGACCTTGGCTTTGTTGGAAATATAAGAGAAATACCCACAAGTTTCCTACAGATCTCGAGATCTGAACCAATCTCTATCCGACTGAAATTCCTTCTTCATGCTTGAGATGTGGTACTGTTCGTGACAATAAGAACATGCAAGCGTTTGCTGACAATTTCTGGAGCTTTAGGTGTTCAAAAACCTCGATCTTGGTATCATTGGAAGGCTTTGAGAAATATCCGCAACGTTCATGGAGAGGTCAAGAGCGAAATCGATCTCTATCTTTGTCATATTGCGTCCGTAATTTGGTGACGTGATGTTGTTCCTGACAGTCATACCTTTGTAGCGTCTGATGGCCATATCTTGAGTTGTAGGCATTTGAATTGGATGAAGCCAGTGTCTCATTAAAGCTAATACCCATATTTACAAGTTTCCTGATAACAACGAATCCTAATTCGGCCATTAAGAGGGTCTAAGAAGCATAATACGGTCACTGGTTAGAATGCAACGAGGTAAACATCATTGTGAAGGTACCCAGTGGATAACCACGCACCTTAGCTAATTTAAGAGGCATCCAGTGAAGCTAATCAAGCTTCTATTCAGAATACAAAACATTATGAAGGCTGGAGAAGTAATTTTGAATGAAGTATTAAGATATTCAAAGTCCAAGCTTGACCAGAAAATAAGGTACCATTTTCTATAAAGTCCTGAAGCATGAAGTACTGTAATAGAAGAACAGAAAAGCTTCAGCAATTCTAATAGAAGAGAGAGAAGACAAGCGTGAGTAAAGACAAAAGCACAAAAGTTGCAAAAGCAAAACCATTGAAGATTGAAGTCAAGAGCCTGCTACCGACAAGGAAGCATCCGAAACGTTGTACTTTGAGGTTCGCTAGTCGAAATGAAGTGATATTGGTTTTGTTAGAAAGATAATATAAATAAATACATATTTCCTGGAGAAGTTAAGATCTGAACCAATCTCGATCTGAGTGAAATTCCTTCTTCAAGCTTGAGATGTGGTACTGTTCGTGACAATCAGAACATGCAAGCGTCTGCTGACAATTTTTGGAGCTTTAGGTGTTCAAAAACATCGATATTGGTATCGTTGGAAGGCTTTGAGAAATATCCGCAACTCTCGTGAAGAGGTCAAGAGCGAAATCGATCTCTATCTTTGTCAAATTGCGTCCGTAAGTTGGTGACGTGATGTTGTTCCTGACAGTCATACCTTTGTAGCATTTGATGGTCATATCTTGACTTGTAGGAGTCCGAATCGGATGAAACCTGAGTCTCATTAAAGCTAACATCCATATCTACAAGTTTTATGAAAACAGCGAATCCTAATTTGGCCATTTAGAGGGTCTAAGAAGCATAATACGCTCACTGGTCAGAATGCAACGAGGTAAACAGCCCTGTGAATGTGCCCAGTGGATAACCACGCACCTTAGCTAATTTAAGGGGCTTCTAGTGAAGCTAATCAAGCGTCTATTCAGAATACCAAACATTATGAAGGCTGGAGAAGTAATTTTGAACGAAGTATTAAGATATTCAAAGTCCAAGCTTGACCTGAAAATAAGGTACCATTTTCTATAAAGTCCTGAAGCATGAAGTACTGTAATAGAAGAACACAAAAGCTTCAGCAATTCTAATAGTAGAAAGAGAAGACAATTGTGAATAAAGACAAAAGCACAAAAGCTGCAAAAGCTAAACCACTGAAGATTGAAGTCAAGTGCCAGCTGTCGACAATGAAGCGTCCGAAACCTCGTATTTTGAGGTACGCTCGTCGAAATTAAGTGATCTTGGCATTGTTGGAAAGATGACATGTTTGCTACAAATCTCGAGATCTGAACCAATCTCTATCTGATTAAAATTCCTTCTTCAAGCTTGAGATGTTGTACGGTTCGTGACGATCGGAACATGTAAGCGTCTGCTGACAATTTCTGGAGCTTTAGTGTTCAAAAACAACGATATTGGTATCGTTGGAAGGCCTAGAGAAATATCCACAACTCTCATGAAGAGCTGAAGAGCGAAATCGATCTCTATCTTTGTCAAATTGCATCCGTAAGTTGGTGACGTGATGTTGTTCCTGATAGTCATACCCTTGTAGCGTCTGATGGCATATATTGAGTTGTAGGCGTCTGAATTGGATGAAACCGGTGTCTCATTATGGCTAATATCCATATCTACAAGTTTCATGAAAACAACGATTCCAAATTCGACCATTAAGAGGGTCTAAGAAGCATAATACGCTCACTGGTCAGAATGCAACGAGGTAAACAGCCTTGTGAATGGGCCCAGTGGATAACCACGCACCTTAGCTAATTTAAGAGGTGTCCAGTGAAGCTAATCAAGCGTCTATTCAGAATACAAAACATTATGAACGCTGGAGAAGTAATTTTGAATGAAGTATTAAGATATTCAATGTCCAAGCTTGACCAGAAAATAAGGTACCATTTTCTATAAAGTCCTAAAGCATGAAGTACTGTAAAAGAAGAACACAAAACCTTCAGCAATTCTAATAGACAAAAGAGAAGACAAGTGTGAATAAAGACAAAAGCACAAAAGCTGCAAAAACAAAACCACTGAAGATTGAACTCAAGCGCCATCTGCCGACAATGAAGCGTCCGAAACGTTGTATTTTGAGGTACGCTTGTCGAAATGAAGTAATCTTGGCTTTGTTGGAAAGATAAGAGAAATACCTACATGTTTCCTACAGATCTCGAGATCTGAACCAATCTCTATCTGACTGAAATTCCTTCTTCAATCTTGAGATGTGGTTTTGTTCGTGACAATCAGAACATGCAAGTGTCTGCTGACAATTTCTGGAGCTTTAGGTTTTCAAAAGCATCGATCTTGGTATCGTTGGAAGGCTTATAGAAATATCCGCAACTCTCATGAAGAGGTCAAAAGCGAAATCGATCTCTATCTTTGTCAAATTGCATCCGTAAGTTGGTGACGTGATGTTGTTCCTGACAGTCATACCTTTGTAGCGTGTGATGGCCATATATTGAGTTGTAGGCATCCGAATTGGATGAAACCGGTGTCTCATTAAAGCTAATATCCATATATATAAGTTTCATGAAAACATCGAATCCAAATTAGGCCATTAAGAGGGTCTAAGAAGAATAATACCCTCAGAAGTCAGAATGCAACGAGGTAAACAGCCTTGTGAATGTGCCCAGTGGATAAACACGCACCTTAGCTAATTTAAGAGGCTTCCAGTGAAGCTAATCTAGCGTCTATTCAGAATAAACAACATTATGAAGGCTGGAGATGTAATTTTGAATGAAGTATTAAGATATTCAAAGTCCAAGCTTGAACAGAAAATGAGGTACCATTTTCTATAAAGTCCTACAGCATGAAGGACTATAATAGAAGAACAGAAAAGCTTTAGCAATTCTAATATAAGAAAGAGAAGACAAGTGTGAAAAAAGACAAAAGCACAAAAGCTGCAAAAGCAAAACCACTGAAGATTGAGGTCAAGCGCTAGCTGCCGACAATGAAGCGTCCGAAACGTCGTATTTTGAGGTACGCTCGTCGAAATGAAGTGACCTTGGCTTTGTTGGAAATATAAGAGAAATACCCACATGTTTCCTACAGATCTCGAGATCTGAACCAATCTCTATCCGACTGAAATTCCTTCTTCATGCTTGAGATGTGGTACTGTTCGTGACAATAAGAACATGCAAGCGTTTGCTGACAATTTCTGGAGCTTTAGGTGTTCAAAAACCTCGATCTTGGTATCATTGGAAGGCTTTGAGAAATATCCGCAACGTTCATGAAGAGGTCAAGAGCGAAATCGATCTCTATCTTTGTCAAATTGCGTCCGTAATTTGGTGACGTGATGTTGATCCTGACAGTCATACCTGTGTAGCGTCTGATGGCCATATCTTGAGTTGTAGACATTTGAATTGGATGAAGCCAGTGTCTCATTAAAGCTAATACCCATATCTACAAGTTTCATGAAAACAACGAATCCTAATTCGGCCATTAAGAGGGTCTAAGAAGCATAATACGGTCACTGGTTAGAATGCAACGAGGTAAACATCATTGTGAATCTACCCAGTGGATAACCACGCACCTTAGCTAATTTAAGAGGCATCCAGTGAAGCTAATCAAGCTTCTATTCAGAATACAAAACATTATGAAGGCTGGAGAAGTAATTTTGAATGAAGTATTAAGATATTCAAAGTCCAAGCTTGACCAGAAAATAAGGTACCATTTTCTATAAAGTCCTAAAGCATGAAGTACTGTAATAGAAGAACAGAAAAGCTTCAGCAATTCTAATAGAAGAGAGAGAAGACAAGTGTGAGTAAAGACAAAAGCACAAAAGCTGCAAAAGCAAAACCACTGAAGGTTGAAGTCAAGAGCCTGCTGCCGACAAGGAAGCATCCGAAACGTCGTATTTTGAGGTTCGCTAGTCGAAATGAAGTGATATTGGTTTTGTTAGAAAGATAATATAAATAAATACATATTTCCTGGAGAAGTCAAGATCTGAACCAATCTCGATCTGAGTGAAATTCCTTCTTCAAGCTTGAGATGTGGTACTGTTCGTGATAATCAGAACATGCAAGCGTCTGCTGACAATTTTTGGAGCTTTAGGTGTTCAAAAACATCGATATTGGTATCGTTGGAAGGCTTTGAGAAATATCCGCAACTCTCGTGAAGAGGTCAAGAGCGAAATCGATCTCTATCTTTGTCAAATTCCGTCCGTAAGTTGGTGACGTGATGTTGTTCCTGACAGTCATACCTTTGTAGCATTTGATGGTCATATATTGAGTTGTGGGAGTCCCAATCGGATGAAACCTGTGTCTCATTAAAGCTAACATCCATATCTACAAGTTTTATGAAAACAGCGAATCCTAATTTGGCCATTTAGAGGGTCTAAGAAGCATAATACGCTCACTGGTCAGAATGCAACGAGGTAAACAGCCTTGTGAATGTGCCCAGTGGATAACCACGCACCTTAGCTAATTTAAGAGGCTTCTAGTGAAGCTAATCAAGCGTCTATTCAGAATACCAAACATTATGAAGGCTGGAGAAGTAATTTTGAACGAAGTATTAAGATATTCAAAGTCCAAGCTTGACCAGAAAATAAGGTACCATTTTCTATAAAGTCCTGAAGCATGAAGTACTGTAATAGAAGAACACAAAAGCTTCAGCAATTCTAATAGAAGAAAGAGAAGACAAGTGTGAATAAAGACAAAAGCACAAAAGCTGCAAAAGCAAAACCACTGAAGATTGAAGTCAAGCGCCAGCTGCCGACAATGAAGCGTCCGAAACGTCGTATTTTGAGGTACGCTCGTCGAAATTAAGTGATCTTGGCTTTGTTGGAAAGATGACATGTTTGCTACAAATCTCGAGATCTGAACCAATCTCTATCTGATTAAATTCCTTCTTCAAGCTTGAGATGTGGTACTGTTCGTGACAATCAGAACATGCAAGCGTCTGCTGACAATTTCTGGAGCTTTAGTGTTCAAAAACATCGATATTGGTATCGTTGGAAGGCTTAGAGAAATATCCGCAACTCTCATGAAGAGGTCAAGAGCGAAATCGATCTCTATCTTTGTCAAATTGCATCCGTAAGTTGGTGACGTGATGTTGTTCCTGACAGTCATACCCTTGTAGCGTCTGATGGCATATATTGAGTTGTAGGCGTCTGAATTGGATGAAACCGGTGTCTCATTAAAGCTAATATCCATATCTACAAGTTTCATGAAAACAACGAATCCTAATTCGGCCATTAAGAGGGTCTAAGAAGCATAATGAGCTCACTGGTCAGAATGCAACGAGGTAAACAGCCTTGTGAATGGGCCCAGTGGATAACCACGCACCTTAGCTAATTTAAGAGGTGTCCAGTGAAGCTAATCAAGCGTCTATTCAGAATACAAAACATTATGAAGGCTGGAGAAGTAATTTTGAATGAAGTATTAAGATATTCAAAGTCCAAGCTTGACCAGAAAATAAGGTACCATTTTCTATAAAGTCCTAAAGCATGAAGTACTGTAAAAGAAGAACACAAAAGCTTCAGCAATTCTAATAGAAAAAGAGAAGACAAGTGTGAATAAAGACAAAAGCACAAAAGCTGCAAAAGCAAAACCACTGAAGATTGAAGTCAAGCGCCATCTGCCGACAATGAAGCGTCCGAAACGTCGTATTTTGAGGTACGCTTGTCAAAATGAAGTGATCTTGGCTTTGTTGGAAAGATAAGAGAAATACCTACATGTTTCCTACAGATCTCGAGATCTGAACCAATCTCTATCTGACTGAAATTCCTTCTTCAAGCTTGAGATGTGGTTTTGTTCGTGACAATCAGAACATGCAAGTGTCTGCTGACAATTTCTGGAGCTTTAGGTTTTCAAAAACATCGATCTTGGTATCGTTGGAAGGCTTATAGAAATATCCGCAACTCTCATGAAGAGGTCAAAAGCGAAATCGATCTCTATCTTTGTCAAATTGCATCCGTAAGTTGGTGACGTGATGTTGTTCCTGACAGTCATACCTTTGTAGCGTGTGATGGCCATATATTGAGTTGTAGGCATCCGAATTGGATGAAACCGGTGTCTCATTAAAGCTAATATCCATATATATAAGTTTCATGCAAACATCGAATCCAAATTAGGCCATTAAGAGGGTCTAAGAAGAATAATACCCTCAGAAGTCAGAATGCAACGAGGTAAACAGCCTTGTGAATGTGCCCAGTGGATAAAGTCCTATAGCATGAAGGACTATAATAGAAGGACTATAATAGAAGAACAGAAAAGGTTTAGCAATTCTAATATAAGAAAGAGAAGACAAGTGTGAAAAAAGACAAAAGCACAAAAGCTGCAAAAGCAAAACCACTGAAGATTGAGGTCAAGCGGTAGCTGCCGACAATGAAGCGTCCGAAACGTCGTATTTTGAGGTACGCTCGTCGAAATGAAGTGACCTTGGCTTTGTTGGAAATATAAGAGAAATACCCACATGTTTCCTACAGATCTCGAGATCTGAACCAATCTCTATCTGACTGAAATTCCTTCTTCATGCTTGAGATGTGGTACTGTTCGTGACAATCAGAACATGCAAGCGTTTGCTGACAATTTCTGGAGCTTTAGGTGTTCAAAAACATCGATCTTGGTATCATTGGAAGGCTTTGAGAAATATCCGCAACTTCATGAAGAGGTCAAGAGCGAAATCGATCTCTATCTTTGTCAAATTGCGTCCGTAATTTGGTGACGTGATGTTGTTCCTGACAGTCATACCTTTGTAGCGTCTGATGGCCATATCTTGAGTTGTAGGCATTTGAAATGGATGAAGCCAGTGTCTCATTAAAGCTAATACCCATATCTACAAGTTTCCTGAAAACAACGAATCCTAATTCGGCCATTAAGAGGGTCTAAGAAGCATAATACGGTCACTGGTTAGAATGCAACGAGGTAAACATCATTGTGAATCTACCCAGTGGATAACCACGCACCTTAGCTAATTTAAGAGGCATCCAGTGAAGCTAATCAAGCTTCTATTCAGAATACAAAACATTATGAAGGCTGGAGAAGTAATTTTGAATGAAGTATTAAGATATTCAAAGTCCAAGCTTGACCAGAAAATAAGGTACCATTTTCTATAAAGTCCTAAAGCATGAAGTACTGTAATAGAAGAACAGAAAAGCTTCAGCAATTCTAATAGAAGAGAGAGAAGACAAGTGTGAGTAAAGACAAAAGCACAAAAGCTGCAAAAGCAAAACCACTGAAGATTGAAGTCAAGAGCCTGCTGCCGACAAGGAAGCATCCGAAACGTCGTATTCTGACGCTTCTCGAAATGAAGTGATATTGGTTTTGTTAGAAAGATAATATAAATAAATACATATTTCCTGGAGAAGTCAAGATCTGAACCAATCTCGATCTGAGTGAAATTCCTTCTTCAAGCTTGAGATATGGTACTGTTAGTGACAATCAGAACATGCAAGCGTCTGCTGACAATTTTTGGAGCTTTAGGTGTTCAAAAACATCGATATTGGTATCGTTGGAAGGCTTTGAGAAATATCCGCAACTCTCGTGAAGAGGTCAAGAGCGAAATCGATCTCTATCTTTGTCAAATTGCGTCCGTAAGTTGGTGACGTGATGTTGTTCCTGACAGTCATACCTTTGTAGCATTTGATGGTCATATCTTGAGTTCTAGGAGTCCGAATCGGATCAAACCTGTGTCTCATTAAAGCTAACATCCATATCTACATGTTATATGAAAACAGCGAATCCTAATTTGGCCATTTAGAGGGTCTAAGAAGCATAATACGCTCACTGGTCAGAATGCAACGAGGTAAACAGCCTTGTGAATGTGCCCAGTGGATAACCACACTCCTTAGCTAATTTAAGAGGCTTCCAGTGAAGCTAATCAAGCGTCTATTCAGAATACCAAACATTATGAAGGCTGGAGAAGTAATTTTGAATAGATAAGAACAAAGAAAAGGTACCATTTTCTAAAAGTCCTGAAGCATGAAGTACTGTAATAGAAGAACACAAAAGCTTCAGCAATTCTAATAGAAGAAAGAGAAGACAAGTGTGAGTAAAGACAAAAGCACAAAAGCTGCAAAAGCAAAACCACTGAAGGTTGAAGTCAAGAGCCTGCTGCCGACAAGGAAGCATCCGAAACGTCGTATTCTGACGCTTCTCGAAATGAAGTGATATTGGTTTTGTTAGAAAGATAATATAAATAAATACATATTTCCTGGAGAAGTCAAGATCTGAACCAATCTCGATCTGAGTGAAATTCCTTCTTCAAGCTTGAGATATGGTACTGTTAGTGACAATCAGAACATGCAAGCGTCTGCTGACAATTTTTGGAGCTTTAGGTGTTCAAAAACATCGATCTTGGTAGTGTTGGAAGGCTTTGAGAAATATCCACAACTCTCATGAAGAGGTCAAGAGCGAAATCGATCTCTATCTTTGTCAAATTGCGTCCGTAAGTTGGTGACGTGATGTTGTTCCTGACAGTCATACCTTTGTAGCATTTGATGGTCATATCTTGAGTTCTAGGAGTCCGAATCGGATCAAACCTGTGTCTCATTAAAGCTAACATCCATATCTACATGTTATATGAAAACAGCGAATCCTAATTTGGCCATTTAGAGGGTCTAAGAAGCATAATATGCTCACTGGTCAGAATGCAACGAGGTAAACAGCCTTGTGAATGTGCCCAGTGGATAACCACACTCCTTAGCTAATTTAAGAGGCTTCCAGTGAAGCTAATCAAGCGTCTATTCAGAATACAAAACATTATGAAGGCTGGAGAAGTAATTTTGAATGAAGTATTAAGATATTCAAAGTCCAAGCTTGACCAGAAAATAAGGTACCATTTTCTATAAAGTCCTGAAGCATGAAGTACTGTAATAGAAGAACACAAAAGCTTCAGCAATTCTAATAGAAGAAAGAGAAGACAAGTGTGAATAAAGACAAAAGCACAAAAGCTGCAAAAGCAAAACCACTGAAGATTGAAGTCAAGCGCCTGCTGCCGACAATGAAGCGTCCGAAACGTCGTATTTTGAGGTACGCTTCGAAATGAAGTGATATTGGTTTTGTTAGAAAGATAATATAAATAAATACATGTTTCCTGGAGAAGTCAAGATCTGAACCAATCTCGATCTGAGTGAAATTCCTTCTTCAAGCTTGAGATGTGGTACTGTTCGTGACAATCAGAACATGCAAGCGTCTGCTGACAATTTTTGGAGCTTTAGGTGTTCAAAAACATCGATCTTGGTATCGTTGGAAGGCTTTGAGAAATATCCGCAACTCTCATGAAGAGGTCAAGAGCGAAATCGATCTCTATCTTTGTCAAATTGCGTCCGTAAGTTGGTGACGTGATGTTGTTCCTGACAGTCATACCTTTGTAGCGTCTGATGGCCATATCTTGAGTTGTAGGAGTCCGAATTGGATCAAACCTGTGTCTCATTAAAGCTAATATCCATATCTACAAGTTTCATGAAAACAGCGAATCCTAATTCGGCCATTAAGAGGGTCTAAGAAGCATAATACGCTCACTGGTCAGAATGCAACGAGGTAAACAGCCTTGTGAATGTGCCCAGTGGATAACCACGCACCTTAGCTAATTTAAGAGGCTCCAGTGAAGCTAATCAAGCGTCTATTCAGAATACAAAACATTATGAAGGCTGGAGAAGTAATTTTGAATGAAGTATTAAGATATTCAAAGTCCAAGCTTGACCAGAAAATAAGGTACCATTTTCTATAAAGTCCTGAAGCATGAAGTACTGTAATAGAAGAACAGAAAAGCTTCAGCAATTCTAATAGAAGAAAGAGAAGACAAGTGTGAATAAAGACAAAAGCACAAAAGCTGCAAAAGCAAAACCACTGAAGATTGAAGTCAAGCGCCTGCTGCCGACAATGAAGCGTCCGAAACGTCGTATTTTGAGGTACGCTAGTCGAAATGAAGTGATATTGGCTTTGTTAGAAAGATAAGATAAATACCTACATGTTTCCTGGAGATCTCGAGATCTGAACCAATCTCGATCTGAGTGAAATTCCTTCTTCAAGCTTGAGATGTGGTACTGTTCGTGACAATCAGAACATGCAAGCGTCTGCTGACAATTTTTGGAGCTTTAGGTGTTCAAAAACATCGATCTTGGTATCGTTGGAAGGCTTTGAGAAATATCCGCAACTCTCATGAAGAGGTCAAGAGCGAAATCGATCTCTATCTTTGTCAAATTGCGTCCGTAAGTTGGTGACGTGATGTTGTTCCTGACAGTCATACCTTTGTAGCGTCTGATGGCCATATCTTGAGTTGTAGGCATCCGAATTGGATGAAACCAGTGTCTCATTAAAGCTAATATCCATATCTACAAGTTTCATGAAAACATCGAATCCTAATTCGGCCATTAAGAGGGTCTAAGAAGCATAATACGCTCACTGGTCAGAATGCAACGAGGTAAACAGCCTTGTGAATGTGCCCAGTGGATAACCACGCACCTTAGCTAATTTAAGAGGCTTCCAGTGAAGCTAATCAAGCGTCTATTCAGAATACAAAACATTATGAAGGCTGGAGAAGTAATTTTGAATGAAGTATTAAGATATTCAAAGTCCAAGCTTGACCAGAAAATAAGGTACCATTTTCTATAAAGTCCTGAAGCATGAAGTACTGTAATAGAAGAACACAAAAGCTTCAGCAATTCTAATAGAAGAAAGAGAAGACAAGTGTGAATAAAGACAAAAGCACAAAAGCTGCAAAAGCAAAACCACTGAAGATTGAAGTCAAGCGCCAGCTGCCGACAATGAAGCGTCCGAAACGTCGTATTTTGAGGTACGCTAGTCGAAATGAAGTGATCTTGGCTTTGTTGGAAAGATAAGATAAATAAATACATGTTTCCTACAGATCTCGAGATCTGAACCAATCTCTATCTGAGTGAAATTCCTTCTTCAAGCTTGAGATGTGGTACTGTTCGTGACAATCAGAACATGCAAGCGTCTGCTGACAATTTCTGGAGCTTTAGGTGTTCAAAAACATCGATCTTGGTATCGTTGGAAGGCTTTGAGAAATATCCGCAACTCTCATGAAGAGGTCAAGAGCGAAATCGATCTCTATCTTTGTCAAATTGCGTCCGTAAGTTGGTGACGTGATGTTGTTCCTGACAGTCATACCTTTGTAGCGTCTGATGGCCATATCTTGAGTTGTAGGCATCCGAATTGGATGAAACCGGTGTCTCATTAAAGCTAATATCCATATCTACAAGTTTCATGAAAACAACGAATCCTAATTCGGCCATTAAGAGGGTCTAAGAAGCATAATACGCTCACTGGTCAGAATGCAACGAGGTAAACAGCCTTGTGAATGTGCCCAGTGGATAACCACGCACCTTAGCTAATTTAAGAGGCTTCCAGTGAAGCTAATCAAGCGTCTATTCAGAATACCAAACATTATGAAGGCTGGAGAAGTAATTTTGAATGAAGTATTAAGATATTCAAAGTCCAAGCTTGACCAGAAAATAAGGTACCATTTTCTATAAAGTCCTGAAGCATGAAGTACTGTAATAGAAGAACAGAAAAGCTTCCGCAATTCTAATAGAAGAAAGAGATGACAAGTGTGAAAAAAGACAAAAGCACAAAAGCTGCAAAAGCAAAACCACTGAAGATTGAGGTCAAGCGCTAGCTGCCGACAATGAAGGGTCCGAAACGTCGTATTTTGAGGTACGCTCGTCGAAATGAAGTGACCTTGGCTTTGTTGGAAATATAAGAGAAATACCCACATGTTTCCTACAGATCTCAAGATCTGAACCAATCTCTATCTGACTGAAATTCCTTCTTCAAGCTTGAGATGTGGTACTGTTCGTGACAATCAGAACATGCAAGCGTCTGCTGACAATTTCTGGAGCTTTAGGTGTTCAAAAACATCGATCTTGGTATCGTTGGAAGGCTTTGAGAAATATCCGCAACTCTCATGAAGAGGTCAAGAGCGAAATCGATCTCTATCTTTGTCAAATTGCGTCCGTAATTTGGTGACGTGATGTTGTTCCTGACAGTCATACCTTTGTAGCGTCTGATGGCCATATCTTGAGTTGTAGGCATTTGAATTGGATGAAACCAGTGTCTCATTAAAGCTAATATCCATATCTACAAGTTTCATGAAAACAACGAATCCTAATTCGGCCATTAAGAGGGTCTAAGAAGCATAATACGCTCACTGGTCAGAATGCAACGAGGTAAACAGCCTTGTGAATGTGCCCAGTGGATAACCACGCACCTTAGCTAATTTAAGAGGCATCCAGTGAAGCTAATCAAGCGTCTATTCAGAATACAAAACATTATGAAGGCTGGAGAAGTAATTTTGAATGAAGTATTAAGATATTCAAAGTCCAAGCTTGACCAGAAAATAAGGTACCATTTTCTATAAAGTCCTGAAGCATGAAGTACTGTAATAGAAGAACAGAAAAGCTTCAGCAATTCTAATAGAAGAAAGAGAAGACAAGTGTGAGTAAAGACAAAAGCACAAAAGCTGCAAAAGCAAAACCACTGAAGATTGAAGTCAAGCGCCTGCTGCCGACAATGAAGCGTCCGAAACGTCGTATTTTGAGGTACGCTAGTCGAAATGAAGTGATATTGGTTTTGTTAGAAAGATAAGATAAATAAATACATATTTCCTGGAGAAGTCAAGATCTGAACCAATCTCGATCTGAGTGAAATTCCTTCTTCAAGCTTGAGATGTGGTACTGTTCGTGACAATCAGAACATGCAAGCGTCTGCTGACAATTTTTGGAGCTTTAGGTGTTCAAAAACATCGATATTGGTATCGTTGGAAGGCTTTGAGAAATATCCGCAACTCTCGTGAAGAGGTCAAGAGCGAAATCGATCTCTATCTTTGTCAAATTGCGTCCGTAAGTTGGTGACGTGATGTTGTTCCTGACAGTCATACCTTTGTAGCGTTTGATGGCCATATCTTGAGTTGTAGGAGTCCGAATTGGATGAAACCTGTGTCTCATTAAAGCTAATATCCATATCTACAAGTTTCATGAAAACAGCGAATCCTAATTCGGCCATTAAGAGGGTCTAAGAAGCATAATACGCTCACTGGTCAGAATGCAACGAGGTAAACAGCCTTGTGAATGTGCCCAGTGGATAACCACGCACCTTAGCTAATTTAAGAGGCTTCCAGTGAAGCTAATCAAGCGTCTATTCAGAATACCAAACATTATGAAGGCTGGAGAAGTAATTTTGAATGAAGTATTAAGATATTCAAAGTCCAAGCTTGACCAGAAAATAAGGTACCATTTTCTATAAAGTCCTGAAGCATGAAGTACTGTAATAGAAGAACAGAAAAGCTTCAGCAATTCTAATAGAAGAAAGAGAAGACAAGTGTGAATAAAGACAAAAGCACAAAAGCTGCAAAAGCAAAACCACTGAAGATTGAGGTCAAGCGCTAGCTGCCGACAATGAAGCGTCCGAAACGTCGTATTTTGAGGTACGCTCGTCGAAATGAAGTGATATTGGCTTTGTTGGAAAGATAAGAGAAATAAATACATGTTTCCTACAGATCTCGAGATCTGAACCAATCTCTATCTGAGTGAAATTCCTTCTTCAAGCTTGAGATGTGGTACTGTTCGTGACAATCAGAACATGCAAGCGTCTGCTGACAATTTCTGGAGCTTTAGGTGTTCAAAAACATCGATCTTGGTATCGTTGGAAGGCTTTGAGAAATATCCGCAACTCTCATGAAGAGGTCAAGAGCGAAATCGATCTCTATCTTTGTCAAATTGCGTCCGTAATTTGGTGACGTGATGTTGTTCCTGACAGTCATACCTTTGTAGCGTCTGATGGCCATATCTTGAGTTGTAGGCATTGAATTGGATGAAACCAGTGTCTCATTAAAGCTAATATCCATATCTACAAGTTTCATGAAAACAACGAATCCTAATTCGGCCATTAAGAGGGTCTAAGAAGCATAATACGCTCACTGGTCAGAATGCAACGAGGTAAACAGCCTTGTGAATGTGCCCAGTGGATAACCACGCACCTTAGCTAATTTAAGAGGCATCCAGTGAAGCTAATCAAGCGTCTATTCAGAATACAAAACATTATGAAGGCTGGAGAAGTAATTTTGAATGAAGTATTAAGATATTCAAAGTCCAAGCTTGACCAGAAAATAAGGTACCATTTTCTATAAAGTCCTGAAGCATGAAGTACTGTAATAGAAGAACAGAAAAGCTTCAGCAATTCTAATAGAAGAAAGAGAAGACAAGTGTGAGTAAAGACAAAAGCACAAAAGCTGCAAAAGCAAAACCACTGAAGATTGAAGTCAAGCGCCTGCTGCCGACAATGAAGCGTCCGAAACGTCGTATTTTGAGGTACGCTAGTCGAAATGAAGTGATATTGGTTTTGTTAGAAAGATAAGATAAATAAATACATGTTTCCTGGAGAAGTCAAGATCTGAACCAATCTCGATCTGAGTGAAATTCCTTCTTCAAGCTTGAGATGTGGTACTGTTCGTGACAATCAGAACATGCAAGCGTCTGCTGACAATTTTTGGAGCTTTAGGTGTTCAAAAACATCGATCTTGGTATCGTTGGAAGGCTTTGAGAAATATCCGCAACTCTCATGAAGAGGTCAAGAGCGAAATCGATCTCTATCTTTGTCAAATTGCGTCCGTAAGTTGGTGACGTGATGTTGTTCCTGACAGTCATACCTTTGTAGCGTTGATGGCCATATCTTGAGTTGTAGGAGTCCGAATTGGATGAAACCGTGTCTCATTAAAGCTAATATCCATATCTACAAGTTTCATGAAAACAGCGAATCCTAATTCGGCCATTAAGAGGGTCTAAGAAGCATAATACGCTCACTGGTCAGAATGCAACGAGGTAAACAGCCTTGTGAATGTGCCCAGTGGATAACCACGCACCTTAGCTAATTTAAGAGGCTTCCAGTGAAGCTAATCAAGCGTCTATTCAGAATACAAAACATTATGAAGGCTGGAGAAGTAATTTTGAATGAAGTATTAAGATATTCAAAGTCCAAGCTTGACCAGAAAATAAGGTACCATTTTCTATAAAGTCCTGAAGCATGAAGTACTGTAATAGAAGAACAGAAAAGCTTCAGCAATTCTAATAGAAGAAAGAGAAGACAAGTGTGAATAAAGACAAAAGCACAAAAGCTGCAAAAGCAAAACCACTGAAGATTGAAGTCAAGCGCCAGCTGCCGACAATGAAGCGTCCGAAACGTCGTATTTTGAGGTACGCTCGTCGAAATGAAGTGATCTTGGCTTTGTTGGAAAGATAAGAGAAATAACATGTTTCCTACAGATCTCGAGATCTGAACCAATCTCTATCTGACTGAAATTCCTTCTTCAAGCTTGAGATGTGGTACTGTTCGTGACAATCAGAACATGCAAGCGTCTGCTGACAATTTCTGGAGCTTTAGGTGTTCAAAAACATCGATCTTGGTATCGTTGGAAGGCTTTGAGAAATATCCGCAACTCTCATGAAGAGGTCAAGAGCGAAATCGATCTCTATCTTTGTCAAATTGGGTCCGTAAGTTGGTGACGTGATGTTGTTCCTGACAGTCATACCTTTGTAGCGTCTGATGGCCATATCTTGAGTTGTAGGCATTTGAATTGGATGAAACCAGTGTCTCATTAAAGCTAATATCCATATCTACAAGTTTCATGAAAACAACGAATCCTAATTCGGCCATTAAGAGGGTCTAAGAAGCATAATACGCTCACTGGTCAGAATGCAACGAGGTAAACAGCCTTGTGAATGTGCCCAGTGGATAACCACGCACCTTAGCTAATTTAAGAGGCTTCCAGTGAAGCTAATCAAGCGTCTATTCAGAATACAAAACATTATGAAGGCTGGAGAAGTAATTTTGAATGAAGTATTAAGATATTCAAAGTCCAAGCTTGACCAGAAAATAAGGTACCATTTTCTATAAAGTCCTGAAGCATGAAGTACTGTAATAGAAGAACAGAAAAGCTTCAGCAATTCTAATAGAAGAAAGAGAAGACAAGTGTGAGTAAAGACAAAAGCACAAAAGCTGCAAAAGCAAAACCACTGAAGATTGAAGTTAAGCGCCTGCTGCCGACAATGAAGCGTCCGAAACGTCGTATTTTGAGGTACGCTAGTCGAGATGAAGTGATATTGGTTTTGTTAGAAAGATAAGATAAATAAATACATGTTTCCTGGAGAAGTCAAGATCTGAACCAATCTCGATCTGAGTGAAATTCCTTCTTCAAGCTTGAGATGTGGTACTGTTCGTGACAATCAGAACATGCAAGCGTCTGCTGACAATTTTTGGAGCTTTAGGTGTTCAAAAACATCGATCTTGGTATCGTTGGAAGGCTTTGAGAAATATCCGCAACTCTCATGAAGAGGTCAAGAGCGAAATCGATCTCTATCTTTGTCAAATTGCGTCCGTAAGTTGGTGACGTGATGTTGTTCCTGACAGTCATACCTTTGTAGCGTTTGATGGTCATATCTTGAGTTGTAGGAGTCCGAATTGGATGAAACCTGTGTCTCATTAAAGCTAATATCCATATCTACAAGTTTCATGAAAACAGCGAATCCTAATTCGGCCATTAAGAGGGTCTAAGAAGCATAATACGCTCACTGGTCAGAATGCAACGAGGTAAACAGCCTTGTGAATGTGCCCAGTGGATAACCACGCACCTTAGCTAATTTAAGAGGCTTCCAGTGAAGCTAATCAAGCGTCTATTCAGAATACAAAACATTATGAAGGCTGGAGAAGTAATTTTGAATGAAGTATTAAGATATTCAAAGTCCAAGCTTGACCAGAAAATAAGGTACCATTTTCTATAAAGTCCTGAAGCATGAAGTACTGTAATAGAAGAACAGAAAAGCTTCAGCAATTCTAATAGAAGAAAGAGAAGACAAGTGTGAATAAAGACAAAAGCACAAAAGCTGCAAAAGCAAAACCACTGAAGATTGAAGTCAAGCGCCTGCTGCCGACAATGAAGCGTCCGAAACGTCGTATTTTGAGGTACGCTAGTCGAAATGAAGTGATATTGGTTTTGTTGGAAAGATAAGATAAATAAATACATGTTTCCTGGAGAAGTCAAGATCTGAACCAATCTCGATCTGAGTGAAATTCCTTCTTCAAGCTTGAGATGTGGTACTGTTCGTGACAATCAGAACATGCAAGCGTCTGCTGACAATTTTTGGAGCTTTAGGTGTTCAAAAACATCGATCTTGGTATTGTTGGAAGGCTTTGAGAAATATCCGCAACTCTCATGAAGAGGTCAAGAGCGAAATCGATCTCTATCTTTGTCAAATTGCGTCCGTAATTTGGTGACGTGATGTTGTTCCTGACAGTCATACCTTTGTAGCGTCTGATGGCCATATCTTGAGTTGTAGGCATTTGAATTGGATGAAACCAGTGTCTCATTAAAGCTAATATCCATATCTACAAGTTTCATGAAAACAACGAATCCTAATTCGGCCATTAAGAGGGTCTAAGAAGCATAATACGCTCACTGGTCAGAATGCAACGAGGTAAACAGCCTTGTGAATGTGCCCAGTGGATAACCACGCACCTTAGCTAATTTAAGAGGCATCCAGTGAAGCTAATCAAGCGTCTATTCAGAATACAAAACATTATGAAGGCTGGAGAAGTAATTTTGAATGAAATATTAAGATATTCAAAGTCCAAGCTTGACCAGAAAATAAGGTACCATTTTCTATAAAGTCCTGAAGCATGAAGTACTGTAATAGAAGAACAGAAAAGCTTCAGCAATTCTAATAGAAGAAAGAGAAGACAAGTGTGAGTAAAGACAAAAGCACAAAAGCTGCAAAAGCAAAACCACTGAAGATTGAAGTCAAGCGCCTGCTGCCGACAAGGAAGCATCCGAAACGTCGTATTTTGAGGTTCGCTAGTCGAAATGAAGTGATATTGGTTTTGTTAGAAAGATAAGATAAATAAATACATGTTTCCTGGAGAAGTCAAGATCTGAACCAATCTCGATCTGAGTGAAATTCCTTCTTCAAGCTTGAGATGTGGTACTGTTCGTGACAATCAGAACATGCAAGCGTCTGCTGACAATTTTTGGAGCTTTAGGTGTTCAAAAACATCGATCTTGGTATCGTTGGAAGGCTTTGAGAAATATCCGCAACTCTCATGAAGAGGTCAAGAGCGAAATCGATCTCTATCTTTGTCAAATTGCGTCCGTAAGTTGGTGACGTGATGTTGTTCCTGACAGTCATACCTTTGTAGCGTTTGATGGCCATATCTTGAGTTGTAGGAGTCCGAATTGGATGAAACCTGTGTCTCATTAAAGCTAATATCCATATCTACAAGTTTCATGAAAACAGCGAATCCTAATTCGGCCATTAAGAGGGTCTAAGAAGCATAATACGCTCACTGGTCAGAATGCAACGAGGTAAACAGCCTTGTGAATGTGCCCAGTGGATAACCACGCACCTTAGCTAATTTAAGAGGCTTCCAGTGAAGCTAATCAAGCGTCTATTCAGAATACAAAACATTATGAAGGCTGGAGAAGTAATTTTGAATGAAGTATTAAGATATTCAAAGTCCAAGCTTGACCAGAAAATAAGGTACCATTTTCTATAAAGTCCTGAAGCATGAAGTACTGTAATAGAAGAACAGAAAAGCTTCAGCAATTCTAATAGAAGAAAGAGAAGACAAGTGTGAATAAAGACAAAAGCACAAAAGCCGCAAAAGCAAGACCGCTGAAGATTGAAGTCAAGCGCCTGCTGCCGACAATGAAGCGTCCGAAACGTCGTATTTTGAGGTAGCTCATCGAAATGAAGTGATATTGGTTTTGTTGGAAAGATAAGATAAATAAATACATGTTTCCTACAGAAGTCGAGATCTGAACCAATCTCGATCTGAGTGAAATTCCTTCTTCAAGCTTGAGATGTGGTACTGTTCGTGACAATCAGAACATGCAAGCGTCTGCTGACAATTTTTGGAGCTTTAGGTGTTCAAAAACATCGATCTTGGTATCGTTGGAAGGCTTTGAGAAATATCCGCAACTCTCATGAAGAGGTCAAGAGCGAAATCGATCTCTATCTTTGTCAAATTGCGTCCGTAAGTTGGTGACGTGATGTTGTTCCTGACAGTCATACCTTTGTAGCGTCTGATGGCCATATCTTGAGTTGTAGGAGTCCGATTTGGATGAAACCTGTGTTTCATTAAAGCTAATATCCATATCTACAAGTTTCATGAAAACAACGAATCCTAATTCGGCCATTAAGAGGGTCTAAGAAGCATAATACGCTCACTGGTAAGAATGCAACGAGGTAAACAGCCTTGTGAATGTGCCCAGTGGATAACCACGCACCTTAGCTAATTTAAGAGGCTTCCAGTGAAGCTAATCAAGCGTCTATTCAGAATACAAAACATTATGAAGGCTGGAGAAGTAATTTTGAATGAAGTATTAAGATATTCAAAGTCCAAGCTTGACCAGAAAATAAGGTACCATTTTCTATAAAGTCCTGAAGCATGAAGTACTGTAATAGAAGAACAGAAAAGCTTCAGCAATTCTAATAGAAGAAAGAGAAGACAAGTGTGAATAAAGACAAAAGCACAAAAGCTGCAAAAGCAAAACCACTGAAGATTGAAGTCAAGAGCTGCTGCCGACAATGAAGCGTCCGAAACGTCGTATTTTGAGGTACGCTAGTCGAAATGAAGTGATATTGGTTTTGTTAGAAAGATAAGATAAATACCTACATGTTTCCTACAGATCTCGAGATCTGAACCAATCTCTATCTGACTGAAATTCCTTCTTCAAGCTTGAGATGTGGTACTGTTCGTGACAATCAGAACATGCAAGCGTCTGCTGACAATTTTTGGAGCTTTAGGTGTTCAAAAACATCGATCTTGGTATCGTTGGAAGGCTTTGAGAAATATCCGCAACTCTCATGAAGAGGTCAAGAGCGAAATCGATCTCTATCTTTGTCAAATTGCGTCCGTAAGTTGGTGACGTGATGTTATTCCTGACAGTCATACCTTTGTAGCGTCTGATGGCCATATCTTGAGTTGTAGGAGTCCGAATTGGATGAAACTGGTGTCTCATTAAAGCTAATATCCATATCTACAAGTTTCATGAAAACATCGAATCCTAATTCGGCCATTAAGAGGGTCTAAGAAGCATAATACGCTCACTGGTCAGAATGCAACGAGGTAAACAGCCTTGTGAATGTGCCCAGTGGATAACCACGCACCTTAGCTAATTTAAGAGGCTTCCAGTGAAGCTAATCAAGCGTCTATTCAGAATACAAAACATTATGAAGGCTGGAGAAGTAATTTTGAATGAAGTATTAAGATATTCAAAGTCCAAGCTTGACCAGAAAATAAGGTACCATTTTCTATAAAGTCCTGAAGCATGAAGTACTGTAATAGAAGAACAGAAAAGCTTCAGCAATTCTAATAGAAGAAAGAGAAGACAAGTGTGAGTAAAGACAAAAGCACAAAAGCTGCAAAAGCAAAACCACTGAAGATTGAAGTCAAGCGCCTGCTGCCGACAATGAAGCGTCCGAAACGTCGTATTTTGAGGTACGCTAGTCGAAATGAAGTGATATTGGTTTTGTTATAAAGATAAGATAAATAAATACATGTTTCCTGGAGAAGTCAAGATCTGAACCAATCTCGATCTGAGTGAAATTCCTTCTTCAAGCTTGAGATGTGGTACTGTTCGTGACAATCAGAACATGCAAGCGTCTGCTGACAATTTTTGGAGCTTTAGGTGTTCAAAAACATCGATCTTGGTAGTGTTGGAAGGCTTTGAGAAATATCCACAACTCTCATGAAGAGGTCAAGAGCGAAATCGATCTCTATCTTTGTCAAATTGCGTCCGTAAGTTGGTGACGTGATGTTGTTCCTGACAGTCATACCTTTGTAGCGTTTGATGGTCATATCTTGAGTTGTAGGAGTCCGAATTGGATGAAACCTGTGTCTCATTAAAGCTAACATCCATATCTACAAGTTTTATGCAAACAGCGAATCCTAATTCGGCCATTTAGAGGGTCTAAGAAGCATAATACGCTCACTGGTCAGAATGCAACGAGGTAAACAGCCTTGTGAATGTGCCCAGTGGATAACCACGCACCTTAGCTAATTTAAGAGGCTTCCAGTGAAGCTAATCAAGCGTCTATTCAGAATACCAAACATTATGAAGGCTGGAGAAGTAATTTTGAATGAAGTATTAAGATATTCAAAGTCCAAGCTTGACCAGAAAATAAGGTACCATTTTCTATAAAGTCCTGAAGCATGAAGTATTGTAATAGAAGAACACAAAAGCTTTAGCAATTCTAATAGAAGAAAGAGAATACAAGTGTGAATAAAGACAAAAGCACAAAAGCTGCAAAAGGAAAACCACTAAAGATTGAGCTGCCAACAATGAAGTGTCCGAAACGTAGTATTTTGAGGTACGCTCGTTGAAATTAAGTGATCTTGGCTTTTTTGGAAAGATAAGAGAAATACCTACATGTTTCCTACAGATCTCGAGATCTGACCCAATCTCTATCTGACTGAAATTCCTTCTTCAAGCTTGAGGTGTGGTACGGTTCGTGACGATCAGAACATGCAAGCGTCTGCTAACAATTTTTGGATCTTTAGGTGTTCAAAAACATCGATCTTGGTATCATTGGAAGGCTCGGAGAAATATCCGCAACTCTCATGAAGATCTCAAGAGCGAAATCGATCTCTATCTTTGTCAAATTGCATCCGTAAGTTGGTGACGTGATGTTGTTCCTGACAGTCATACCATTGTAGCGTCTAATGGCCTTATATTGAGTTGTAGGAGTCCGAATTGGATGAAACTGGTGTCTCATTAAAGCTAATATCCATATCTACAAGTTTCATGAAAACATCGAATCCTAATTCGGCCATTAAGAGGGTCTAAGAAGCATAATACGCTCACTGGTCAGAATGCAACGAGGTAAACAGCCTTGTGAATGTGCCCAGTGGATAACCACGCACCTTAGCTAATTTAAGAGGCGTCCAGTGAAGCTAATCAAGCGTCTATTCAGAATACAAAACATTATGAAGGCTGGAGAAGTAATTTTGAATGAAGTATTAAGATATTCAAAGTCCAAGCTTGACCAGAAAATAAGGTACCATTTTCTATAAAGTCCTGAAGCATGAAGTACTGTAATAGAAGAACAGAAAAGCTTCAGCAATTCTAATAGAAGAAAGAGAAGACAAGTGTGAGTAAAGACAAAAGCACAAAAGCTGCAAAAGCAAAACCACTGAAGATTGAAGTCAAGCGCCTGCTGCCGACAATGAAGCGTCCGAAACGTCGTATTTTGAGGTACGCTAGTCGAAATGAAGTGATATTGGTTTTGTTAGAAAGATAAGATAAATAAATACATGTTTCCTGGAGAAGTCAAGATCTGAACCAATCTCGATCTGAGTGAAATTCCTTCTTCAAGCTTGAGATGTGGTACTGTTCGTGACAATCAGAACATGCAAGCGTCTGCTGACAATTTTTGGAGCTTTAGGTGTTCAAAAACATCGATCTTGGTATCGTTGGAAGGCTTTGAGAAATATCCGCAACTCTCATGAAGAGGTCAAGAGCGAAATCGATCTCTATCTTTGTCAAATTGCGTCCGTAAGTTGGTGACGTGATGTTGTTCCTGACAGTCATACCTTTGTAGCGTTTGATGGTCATATCTTGAGTTGTAGGAGTCCGAATTGGATGAAACCTGTGTCTCATTAAAGCTAATATCCATATCTACAAGTTTCATGAAAACAGCGAATCCTAATTCGGCCATTAAGAGGGTCTAAGAAGCATAATACGCTCACTGGTCAGAATGCAACGAGGTAAACAGCCTTGTGAATGTGCCCAGTGGATAACCACGCACCTTAGCTAATTTAAGAGGCTTCCAGTGAAGCTAATCAAGCGTCTATTCAGAATACCAAACATTATGAAGGCTGGAGAAGTAATTTTGAACGAAGTATTAAGATATTCAAAGTCCAAGCTTGACCAGAAAATAAGGTACCATTTTCTATAAAGTCCTGAAGCATGAAGTATTGTAATAGAAGAACACAAAAGCTTTAGCAATTCTAATAGAAGAAAGAGAAGACAAGTGTGAATAAAGACAAAAGCACAAAAGCTGCAAAAGCAAAACCACTGAAGATTGAAGTCAAGCGCCAGCTGCCGACAATGAAGCGTCCGAAACGTCGTATTTTGAGGTACGCTCGTCGAAATGAAGTGATCTTGGCTTTGTTGGAAAGATAAGAGAAATACCTACATGTTTCCTACAGATCTCGAGATCTGAACCAATCTCTATCTGACTGAAATTCCTTCTTCAAGCTTGAGATGTGGTACTGTTCGTGACAATCAGAACATGCAAGCGTCTGCTGACAATTTCTGGAGCTTTAGGTGTTCAAAAACATCGATCTTGGTATCGTTGGAAGGCTTAGAGAAATATCCGCAACTCTCATGAAGAGGTCAAGAGCGAAATCGATCTCTATCTTTGTCAAATTGCATCCGTAAGTTGGTGACGTGATGTTGTTCCTGACAGTCATACCTTTGTAGCGTCTGATGGCCATATATTGAGTTGTAGGCATCCGAATTGGATGAAACCGGTGTCTCATTAAAGCTAATATCCATATCTACAAGTTTCATGAAAACATCGAATCCTAATTCGGCCATTAAGAGGGTCTAAGAAGCATAATACGCTCACTGGTCAGAATGCAACGAGGTAAACAGCCTTGTGAATGTGCCCAGTGGATAACCACGCACCTTAGCTAATTTAAGAGGCGTCCAGTGAAGCTAATCAAGCGTCTATTCAGAATACAAAACATTATGAAGGCTGGAGAAGTAATTTTGAATGAAGTATTAAGATATTCAAAGTCCAAGCTTGACCAGAAAATAAGGTACCATTTTCTATAAAGTCCTGAAGCATGAAGTACTGTAATAGAAGAACACAAAAGCTTCAGCAATTCTAATAGAAGAAAGAGAAGACAAGTGTGAATAAAGACAAAAGCACAAAAGCTGCAAAAGCAAAACCACTGAAGATTGAAGTCAAGCGCCTGCTGCCGACAATGAAGCGTCCGAAACGTCGTATTTTGAGGTACGCTCGTCGAAATGAAGTGATCTTGGCTTTGTTGGAAAGATAAGAGAAATACCTACATGTTTCCTACAGATCTCAGATCTGAACCAATCTCTATCTGAGTGAAATTCCTTCTTCAAGCTTGAGATGTGGTACTGTTCGTGACAATCAGAACATGCAAGCGTCTGCTGACAATTTCTGGAGCTTTAGGTGTTCAAAAACATCGATCTTGGTATCGTTGGAAGGCTTTGAGAAATATCCGCAACTCTCATGAAGAGGTCAAGAGCGAAATCGATCTCTATCTTTGTCAAATTGCGTCCGTAAGTTGGTGACGTGATGTTGTTCCTGACAGTCATACCTTTGTAGCGTCTGATGGCCATATCTTGAGTTGTAGGAGTCCGAATTGGATGAAACCGTGTCTCATTAAAGCTAATATCCATATCTACAAGTTTCATGAAAACATCGAATCCTAATTCGGCCATTAAGAGGGTCTAAGAAGCATAATACGCTCACTGGTCAGAATGCAACGAGGTAAACAGCCTTGTGAATGTGCCCAGTGGATAACCACGCACCTTAGCTAATTTAAGAGGCTTCCAGTGAAGCTAATCAAGCGTCTATTCAGAATACAAAACATTATGAAGGCTGGAGAAGTAATTTTGAATGAAGTATTAAGATATTCAAAGTCCAAGCTTGACCAGAAAATAAGGTACCATTTTCTATAAAGTCCTGAAGCATGAAGTATTGTAATAGAAGAACACAAAAGCTTCAGCAATTCTAATAGAAGAAAGAGAAGACAAGTGTGAATAAAGACAAAAGCACAAAAGCTGCAAAAGCAAAACCACTGAAGATTGAAGTCAAGCGCCAGCTGCCGACAATGAAGCGTCCGAAACGTCGTATTTTGAGGTACGCTCGTCGAAATGAAGTGATCTTGGCTTTGTTGGAAAGATAAGAGAAATACCTACATGTTTCCTACAGATCTCGAGATCTGAACCAATCTCTATCTGACTGAAATTCCTTCTTCAAGCTTGAGATGTGGTACTGTTCGTGACAATCAGAACATGCAAGCGTCTGCTGACAATTTCTGGAGCTTTACGTGTTCAAAAACATCTATCTTGGTATCATTGGAAGGCTTGGCGAAATATCCGCAACTCTCATGAAGAGATCAAGAGCGAAATCGATCTCTATTTTTGTCAAATTGTGTCCGTACGCTGGTGACGTGATATTGTTCGTATTAGTCATACCATTGTAGCGTCTGATGGCCATATATTGAGTTGTAGGACTCCGAATTGGATGAAACTGGTGTCTCATTAAAGCTAATATCCATATCTACAAGTTTCATGAAAACATCGAATCCTAATTCGGTCATTAAGAGGGTCTAAGAAGCATAATACGCTCACTAGTAAGAATGCAACGAGGTAAACAGCCTTGTGAATGTGCCCAGTGGATAACCACGCACCTTATCCAATTTAAGAGGCGTCCAGTGAAGCTAATCAAGCGTCTATTAAGAATACAAAACATTATGAAGGCTGGAGAAGTAATTTTGAATGAAGTATTAAGATATTCAAAGTCCAAGCTTGACCAGAAAATAAGGTATCATTTTCTATAAAGTCCTGAAGGATGAAGTATTGTAATAGAAGAACAGAAAAGCTTCAGCAATTCTAATAGAAGAAAGAGAAGACAAGTGTGAGTAAAGACAAAAGCACAAAAGCTGCAAAAGCAAAACCACTGAAGATTGAAGTCAAGCGCCTGCTGCCGACAATGAAGCCTCCGAAACGTCGTATTTTGAGGTACGCTAGTCGAAATGAAGTGATATTGGTTTTGTTATAAAGATAAGATAAATAAATACATGTTTCCTGGAGAAGTCAAGATCTGAACCAATCTCGATCTGAGTGAAATTCCTTCTTCAAGCTTGAGATGTGGTACTGTTCGTGACAATCAGAACATGCAAGCGTCTGCTGACAATTTTTGGAGCTTTAGGTGTTCAAAAACATCGATCTTGGTATTGTTGGAAGGCTTTGAGAAATATCCGCAACTCTCATGAAGAGGTCAAGAGCGAAATCGATCTCTATCTTTGTCAAATTGCGTCCGTAAGTTGGTGACGTGATGTTGTTCCTGACAGTCATACCTTTGTAGCGTTTGATGGTCATATCTTGAGTTGTAGGAGTCCGAATTGGATGAAACTTGTGTTTCATTAAAGCTAATATCCATATCTACAAGTTTCATGCAAACAGCGAATCCTAATTCGGCCATTAAGAGGGTCTTAGAAGCATAATACGCTCACTGGTCAGAATGCAACGAGGTAAACAGCCTTGTGAATGTGCCCAGTGGATAACCACGCACCTTAGCTAATTTAAGGGGCTTCCAGTGAAGCTAATCAAGCGTCTATTCAGAATACCAAACATTATGAAGGCTGGAGAAGTAATTTTGAACGAAGTATTAAGATATTCAAAGTCCAAGCTTGACCAGAAAATAAGGTACCATTTTCTATAAAGTCCTGAAGCATGAAGTACTGTAATAGAAGAACAGAAAAGCTTTAGCAATTCTTATAGAAGAAAGAGAAGACAAGTGTGAATAAAGACAAAAGCACAAAAGCTGCAAAAGCAAAACCACTGAAGATTGAAGTCAAGCGCCAGCTGCCGACAATGAAGCGTCCGAAACGTCGTATTTTGAGGTACGCTCGTCGAAATGAAGTGATCTTGGCTTTGTTGGAAAGATAAGAGAAATACCTACATGTTTCCTACAGATCTCGAGATCTGAACCAATCTCTATCTGACTGAAATTCCTTCTTCAAGCTTGAGATGTGGTACTGTTCGTGACAATCAGAACATGCAAGCGTCTGCTGACAATTTCTGGAGCTTTAGGTGTTCAAAAACATCGATCTTGGTATCGTTGGAAGGCTTGGAGAAATATCCGCAACTCTCATGAAGATCTCAAGAGCGAAATCGATCTCTATCTTTGTCAAATTGCATCCGTAAGTTGGTGACGTGATGTTGTTCGTGACCGTCATACCATTGTAGCGTCTGATGGCCATATATTGAGTTGTAGGAGTCGAATTGGATAAAACTGGTGTCTCATTATGGCTAATATCCATATCTACAAGTTTCATGAAAACATCGAATCCTAATTCGGCCATTAAGAGGGTCTAAGAAGCATAATATGCTCACTGGTCAGAATGCAACGAGGTAAACAGCCTTGTGAATGTGCCCAGTGGATAACCACGCACCTTAGCTAATTTAAGAGGCGTCCAGTGAAGCTAATCAAGCGTCTATTCAGAATACAAAACATTATGAAGGCTGGAGAAGTAATTTTGAATGAAGTATTAAGATATTCAAAGTCCAAGCTTGACCAGAAAATAAGGTACCATTTTCTATAAAGTCCTGAAGGATGAATTACTGTAATAGAAGAACAGATAATCTTTAGCAATTCTTATATAAGAAAGAGAAGACAAGTGTGAATAATGACAAAAGCACAAAAGCTGCAAAAGCAAAACCAATGAAGATTGAAGTCAAGCGCCAGCTGCCGTCAATGAAGCGTCCGAAAAGTCGTATTTTGAGGTACGCTCGTCGAAATGAAGTGATCTTGGCTTTGTTGGAAATATAAGAGAAATACCTACTTGTTTCCTACAGATCTCGAGATCTGAACCAATCTCTATCTGACTGAAATTCCTTTTTCAAGCTTGAGATGTGGTACTGTTCGTGACAATCAGAACATGCAAGCGTCTGCTGACAATTTCTGGAGCTTTAGGTGTTCAAAAACATCAATCTTGGTATCATTGGAAGGCTTGGAGAAATATCCGCAACACTCATGAAGATCTCAAGAGCGAAATCGATCTCTATCTTTGTCAAATTGCATCCGTAAGTTGGTGACGTGATGTTGTTCCTGATAGTCATACCTTTGTAGCGTCTGATGGCATATACTGAGTTGTAGGCGTCCGAATTGGATTAAACCGGTGTCTCATTAAAGCTAATATCAATATCTACAAGTTTCATGAAACCATCGAATCCTAGTTCGGCCATTGAAAGGGTCAAAGAAGCATAATACGCTCACTGGTCAGAATGCAACGGGGTAAACAGCCTTGTGAATGTGCCCAGTGGATAACCACGCACCTTAGCTAATTTAAGAGGCTTCCAGTGAAGCTAATCAAGCGTCTATTCAGAATACCAAACATTATGAAGGCTGGAGAAGTAATTTTGAACGAAGTATTAAGATATTCAAAGTCCAAGCTTGACCAAAAAATAAGGTACCATTTTCTATAAAGTCCTGAAGCATGAAGTACTGTAATAGAAGAACAGAAAAGCTTTAGCAATTCTTATAGAAGAAAGAGAAGACAAGTGTGAATAAAGACAAAAGCACAAAAGCTGCAAAAGCAAAACCACTGAAGATTGAAGTCAAGCGCCAGCTGCCGACAATGAAGCGTCCGAAACGTCGTATTTTGAGGTACGCTCGTCGAAATGAAGTGATCTTGGCTTTGTTGGAAAGATAAGAGAAATACCTACATGTTTCCTACAGATCTCGAGATCTGAACCAATCTCTATCTGACTGAAATTCCTTCTTCAAGCTTGAGATGTGGTACTGTTCGTGACAATCAGAACATGCAAGCGTCTGCTGACAATTTCTGGAGCTTTAGGTGTTCAAAAACATCGATCTTGGTATCGTTGGAAGGCTTTGAGAAATATCCGCAACTCTCATGAAGAGGTCAAGAGCGAAATCGATCTCTATCTTTGTCAAATTGCATCCGTAAGTTGGTGACGTGATGTTGTTCCTGACAGTCATACCTTTGTAGCGTCTGATGGCCATATCTGAGTTGTAGGCGTCCGAATTGGATGAAACCGGTGTCTCATTAAAGCTAATATCCATATCTACAAGTTTCATGAAAACATCGAATCCTAGTTCGGCCATTGAAAGGGTCAAAGAAGCATAATACGCTCACTGGTCAGAATGCAACGGGGTAAACAGCCTTGTGAATGTGCCCAGTGGATAACCACGCACCTTAGCTAATTTAAGAGGCTTCCAGTGACGCTAATCAAGCGTCTATTCATAATACAAAACATTATGAAGGCTGGAGAAGTAATTTTGAATGAGGTATTAAGATATTCAAAGTCCAAGCTTGACCAGAAAATAAAGTACCATTTTCTATAAAGTCCTGAAGCATGAAGTACTGTATTAGAAGAACAGAAAAGCTTCAGCAATTCTAATAGAAGAAAGAGAAGACAAGTATGAATAAAGACAAAAGCACAAAAGCTGCAAAAGCAAAACCACTGAAGGTTGAAGTCAAGCGCCTGCTGCCGACAATGGAGGGTCCGAAACATCGTATTTTGAGGTGATATTGGTTTTGTTAGAAAGATAAGATAAATAAATACATGCTTCCTGTAGAAGTCAAGATCTGAACCAATCTTGATCAGAGTGAAATTCCTTCTTCAAACTTGAGAAGTGGTACTGTTCGTGACAATCAGAACATGCAAGCGTCTGCTGATAATTTTTGGAGCTTTAGGTGTTCAAAAACATCGATCTTGGTATGGTTGGAAGGCTTTGAGAAATATCTGCAACTCTCATGAAGAGGTCAAGAGCGAAATCGATCTCTATCTTTGTCAAATTGCGTCCGTAAGTTGGTGACGTGATGTTATTCCTGACAGTCATACCTTTGTAGCGTTTGATGGCCATATCTTGTGTTGTAGGAGTCCGAATTGGATAAAACTGGTGTCTCATTAAAGCTAATATCCATATCTACAAGTTTCATGAAAACATCGAATCCTAATTCGGCCATTAAGAGGGTCTAAGAAGTATAATATGCTCACTGGTCAGAATGCAACGAGGTAAACAGCCTTGTGAATGTGCCCAGTGGATAACCACGCACCTTAGCTAATTTAAGAGGCTTCCAGTGAAGCTAATCAAGCGTCTATTCAGAATACCAAACATTATGAAGGCTGGAGAAGTAATTTTGAACGAAGTATTAAGATATTCAAAGTCCAAGCTTGACCAGAAAATAAGGTACCATTTTCTATAAAGTCCTGAAGCATGAAGTATTGTAATAGAAGAACACAAAAGCTTTAGCAATTCTAATAGAAGAAAGAGAAGACAAGTGTGAATAAAGACAAAAGCACAAAAGTTGCAAAAACAAAACCACTGAAGATTGAAGTTATGCGCCAGCTGCCGACAATGAAGCGTCTGAAACGTCGTATTTTGAGGTACGCTAGTCGAAATTAAGTGATCTTGGCTTTGTTGGAAAGATAAGAGAAATACCTACATGTTTCCTACAGATCTCGAGATCTGACCCAATCTCTATCTGACTGAAATTCCTTCTTCAAGCTTGAGATGTGGTACTGTTCGTGACGATCAGAACATGCAAGCGTCTGCTGACAATTTCTGGAGCTTTAGGTGTTCAAAAACATCGATCTTGGTATCGTTGGAAGGCTTAGAGAAATATCCGCAACTCTCATGAAGAGCTCAAGAGCGAAATCGATATCTATCTTTGTCAAATTGCATCCGTAAGTTGGTGACGTGATGTTGTTCCTGATAGTCATACCTTTGTAGCGTCTGATGGCATATACTGAGTTGTAGGCGTCCGAATTGGATGAAACCGGTGTCTCATTAAAGCTAATATCAATATCTACAAGTTTCATGAAACCATCGAATCCTAGTTCGGCCATTGAAAGGGTCTAAGAAGCATAATACGCTCACTGGTCAGAATGCAACGGGGTAAACAGCCTTGTGAATGTGCCCAGTGGATAACCACGCACCTTAGCTAATTTAAGAGGCTTCCAGTGACGCTAATCAAGCGTCTATTCATAATACAAAACATTATGAAGGCTGGAGAAGTAATTTTGAATGAAGTATTAAGATATTCAAAGTCCAAGCTTGACCAGAAAATAAAGTACCATTTTCTATAAAGTCCTGAAGCATGAAGTACTGTAATAGAAGAACAGAAAAGCTTCAGCAATTCTAATAGAAGAAAGAGAAGACAAGTGTGAATAAAGACAAAAGCACAAAAGCTGCAAAAGCAAAACCACTGAAGATTGAAGTCAAGCGCCTGCTGCCGACAATGAAGCGTCCGAAACGTCGTATTTTGAGGTACGCTAGTCGAGATGAAGTGATATTGGTTTTGTTATAAAGATAAGATAAATAAATACATGTTTCCTGGAGAAGTCAAGATCTGAACCAATCTCGATCTGAGTGAAATTCCTTCTTCAAGCTTGAGATGTGGTACTGTTCGTGACAATCAGAACATGCAAGCGTCTGCTGACAATTTTTGGAGCTTTAGGTGTTCAAAAACATCAATCTTGGTATTGTTGGAAGGCTTTGAGAAATATCTGCAACTCTCATGAAGAGGTCAAGAGCGAAATCGATCTCTATCTTTGTCAAATTGCGTCCGTAAGTTGGTGACGTGATGTTATTCCTGACAGTCATACCTTTGTAGCGTTTGATGGCCATATCTTGTGTTGTAGGAGTCCGAATTGGATAAAACTGGTGTCTCATTAAAGCTAATATCCATATCTACAAGTTTCATGAAAACATCGAATCCTAATTCGGCCATTAAGAGGGTCTAAGAAGCATAATACGCTCACTGGTCAGAATGCAACGAGGTAAACAGCCTTGTGAATGTGCCCAGTGGATAACCACGCACCTTAGCTAATTTAAGAGGCTTCCAGTGAAGCTAATCAAGCGTCTATTCAGAATACAAAACATTATGAAGGCTGGAGAAGTAATTTTGAACGAAGTATTAAGATATTCAAAGTCCAAGCTTGACCATAAAATAAGGTACCATTTTCTATAAAGTCCTGAAGCATGAAGTATTGTAATAGAAGAACACAAATGCTTTAGCAATTCTAATAGAAGAAAGAGAAGACAAGTGTGAATAAAGACAAAAGCACAAAAGTTGCAAAAACAAAACCACTGAAGATTGAAGTCAAGCGCCAGCTGCCGACAATGAAGCGTCTGAAACGTCGTATTTTGAGGTATGCTGGTCGAAATTAAGTGATCTTGGCTTTGTTGGAAAGATAAGGGAAATACCTACATGTTTCCTAAAGATCTCGAGATTTGACCCAATCTCTATCTGACTGAAATTCCTTCTTCAAGCTTGAGATGTGGTATGGTTCGTGACGATCAGAACAAGTATGCGTCTGCTGACAAATTCTAGAGCTTTAGGTGTTCAAAAACAACGATATTGGTATCGTTGGAAGGCCTAGAGAAATATCCGCAACTCTCATGAAGAGCTGAAGAGCGAAATCGATATCTATCTTTGTCAAATTGCATCCGTAAGTTGGTGACGTGATGTTGTTCCTGATAGTCATACCTTTGTAGCGTCTGATGGCATATATTGAGTTGTAGGCGTCCGAATTGGATGAAACTGGTGTCTCATTAAAGCTAATATCCATATCTACAAGTTTCATGAAAACATCGAATCCTAATTCGGCCATTAAGAGGGTCTAAGAAGCATAATACGCTCACTGGTCAGAATGCAACGAGGTAAACAGCCTTGTGAATGTGCCCAGTGGATAACCACGCACCTTAGCTAATTTAAGAGGCTTCCAGTGAAGCTAATCAAGCGTCTATTCAGAATACAAAACATTATGAAGGCTGGAGAAGTAATTTTGAATGAAGTATTAAGATATTCAAAGTCCAAGCTTGACCAGAAAATAAAGTACCATTTTCTATAAAGTCCTGAAGCATGAAGTACTGTAATAGAAGAACAGAAAAGCTTCAGCAATTCTAATAGAAGAAAGAGAAGACAAGTGTGAATAAAGACAAAAGCACAAAAGCTGCAAAAGCAAAACCACTGAAGGTTGAAGTCAAGCGCCTGCTGCCGACAATGAAGCGTCCGAAACGTCGTATTTTGAGGTACGCTAGTCGAAATGAAGTGATATTGGTTTTGTTAGAAAGATAAGATAAATAAATACATGTTTCCTGGAGAAGTCAAGATCTGAACCAATCTCGATCTGAGTGAAATTCCTTCTTCAAGCTTGAGATGTGGTACTGTTCGTGACAATCAGAACATGCAAGCGTCTGCTGACAATTTTTGGAGCTTTAGGTGTTCAAAAACATCGATCTTGGTATCGTTGGAAGGCTTTGAGAAATATCCGCAACTCTCATGAAGAGGTCAAGAGCGAAATCGATCTCTATCTTTGTCAAATTGCGTCCGTAAGTTGGTGACGTGATGTTGTTCCTGACAGTCATACCTTTGTAGCGTCTGATGGCCATATCTTGAGTTGTAGGCATTCGAATTGGATGAAACCAGTGTCTCATTAAAGCTAATATCCATATCTACAAGTTTCATGAAAACATCGAATCCTAATTCGGCCATTAAGAGGGTCTAAGAAGCATAATACGCTCACTGGTCAGAATGCAACGAGGTAAACAGCCTTGTGAATGTGCCCAGTGGATAACCACGCACCTTAGCTAATTTAAGAGGCATCCAGTGAAGCTAATCAAGCGTCTATTCAGAATACAAAACATTATGAAGGCTGGAGAAGTAATTTTGAATGAAGTATTAAGATATTCAAAGTCCAAGCTTGACCAGAAAATAAGGTACCATTTTCTATAAAGTCCTGAAGCATGAAGTACTGTAATAGAAGAACACAAAAGCTTCAGCAATTCTAATAGAAGAAAGAGAAGACAAGTGTGAATAAAGACAAAAGCACAAAAGCTGCAAAAGCAAAACCACTGAAGATTGAAGTCAAGCGCCAGCTGCCGACAATGAAGCGTCCGAAACGTCGTATTTTGAGGTACGCTCGTCGAAATGAAGTGATCTTGGCTTTGTTGGAAAGATAAGAGAAATACCTACATGTTTCCTACAGATCTCGAGATCTGAACCAATCTCAATCTGACTGAAATTCCTTCTTCAGGCTTGAGATGTGGTTTTGTTCGTGATAATCAGAACATGGACGCGTCTGCTGACAATTTTTGGAGCTTTAGGTGTTCAAAAACATCGATCTTGGTATCATTGGAAGGCTTATAAAAATATCCGCAACTCTCATGACGAGGTCAAAAGCGAAATCGATCTCTATCTTTGTCAAATTGCATCCGTAAGTTAGTGACGTGATGTTGTTCCTGACAGTCATACCTTTGTAGCGTCTGATGGCCATATATTGAGTTGTAGGCATCCGAATTGGATGAAACCGGTGTCTCATTAAAGCTAATATCCATATCTACAAGTTTCATGAAAACAGCGAATCCTAATTCGGCCATTAAGAGGGTCTAAGAAGCATAATACGCTCACTGGTCAGAATGCAACGAGGTAAACAGCCTTGTGAATGTGCCCAGTGGATAACCACGCACCTTAGCTAATTTAAGAGGCTTCCAGTGAAGCTAATCAAGCGTCTATTCAGAATACAAAACATTATGAAGGCTGGAGAAGTAATTTTGAATGAAGTATTAAGATATTCAAAGTCCAAGCTTGACCAGAAAATAAGGTACCATTTTCTATAAAGTCCTGAAGCATGAAGTACTGTAATAGAAGAACAGAAAAGCTTCATCAATTCTAATAGAAGAAAGAGAAGACAAGTGTGAATAAAGACAAAAGCACAAAAGCTGCAAAAGCAAAACCACTGAAGATTGAAGTCAAGCGCCTGCTGCCGACAATGAAGGGTCCGAAACGTCGTATTTTGAGGTACGCTAGTCGACATGAAGTGATATTCGTTTTGTTAGAAAGATAAGACAAATAAATACAAGTTTCCTGGAGAAGTCAAGATCTGAACCAATCTCGATCTGCGTGAAATTCCTTCTTCAAACTTGAGATGTGATACTGTTCGTGACAATCAGAGCATGCAAGCGTCCGCTGACAATTTTTTGTAGCTTTAGGTGTTCAAAAACATCGATCTTGGTATCGTTGGAAGGCTTTGAGAAATATCCGCAACTCTCATGAAGAGGTCAAGACCGAAATCGATCTTTATCTTTGACAAATTGCGTCCGTAATTTGGTGACGTGATGTTGTTCCTGACAGTCATACCTTTGTAGCTTCTCACGGCAATATATTGAGCTGTAGGAGTCCGAATTGGATGAAACCAGTGTCTTATTAAAGCTAATATCCATATCTACAAGTTTCATGAAAACAGCGAATCCTAATTCGGCCATTAAGAGGGTCTAAGAAGCATAATACGGTCACTGGTTACAATGCAACGAGGTAAACAGCCTTATGAACGTACCCAGTGGATAACCACGCACCTTAGCTAATTTAAGAGGCATCCAGCGAAGCTAATCAAGCGTCTATTCAGAATACAAAACATTATGAAGGCTGGAGAAGTAATTTTGAATGAAGTATTAAGATATTCAAAGTCCAAGCTTGACCAGAAAATAAGGTACCATTTTCTATAAAGTTCTGAAGCATGAAGTACAGTAATAGAAGAACACAAAAGCTTCAGCAATTCTAATAGAAGAAAGAGAAGACAAGTGTGAATAAAGACAAAAGCACAAAAGCTGCAAAAGCAAAACCACTGAAGATTGAAGTCAAGCGCCTGCTGCCGACAATGAAGCGTCCGAAACGTCGTATTTTGAGGTACGCTAGTCGAAATGAAGTGATATTGGTTTTGTTAGAAAGATAAGATAAATAAATACATGTTTCCTGGAGAAGTCAAGATCTGAACCAATCTCGATCTGAGTGAAATTCCTTCTTCAAGCTTGAGATGTGGTACTGTTCGTGACAATCAGAACATGCAAGCGTCTGCTGACAATTTTTGGAGCTTTAGGTGTTCAAAAACATCGATCTTGGTATCGTTGGAAGGCTTTGAGAAATATCCGCAACTCTCATGAAGAGGTCAAGAGCGAAATCGATCTCTATCTTTGTCAAATTGCATCCGTAAGTTGGTGACGTGATGTTGTTCCTGACAGTCATACCTTTGTAGCGTCTGATGGCCATATATTGAGTTGTAGGCATCCGAATTGGATGAAACCGGTGTCTCATTAAAGCTAATATCCATATCTACAAGTTTCATGAAAACATCGAATCCTAATTCGGCCATTAAGAGGGTCTAAGAAGCATAATACGCTCACTGGTCAGAATGCAACGAGGTAAACAGCCTTGTGAATGTGCCCAGTGGATAACCACGCACCTTAGCTAATTTAAGAGGCTTCCAGCGAAGCTAATCTAGCGTCTATTCAGAATAAACAACATTATGAAGGCTGGAGATGTAATTTTGAATGAAGTATTAAGATATTCAAAGTCCAAGCTTGACCAGAAAATAAGGTACCATTTTCTATAAAGTCCTGAAGCATGAAGTACTGTAATAGAAGAACAGAAAAGCTTCAGCAATTCTAATAGAAGAAAGAGAAGACAAGTGTGAATAAAGACAAAAGCACAAAAGCTGCAAAAGCAAAACCACTGAAGATTGAAGTCAAGCGCCTGCTGCCGACAATGAAGCGTCCGAAACGTCGTATTTTGAGGTACGCTAGTCGAAATGAAGTGATATTGGTTTTGTTAGAAAGATAAGATAAATAAATACATGTTTCCTGGAGAAGTCAAGATCTGAACCAATCTCGATCTGAGTGAAATTCCTTCTTCAAGCTTGAGATGTGGTACTGTTCGTGACAATCAGAACATGCAAGCGTCTGCTGACAATTTTTGGAGCTTTAGGTGTTCAAAAACATCGATCTTGGTATCGTTGGAAGGCTTTGAGAAATATCCGCAACTCTCATGAAGAGGTCAAGAGCGAAATCGATCTCTATCTTTGTCAAATTGCGTCCGTAAGTTGGTGACGTGATGTTGTTCCTGACAGTCATACCTTTGTAGCGTCTGATGGCCATATCTTGAGTTGTAGGCATTCGAATTGGATGAAACCAGTGTCTCATTAAAGCTAATATCCATATCTACAAGTTTCATGAAAACAGCGAATCCTAATTCGGCCATTAAGAGGGTCTAAGAAGCATAATACGCTCACTGGTCAGAATGCAACGAGGTAAACAGCCTTGTGAATGTGCCCAGTGGATAACCACGCACCTTAGCTAATTTAAGAGGCTTCCAGTGAAGCTAATCAAGCGTCTATTCAGAATACAAAACATTATGAAGGCTGGAGAAGTAATTTTGAATGAAGTATTAAGATATTCAAAGTCCAAGCTTGACCAGAAAATAAGGTACCATTTTCTATAAAGTCCTGAAGCATGAAGTACTGTAATAGAAGAACACAAAAGCTTCAGCAATTCTAATAGAAGAAAGAGAAGACAAGTGTGAATAAAGACAAAAGCACAAAAGCTGCAAAAGCAAAACCACTGAAGATTGAAGTCAAGCGCCTGCTGCCGACAATGAAGCGTCCGAAACGTCGTATTTTGAGGTACGCTAGTCGAAATGAAGTGATATTGGTTTTGTTAGAAAGATAAGATAAATAAATACATGTTTCCTGGAGAAGTCAAGATCTGAACCAATCTCGATCTGAGTGAAATTCCTTCTTCAAGCTTGAGATGTGGTACTGTTCGTGACAATCAGAACATGCAAGCGTCTGCTGACAATTTTTGGAGCTTTAGGTGTTCAAAAACATCGATCTTGGTATCGTTGGAAGGCTTTGAGAAATATCCGCAACTCTCATGAAGAGGTCAAGAGCGAAATCGATCTCTATCTTTGTCAAATTGCGTCCGTAAGTTGGTGACGTGATGTTGTTCCTGACAGTCATACCTTTGTAGCGTCTGATGGCCATATCTTGAGTTGTAGGCATCCGAATTGGATGAAACCAGTGTCTCATTAAAGCTAATATCCATATCTACAAGTTTCATGAAAACAGCGAATCCTAATTCGGCCATTAAGAGGGTCTAAGAAGCATAATACGCTCACTGGTCAGAATGCAACGAGGTAAACAGCCTTGTGAATGTGCCCAGTGGATAACCACGCACCTTAGCTAATTTAAGAGGCTTCCAGTGAAGCTAATCAAGCGTCTATTCAGAATACAAAACATTATGAAGGCTGGAGAAGTAATTTTGAATGAAGTATTAAGATATTCAAAGTCCAAGCTTGACCAGAAAATAAGGTACCATTTTCTATAAAGTCCTGAAGCATGAAGTACTGTAATAGAAGAACACAAAAGCTTCAGCAATTCTAATAGAAGAAAGAGAAGACAAGTGTGAATAAAGACAAAAGCACAAAAGCTGCAAAAGCAAAACCACTGAAGATTGAAGTCAAGCGCCAGCTGCCGACAATGAAGCGTCCGAAACGTCGTATTTTGAGGTACGCTCGTCGAAATGAAGTGATCTTGGCTTTGTTAGAAAGATAAGAGAAATACCTACATGTTTCCTACAGATCTCGAGATCTGAACCAATCTCTATCTGACTGAAATTCCTTCTTCAAGCTTGAGATGTGGTACTGTTCGTGACAATCAGAACATGCAAGCGTCTGCTGACAATTTTTGGAGCTTTAGGTGTTCAAAAACATCGATCTTGGTATCGTTGGAAGGCTTTGAGAAATATCCGCAACTCTCATGAAGAGGTCAAGAGCGAAATCGATCTCTATCTTTGTCAAATTGCGTCCGTAATTTGGTGACGTGATGTTGTTCCTGACAGTCATACCTTTGTAGCGTCTGATGGCCATATCTTGAGTTGTAGGCATTCGAATTGGATGAAACCAGTGTCTCATTAAAGCTAATATCCATATCTACAAGTTTCATGAAAACAGCGAATCCTAATTCGGCCATTAAGAGGGTCTAAGAAGCATAATACGTCACTGGTCAGAATGCAACGAGGTAAACAGCCTTGTGAATGTGCCCAGTGGATAACCACGCACCTTAGCTAATTTAAGAGGCTTCCAGTGAAGCTAATCAAGCGTCTATTCAGAATACAAAACATTATGAAGGCTGGAGAAGTAATTTTGAATGAAGTATTAAGATATTCAAAGTCCAAGCTTGACCAGAAAATAAGGTACCATTTTCTATAAAGTCCTGAAGCATGAAGTACTGTAATAGAAGAACACAAAAGCTTCAGCAATTCTAATAGAAGAAAGAGAAGACAAGTGTGAATAAAGACAAAAGCACAAAAGCTGCAAAAGCAAAACCACTGAAGATTGAAGTCAAGCGCCTGCTGCCGACAATGAAGCGTCCGAAACGTCGTATTTTGAGGTACGCTAGTCGAGATGAAGTGATATTGGTTTTGTTATAAAGTTAAGATAAATAAATACATGTTTCCTGGAGAAGTCAATATCTGAACCAATCTCGATCTGAGTGAAATTCCTTCTTCAAGCTTGAGATGTGGTACTGTTCGTGACAATCAGAACATGGAAGCATCTGCTGACAATTTTTGGAGCTTCAGGTGTTCAAAAACATCGATCTTGGTATTGTTGGAAGGCTTTGAGAAATATCCGCAACTCTCATGAAGAGGTCAAGAGCGAAATCGATCTCTATCTTTGTCAAATTGCGTCCGTAAGTTGGTGACGTGATGTTGTTCCTGACAGTCATACCATTGTAGTGTTTGATGGTCATATCTTGAGGTCCGAATTGGATGAAACCTATGTCTCATTGAAGCTAATATCCATATTTAAAAGTTTCATGAAAACAACGATTCCTAATTCGGCCATTAAGAGAGTCAAAGAAGCATAATATGATCACTGGTCAGAATGCAACGAGGTAAACAGCCTTGTGAATGTGCCCAGTGGATAACCACGCACCTTAGCTATTTTAAGAGGCTTCCAGTGAAGCTAATCAAGCGTCTATTCAGAATACCAAACCTTATGAAGGCTGGAGAAGTAATTTTGAATGAAGTATTAAGATATTCAAAGTCCAAGCTTGACCAGAAAATAAGGTACCATTTTCTATAAAGTCCTGAAGCATGAAGTACTGTAATAGAAGAACACAAAAGCTTCAGCAATTCTAATAGAAGAAGGAGAAGACAAGTGTGAATAAAGACAAAAGCACAAAAGCTGCTAAAACGAAACCACTGAAGATTGAACTCAAGCGCCAGCTGCCGACAATGAAGCGTCTTAAACGTGGTATTTTGAGGTACGCTCGTCAAGATGAAGTAATCTTGGCTTTGTTGGAAAGATAAGATAAATAAATACATATTTCCTGGAGAAGTCAAGATCTGAACCAATCTCGATCTGAGTGAAATTCCTTCTTCAAGCTTGAGATGTGGTACTGTTCGTGACAATCAGAACATGGAAGCATCTGCTGACAATTTTTGGAGCTTCAGGTGTTCAAAAACATCGATCTTGGTATTGTTGGAAGGCTTTGAGAAATATCCGCAACTCTCATGAAGAGGTCAAGAGCGAAATCGATCTCTATCTTTGTCAAATTGCGTCCGTAAGTTGGTGACGTGATGTTGTTCCTGACAGTCATACCATTGTAGTGTTTGATGGTCATATCTTGAGGTCCGAATTGGATGAAACCTATGTCTCATTGAAGCTAATATCCATATTTAAAAGTTTCATGAAAACAACGATTCCTAATTCGGCCATTAAGAGAGTCAAAGAAGCATAATATGATCACTGGTCAGAATGCAACGAGGTAAACAGCCTTGTGAATGTGCCCAGTGGATAACCACGCATCTTAGCTATTTTAAGAGGCTTCCAGTGAAGCTAATCAAGCGTCTATTCAGAATACCAAACCTTATGAAGGCTGGAGAAGTAATTTTGAACGAAGTATTAAGATATTCAAAGTCCAAGCTTGACCAGAAAATAACGTACCTTTTTCTATAAAGTCCTGAAGCATGAAGTATTGTAATAGAAGAACACAAAAACTTTGGCAATTCTAGTAGAAGAAAGAGAAGACAAGTGTGAATAAAGACAAAAGCACAAAAGCTGCAAAAGCAAAACCACTGAAGATTGAAGTCAAGCGCCTGCTGCCGACAATGAAGCGTCCGAAACGTCGTATTTTGAGGTACGCTAGTCGAAATGAAGTGATATTGGTTTTGTTAGAAAGATAAGATAAATAAATACATGTTTCCTACAAGTCAAGATCTGAACCAATCTCGATCTGAGTGAAATTCCTTCTTCAAGCTTGAGATGTGGTACTGTTCGTGACAATCAGAACATGCAAGCGTCTGCTGACAATTTTTGGAGCTTTAGGTGTTCAAAAACATCGATCTTGGTATCGTTGGAAGGCTTTGAGAAATATCCGCAACTCTCATGAAGAGGTCAAGAGCGAAATCGATCTCTATCTTTGTCAAATTGCGTCCGTAAGTTGGTGACGTGATGTTGTTCCTGACAGTCATACCTTTGTAGCGTCTGATGGCCATATCTTGAGTTGTAGGTCCGAATTGGATGAAACCTGTGTCTCATTAAAGCTAATATCCATATCTACAAGTTTCATGAAAACAGCGAATCCTAATTCGGCCATTAAGAGGGTCTAAGAAGCATAATACGCTCACTGGTCAGAATGCAACGAGGTAAACAGCCTTGTGAATGTGCCCAGTGGATAACCACGCACCTTAGCTAATTTAAGAGGCTTCCAGTGAAGCTAATCAAGCGTCTATTCAGAATACAAAACATTATGAAGGCTGGAGAAGTAATTTTGAATGAAGTATTAAGATATTCAAAGTCCAAGCTTGACCAGAAAATAAGGTACCATTTTCTATAAAGTCCTGAAGCATGAAGTACTGTAATAGAAGAACAGAAAAGCTTCAGCAATTCTAATAGAAGAAAGAGAAGACAAGTGTGAATAAAGACAAAAGCACAAAAGCTGCAAAAGCAAAACCACTGAAGATTGAAGTCAAGCGCCAGCTGCCGACAATGAAGCGTCCGAAACGTCGTATTTTGAGGTACGCTCGTCGAAATGAAGTGATATTGGTTTGTTGGAAAGATAAGATAAATAAATACATGTTTCCTACAGATCTCAAGATCTGAACCAATCTCGATCTGAGTGAAATTCCTTCTTCAAGCTTGAGATGTGGTACTGTTCGTGACAATCAGAACATGCAAGCGTCTGCTGACAATTTTTGGAGCTTTAGGTGTTCAAAAACATCGATCTTGGTATCGTTGGAAGGCTTTGAGAAATATCCGCAACTCTCATGAAGAGGTCAAGAGCGAAATCGATCTCTATCTTTGTCAAATTGCGTCCGTAAGTTGGTGACGTGATGTTGTTCCTGACAGTCATACCTTTGTAGCGTCTGATGGCCATATCTTGAGTTGTAGGGTCCGAATTGGATGAAACCTGGTGTCTCATTAAAGCTAATATCCATATCTACAAGTTTCATGAAAACATCGAATCCTAATTCGGCCATTAAGAGGGTCTAAGAAGCATAATACGCTCACTGGTCAGAATGCAACGAGGTAAACAGCCTTGTGAATGTGCCCAGTGGATAACCACGCACCTTAGCTAATTTAAGAGGCTTCCAGTGAAGCTAATCAAGCGTCTATTCAGAATACAAAACATTATGAAGGCTGGAGAAGTAATTTTGAATGAAGTATTAAGATATTCAAAGTCCAAGCTTGACCAGAAAATAAGGTACCATTTTCTATAAAGTCCTGAAGCATGAAGTACTGTAATAGAAGAACACAAAAGCTTCAGCAATTCTAATAGAAGAAAGAGAAGACAAGTGTGAATAAAGACAAAAGCACAAAAGCTGCAAAAGCAAAACCACTGAAGATTGAAGTCAAGCGCCTGCTGCCGACAATGAAGCGTCCGAAACGTCGTATTTTGAGGTACGCTAGTCGAAATGAAGTGATATTGGTTTTGTTAGAAAGATAAGATAAATAAATACATGTTTCCTGGAGAAGTCAAGATCTGAACCAATCTCGATCTGAGTGAAATTCCTTCTTCAAGCTTGAGATGTGGTACTGTTCGTGACAATCAGAACATGCAAGCGTCTGCTGACAATTTCTGGAGCTTTAGGTGCTCAAAAACATCGATCTTGGTATCGTTAGAAGGCTTAGAGAAATATCTGCAACTCTCATGAAGAGCTTAAGCGGGAAATCGATCTCTATCTTTGTCAAATTGCATCCGTAATTTGGTGACGTGATGTTGTTCCTGACAGTCATACCTTTTTAGCGTCTGATGGCCATATATTGAGCTGTAGGCGTCCGAATTGGATGAAACCGGTGTCTCATTAAAGCTAATATCCATATCTACAAGTTTCATGCAAACCTCGAATCCTAATTCGGCCATTAAGAGGGTCTAAGAAGCATAATACGCTCACTGGTCAGAATGCAACGAGGTAAACAGCCTTGTGAATGTGCCCAGTGGATAACCACGCACCTTAGCTAATTTAAGAGGCTTCCATTGACGCTAATCAAGCATCTATTCATAATACAAAATATTATGATTGCTGGAGAAGTAATTTTGAATGAAGTATTAAGATATTCAAAGTCCAGGCTTGACCAGGAAATAAAGTACCATTTTCCATAAAGTCCTGAAGCATGAAGTACTGTAATAGAAGAACAGAAAAGCTTCAGCAATTCTAATAGAAGAAAGAGAAGACAAGTATGAATAAAGACAAAAGCACAAAAGCTGCAAAAGCAAAACCACTGAAGATTGAAGTCAAGCGCCAGCTGCCGACAATGAAGCGTCCGAAACGTCGTATTTTGAGGTACGCTCGTCGAAATGAAGTGATCTTGGCTTTGTTGGAAAGATAAGAGAAATACCTACATGTTTCCTACAGATCTCGAGATCTGAACCAATCCCTATCTGAGTGAAATTCCTTCTTCAAGCTTGAGATGTGGTACTGTTCGTGACAATCAGAACATGCAAGCGTCTGCTGACAATTTCTTGGAGCTTTAGGTGTTCAAAAACATCGATCTTGGTATCGTTGGAAGGCTTTGAGAAATATCCGCAACTCTCATGAAGAGGTCAAGAGCGAAATCGATCTCTATCTTTGTCAAATTGCATCCGTAAGTTGGTGACGTGATGTTGTTCCTGACAGTCATACCTTTGTAGCGTCTGATGGCCATATATTGAGTTGTAGGCGTCCGAATTGGATGAAACCGGTGTCTCATTAAAGCTAATATCCATATCTACAAGTTTCATGAAAACATCGAATCCTAATTCGGCCATTAAGAGGGTCTAAGAAGCATAATACGCTCACTGGTCAGAATGCAACGAGGTAAACAGCCTTGTGAATGTGCCCAGTGGATAACCACGCACCTTAGCTAATTTAAGAGGCTTCCAGTGAAGCTAATCAAGCTTCTATTCAGAATACAAAACATTATGAAGGCTGGAGAAGTAATTTTGAATGAAGTATTAAGATATTCAAAGTCCAAGCTTGACCAGAAAATAAGGTACCATTTTCTATAAAGTCCTGAAGCATGAAGTACTGTAATAGAAGAACAGAAAAGCTTCAGCAATTCTAATAGAAGAAAGAGAAGACAAGTGTGAATAAAGACAAAAGCACAAAAGCTGCAAAAGCAAAACCACTGAAGATTGAAGTCAAGCGCCTGCTGCCGACAATGAAGGGTCCGAAACGTCGTATTTTGAGGTACGCTAGTCGACATGAAGTGATATTGGTTTTGTTAGAAAGATAAGATAAATAAATACATGTTTCCTGGAGAAGTCAAGATCTGAACCAATCTCGATCAGAGTGAAATTCCTTCTTCAAGCTTGAGAAGTGGTATTGTTCGTGACAATCAGAACATGCAAGCGTCTGCTGACAATTTTTGCAGCTTTAGGTGTTCAAAAACATCGATCTTGGTATCGTTGGAAGGCTTTGAGAAATATCCGCAACTCTCATGAAGAGGTCAAGAGTGAAATCGATCTCTATCTTTGTCAAATTGCGTCCGTAAGTTGGTGACGTGATGTTGTTCCTGACAGTCATACCTTTGTAGCGTCTGATGGCCATATCTTGAGTTGCAGGCGTCCGAATTGGATGAAACCAGTGTGTCATTAAAGCCAATATCCATATCTACAAGTTTCATGAAAACAGCGAATCCTAATTCGGCCATTAAGAGGGTCTAATAAGCATAATACGGTCACTGGTGAGAATGCAACGAGGTAAACAGCCTTGTGAATGTACCCAGTGGATAACCACACACCTTAGCTAATTTTAAGAGGCATCCAGTGAAGCTAATCAAGCGTCTATTCAGAATATAAAACATTATGAAGGCTGGAGAAGTAATTTTGAATGAAGTATTAAGATATTCAAAGTCCAAGCTTGACCAGAAAATAAGGTACCATTTTCTATAAAGTCCTGAAGCATGAAGTACTGTAATAGAAGAACAGAAAAGCTTCAGCAATTCTAATAGAAGAAAGAGAAGACAAGTGTGAATAAAGACAAAAGCACAAAAGCTGCAAAAGGAAAACCACTAAAGATTGAAGTCAAGCGCCTGCTGCCGACAATGAAGCGTCCGAAACGTCGTATTTTGAGGTACGCTAGTCGAAATGAAGTGATATTGGCTTTGTTGGAAAGATAAGAGAAATAAATACATGTTTCCTACAGATCTCGAGATCTGAACCAATCTCTATCTGAGTGAAATTCCTTCTTCAAGCTTGAGATGTGGTACTGTTCGTGACAATCAGAACATGCAAGCGTCTGCTGACAATTTTTGGAGCTTTAGGTGTTCAAAAACATCGATCTTGGTATCGTTGGAAGGCTTTGAGAAATATCCGCAACTCTCATGAAGAGGTCAAGAGCGAAATCGATCTCTATCTTTGTCAAATTGCATCCGTAAGTTGGTGACGTGATGTTGTTCCTGACAGTCATACCTTTGTAGCGTCTGATGGCCATATATTGAGTTGTAGGCATCCGAATTGGATGAAACCGTGTCTCATTAAAGCTAATATCCATATCTACAAGTTTCATGAAAACAGCGAATCCTAATTCGGCCATTAAGAGGGTCTAAGAAGCATAATACGCTCACTGGTCAGAATGCAACGAGGTAAACAGCCTTGTGAATGTGCCCAGTGGATAACCACGCACCTTAGCTAATTTAAGAGGCTTCCAGTGAAGCTAATCAAGCGTCTATTCAGAATACAAAACATTATGAAGGCTGGAGAAGTAATTTTGAATGAAGTATTAAGATATTCAAAGTCCAAGCTTGACCAGAAAATAAGGTACCATTTTCTATAAAGTCCTGAAGCATGAAGTACTGTAATAGAAGAACAGAAAAGCTTCAGCAATTCTAATAGAAGAAAGAGAAGACAAGTGTGAATAAAGACAAAAGCACAAAAGCTGCAAAAGCAAAACCACTGAAGATTGAAGTCAAGCGCCTGCTGCCGACAATGAAGCGTCCGAAACGTCGTATTTTGAGGTACGCTAGTCGAAATGAAGTGATATTGGTTTTGTTAGAAAGATAAGATAAATAAATACATGTTTCCTGGAGAAGTCAAGATCTGAACCAATCTCGATCTGAGTGAAATTCCTTCTTCAAGCTTGAGATGTGGTACTGTTCGTGACAATCAGAACATGCAAGCGTCTGCTGACAATTTTTGGAGCTTTAGGTGTTCAAAAACATCGATCTTGGTATCGTTGGAAGGCTTTGAGAAATATCCGCAACTCTCATGAAGAGGTCAAGAGCGAAATCGATCTCTATCTTTGTCAAATTGCGTCCGTAAGTTGGTGACGTGATGTTGTTCCTGACAGTCATACCTTTGTAGCGTCTGATGGCCATATCTTGAGTTGTAGGCATCCGAATTGGATGAAACCAGTGTCTCATTAAAGCTAATATCCATATCTACAAGTTTCATGAAAACAGCGAATCCTAATTCGGCCATTAAGAGGGTCTAAGAAGCATAATACGCTCACTGGTCAGAATGCAACGAGGTAAACAGCCTTGTGAATGTGCCCAGTGGATAACCACGCACCTTAGCTAATTTAAGAGGCTTCCAGTGAAGCTAATCAAGCGTCTATTCAGAATACAAAACATTATGAAGGCTGGAGAAGTAATTTTGAATGAAGTATTAAGATATTCAAAGTCCAAGCTTGACCAGAAAATAAGGTACCATTTTCTATAAAGTCCTGAAGCATGAAGTACTGTAATAGAAGAACACAAAAGCTTCAGCAATTCTAATAGAAGAAAGAGAAGACAAGTGTGAATAAAGACAAAAGCACAAAAGCTGCAAAAGCAAAACCACTGAAGATTGAAGTCAAGCGCCTGCTGCCGACAATGAAGCGTCCGAAACGTCGTATTTTGAGGTACGCTCGTCGAAATGAAGTGATATTGGCTTTGTTGGAAAGATAAGATAAATAAATACATGTTTCCTACAGATCTCAAGATCTGAACCAATCTCTATCTGAGTGAAATTCCTTCTTCAAGCTTGAGATGTGGTACTGTTCGTGACAATCAGAACATGCAAGCGTCTGCTGACAATTTTTGGAGCTTTAGGTGTTCAAAAACATCGATCTTGGTATCGTTGGAAGGCTTTGAGAAATATCCGCAACTCTCATGAAGAGGTCAAGAGCGAAATCGATCTCTATCTTTGTCAAATTGCGTCCGTAAGTTGGTGACGTGATGTTGTTCCTGACAGTCATACCTTTGTAGCGTCTGATGGCCATATCTTGAGTTGCAGGCATCCGAATTGGATGAAACCAGTGTCTCATTAAAGCTAATATCCATATCTACAAGTTTCATGAAAACATCGAATCCTAATTCGGCCATTAAGAGGGTCTAAGAAGCATAATACGCTCACTGGTCAGAATGCAACGAGGTAAACAGCCTTGTGAATGTGCCCAGTGGATAACCACGCACCTTAGCTAATTTAAGAGGCTTCCAGTGAAGCTAATCAAGCGTCTATTCAGAATACAAAACATTATGAAGGCTGGAGAAGTAATTTTGAATGAAGTATTAAGATATTCAAAGTCCAAGCTTGACCAGAAAATAAGGTACCATTTTCTATAAAGTCCTGAAGCATGAAGTACTGTAATAGAAGAACACAAAAGCTTCAGCAATTCTAATAGAAGAAAGAGAAGACAAGTGTGAATAAAGACAAAAGCACAAAAGCTGCAAAAGCAAAACCACTGAAGATTGAAGTCAAGCGCCTGCTGCCGACAATGAAGCGTCCGAAACGTCGTATTTTGAGGTACGCTAGTCGAAATGAAGTGATATTGGTTTTGTTAGAAAGATAAGATAAATAAATACATGTTTCCTGGAGAAGTCAAGATCTGAACCAATCTCGATCTGAGTGAAATTCCTTCTTCAAGCTTGAGATGTGGTACTGTTCGTGACAATCAGAACATGCAAGCGTCTGCTGACAATTTTTGGAGCTTTAGGTGTTCAAAAACATCGATCTTGGTATCGTTGGAAGGCTTTGAGAAATATCCGCAACTCTCATGAAGAGGTCAAGAGCGAAATCGATCTCTATCTTTGTCAAATTGCGTCCGTAAGTTGGTGACGTGATGTTGTTCCTGACAGTCATACCTTTGTAGCGTCTGATGGCCATATCTTGAGTTGTAGGCATTCGAATTGGATGAAACCAGTGTCTCATTAAAGCTAATATCCATATCTACAAGTTTCATGAAAACAGCGAATCCTAATTCGGCCATTAAGAGGGTCTAAGAAGCATAATACGCTCACTGGTCAGAATGCAACGAGGTAAACAGCCTTGTGAATGTGCCCAGTGGATAACCACGCACCTTAGCTAATTTAAGAGGCTTCCAGTGAAGCTAATCAAGCGTCTATTCAGAATACAAAACATTATGAAGGCTGGAGAAGTAATTTTGAATGAAGTATTAAGATATTCAAAGTCCAAGCTTGACCAGAAAATAAGGTACCATTTTCTATAAAGTCCTGAAGCATGAAGTACTGTAATAGAAGAACACAAAAGCTTCAGCAATTCTAATAGAAGAAAGAGAAGACAAGTGTGAATAAAGACAAAAGCACAAAAGCTGCAAAAGCAAAACCACTGAAGATTGAAGTCAAGCGCCTGCTGCCGACAATGAAGCGTCCGAAACGTCGTATTTTGAGGTACGCTCGTCGAAATGAAGTGATATTGGTTTTGTTAGAAAGATAAGATAAATAAATACATGTTTCCTGGAGAAGTCAAGATCTGAACCAATCTCGATCTGAGTGAAATTCCTTCTTCAAGCTTGAGATGTGGTACTGTTCGTGACAATCAGAACATGCAAGCGTCTGCTGACAATTTTTGGAGCTTTAGGTGTTCAAAAACATCGATCTTGGTATCGTTGGAAGGCTTTGAGAAATATCCGCAACTCTCATGAAGAGGTCAAGAGCGAAATCGATCTCTATCTTTGTCAAATTGCGTCCGTAAGTTGGTGACGTGATGTTGTTCCTGACAGTCATACCTTTGTAGCGTCTGATGGCCATATCTTGAGTTGTAGGCATCCGAATTGGATGAAACCAGTGTCTCATTAAAGCTAATATCCATATCTACAAGTTTCATGAAAACATCGAATCCTAATTCGGCCATTAAGAGGGTCTAAGAAGCATAATACGCTCACTGGTCAGAATGCAACGAGGTAAACAGCCTTGTGAATGTGCCCAGTGGATAACCACGCACCTTAGCTAATTTAAGAGGCATCCAGTGAAGCTAATCAAGCGTCTATTCAGAATACAAAACATTATGAAGGCTGGAGAAGTAATTTTGAATGAAGTATTAAGATATTCAAAGTCCAAGCTTGACCAGAAAATAAGGTACCATTTTCTATAAAGTCCTGAAGCATGAAGTACTGTAATAGAAGAACACAAAAGCTTCAGCAATTCTAATAGAAGAAAGAGAAGACAAGTGTGAATAAAGACAAAAGCACAAAAGCTGCAAAAGCAAAACCACTGAAGATTGAAGTCAAGCGCCTGCTGCCGACAATGAAGCGTCCGAAACGTCGTATTTTGAGGTACGCTCGTCGAAATGAAGTGATATTGGTTTTGTTGGAAAGATAAGATAAATAAATACATGTTTCCTACAGATCTCAAGATCTGAACCAATCTCGATCTGAGTGAAATTCCTTCTTCAAGCTTGAGATGTGGTACTGTTCGTGACAATCAGAACATGCAAGCGTCTGCTGACAATTTTTGGAGCTTTAGGTGTTCAAAAACATCGATCTTGGTATCGTTGGAAGGCTTTGAGAAATATCCGCAACTCTCATGAAGAGGTCAAGAGCGAAATCGATCTCTATCTTTGTCAAATTGCGTCCGTAAGTTGGTGACGTGATGTTGTTCCTGACAGTCATACCTTTGTAGCGTCTGATGGCCATATCTTGAGTTGTAGGCATTCGAATTGGATGAAACCAGTGTCTCATTAAAGCTAATATCCATATCTACAAGTTTCATGAAAACAAAGAATCCTAATTCGGCCATTAAGAGGGTCTAAGAAGCATAATACGTCACTGGTCAGAATGCAACGAGGTAAACAGCCTTGTGAATGTGCCCAGTGGATAACCACGCACCTTAGCTAATTTAAGAGGCATCCAGTGAAGCTAATCAAGCGTCTATTCAGAATACAAAACATTATGAAGGCTGGAGAAGTAATTTTGAATGAAGTATTAAGATATTCAAAGTCCAAGCTTGACCAGAAAATAAGGTACCATTTTCTATAAAGTCCTGAAGCATGAAGTACTGTAATAGAAGAACACAAAAGCTTCAGCAATTCTAATAGAAGAAAGAGAAGACAAGTGTGAATAAAGACAAAAGCACAAAAGCTGCAAAAGCAAAACCACTGAAGATTGAAGTCAAGCGCCTGCTGCCGACAATGAAGCGTCCGAAACGTCGTATTTTGAGGTACGCTAGTCGAAATGAAGTGATATTGGCTTTGTTAGAAAGATAAGATAAATAAATACATGTTTCCTGGAGAAGTCAAGATCTGAACCAATCTCGATCTGAGTGAAATTCCTTCTTCAAGCTTGAGATGTGGTACTGTTCGTGACAATCAGAACATGCAAGCGTCTGCTGACAATTTTTGGAGCTTTAGGTGTTCAAAAACATCGATCTTGGTATCGTTGGAAGGCTTTGAGAAATATCCGCAACTCTCATGAAGAGGTCAAGAGCGAAATCGATCTCTATCTTTGTCAAATTGCGTCCGTAATTTGGTGACGTGATGTTGTTCCTGACAGTCATACCTTTGTAGCGTCTGATGGCCATATCTTGAGTTGTAGGCATTCGAATTGGATGAAACCAGTGTCTCATTAAAGCTAATATCCATATCTACAAGTTTCATGAAAACATCGAATCCTAATTCGGCCATTAAGAGGGTCTAAGAAGCATAATACTGTCACTGGTCAGAATGCAACGAGGTAAACAGCCTTGTGAATGTGCCCAGTGGATAACCACGCACCTTAGCTAATTTAAGAGGCATCCAGTGAAGCTAATCAAGCGTCTATTCAGAATACAAAACATTATGAAGGCTGGAGAAGTAATTTTGAATGAAGTATTAAGATATTCAAAGTCCAAGCTTGACCAGAAAATAAGGTACCATTTTCTATAAAGTCCTGAAGCATGAAGTACTGTAATAGAAGAACACAAAAGCTTCAGCAATTCTAATAGAAGAAAGAGAAGACAAGTGTGAATAAAGACAAAAGCACAAAAGCTGCAAAAGCAAAACCACTGAAGGTTGAAGTCAAGCGCCTACTGCCGACAATGAAGGTTCCGAAACGTCGTATTTGGAGGTACGCTAGTCGACATGAAGTGATATTGGTTTTGTTAGAAAGATAAGATAAATAAATACATGTTTCCTGGAGAAGTCAAGATCTGAACCAATCTCGATCTGAGTGAAATTCCTTCTTCAAGCTTGAGATGTGGTACTGTTCGTGACAATCAGAACATGCAAGCGTCTGCTGACAATTTTTGGAGCTTTAGGTGTTCAAAAACATCGATCTTGGTATCGTTGGAAGGCTTTGAGAAATATCCGCAACTCTCATGAAGAGGTCAAGAGCGAAATCGATCTCTATCTTTGTCAAATTGCGTCCGTAAGTTGGTGACGTGATGTTGTTCCTGACAGTCATACCTTTGTAGCGTCTGATGGCCATATCTTGAGTTGTAGGCATCCGAATTGGATGAAACCAGTGTCTCATTAAAGCTAATATCCATATCTACAAGTTTCATGAAAACAAAGAATCCTAATTCGGCCATTAAGAGGGTCTAAGAAGCATAATACTGTCACTGGTTAGAATGCAACGAGGTAAACAGCCTTGTGAATGTGCCCAGTGGATAACCACGCACCTTAGCTAATTTAAGAGGCATTCCAGTGAAGCTAATCAAGCGTCTATTCAGAATACAAAACATTATGAAGGCTGGAGAAGTAATTTTGAATGAAGTATTAAGATATTCAAAGTCCAAGCTTGACCAGAAAATAAGGTACCATTTTCTATAAAGTCCTGAAGCATGAAGTACTGTAATAGAAGAACACAAAAGCTTCAGCAATTCTAATAGAAGAAAGAGAAGACAAGTGTGAATAAAGACAAAAGCACAAAAGCTGCAAAAGCAAAACCACTGAAGATTGAAGTCAAGCGCCTGCTGCCGACAATGAAGCGTCCGAAACGTCGTATTTTGAGGTACGCTAGTCGAAATGAAGTGATATTGGTTTTGTTAGAAAGATAAGATAAATAAATACATGTTTCCTGGAGAAGTCAAGATCTGAACCAATCTCGATCTGAGTGAAATTCCTTCTTCAAGCTTGAGATGTGGTACTGTTCGTGACAATCAGAACATGCAAGCGTCTGCTGACAATTTTTGGAGCTTTAGGTGTTCAAAAACATCGATCTTGGTATCGTTGGAAGGCTTTGAGAAATATCCGCAACTCTCATGAAGAGGTCAAGAGCGAAATCGATCTCTATCTTTGTCAAATTGCGTCCGTAAGTTGGTGACGTGATGTTGTTCCTGACAGTCATACCTTTGTAGCGTCTGATGGCCATATCTTGAGTTGTAGGCATCCGAATTGGATGAAACCAGTGTCTCATTAAAGCTAATATCCATATCTACAAGTTTCATGAAAACAAAGAATCCTAATTCGGCCATTAAGAGGGTCTAAGAAGCATAATACTGTCACTAGTTAGAATGCAACGAGGTAAACGGCCTTGTGAATGTGCCCATTGGATAACCACACACCTTAGCTAATTTAAGAGGCTTCCAGTGAAGCTAATCTAGCGTCTATTCAGAATAAACAGCATTACGAAGGCTGGAGATGTAATTTTGAATGAAGTATTAAGATATTCAAAGTCCAAGCTTCACCAGAAAATAAGGTACCATTTTCTATAAAGTCCTGAAGCATGAAGTACTGTAATAGAAGAACACAAAAGCTTCAGCAATTCTAATAGAAGAAAGTGAAGAAAAGTGTGAATAAAGACAAAAGCACAAAAGCTGCAAAAGCAAAACCACTAAAGATTGAAGTCAAGCGCCTGCTGCCGACAATGAAGCCTCCGAAACGTCGTATTTTGAGGTACGCTAGTCGAGATGAAGTGATATTGGTTTTGTTATAAAGTTAAGATAAATAAATACATGTTTCCTGGAGAAGTCAAGATCTGAACCAATCTCGATCTGAGTGAAATTCCTTCTTCAAGCTTGAGATGTGGTACTGTTCGTGACAATCAGAACATGCAAGCGTCTGCTGACAATTTTTGGAGCTTTAGGTGTTCAAAAACATCGATCTTGGTATCGTTGGAAGGCTTTGAGAAATATCCGCAACTCTCATGAAGAGGTCAAGAGCGAAATCGATCTCTATCTTTGTCAAATTGCGTCCGTAAGTTGGTGACGTGATGTTGTTCCTGACAGTCATACCTTTGTAGCGTCTGATGGCCATATCTTGAGTTGTAGGCATCCGAATTGGATGAAACCAGTGTCTCATTAAAGCTAATATCCATATCTACAAGTTTCATGAAAACAAAGAATCCTAATTCGGCCATTAAGAGGGTCTAAGAAGCATAATACTGTCACTGGTTAGAATGCAACGAGGTAAACAGCCTTGTGAATGTGCCCAGTGGATAACCACGCACCTTAGCTAATTTAAGAGGCATTCCAGTGAAGCTAATCAAGCGTCTATTCAGAATACAAAACATTATGAAGGCTGGAGAAGTAATTTTGAATGAAGTATTAAGATATTCAAAGTCCAAGCTTGACCAGAAAATAAGGTACCATTTTCTATAAAGTCCTGAAGCATGAAGTACTGTAATAGAAGAACACAAAAGCTTCAGCAATTCTAATAGAAGAAAGAGAAGACAAGTGTGAATAAAGACAAAAGCACAAAAGCTGCAAAAGCAAAACCACTGAAGATTGAAGTCAAGCGCCTGCTGCCGACAATGAAGCGTCCGAAACGTCGTATTTTGAGGTACGCTCGTCGAAATGAAGTGATATTGGTTTTGTTAGAAAGATAAGATAAATAAATACATGTTTCCTGGAGAAGTCAAGATCTGAACCAATCTCGATCTGAGTGAAATTCCTTCTTCAAGCTTGAGATGTGGTACTGTTCGTGACAATCAGAACATGCAAGCGTCTGCTGACAATTTTTGGAGCTTTAGGTGTTCAAAAACATCGATCTTGGTATCGTTGGAAGGCTTTGAGAAATATCCGCAACTCTCATGAAGAGGTCAAGAGCGAAATCGATCTCTATCTTTGTCAAATTGCGTCCGTAAGTTGGTGACGTGATGTTGTTCCTGACAGTCATACCTTTGTAGCGTCTGATGGCCATATCTTGAGTTGTAGGCATCCGAATTGGATGAAACCAGTGTCTCATTAAAGCTAATATCCATATCTACAAGTTTCATGAAAACAAAGAATCCTAATTCGGCCATTAAGAGGGTCTAAGAAGCATAATACGTCACTGGTTAGAATGCAACGAGGTAAACAGCCTTGTGAATGTGCCCAGTGGATAACCACGCACCTTAGCTAATTTAAGAGGCTTCCAGTGAAGCTAATCAAGCGTCTATTCAGAATACAAAACATTATGAAGGCTGGAGAAGTAATTTTGAATGAAGTATTAAGATATTCAAAGTCCAAGCTTGACCAGAAAATAAGGTACCATTTTCTATAAAGTCCTGAAGCATGAAGTACTGTAATAGAAGAACACAAAAGCTTCAGCAATTCTAATAGAAGAAGGAGAAGACAAGTGTGAATAAAGACAAAAGCACAAAAGCTGCTAAAACGAAACCACTGAAGATTGAACTCAAGCGCCAGCTGCCGACAATGAAGCGTCTTAAACGTGGTATTTTGAGGTACGCTCGTCAAGATGAAGTAATCTTGGCTTTGTTGGAAAGATAAGATAAATAAATACATATTTCCTGGAGAAGTCAAGATCTGAACCAATCTCGATCTGAGTGAAATTCCTTTTTCAAGTTTGAGATGTGGTACTGTTCGTGACAATCAGAACATACAAGCGTCTGCTGACAATTTTTGGAGCTTTAGGTGTTCAAAAACATCGATCTTGGTATCGTTGGAAGGCTTTGAGAAATATCCGCAACTCTCATGAAGAGGTCAAGAGCGAAATCGATCTCTATCTTTGTCAAATTGCGTCCGTAAGTTGGTGACGTGATGTTGTTCCTGACAGTCATACCTTTGTAGCGTCTGATGGCCATATCTTGAGTTGTAGGCATCCGAATTGGATGAAACCAGTGTCTCATTAAAGCTAATATCCATATCTACAAGTTTCATGAAAAAAGAATCCTAATTCGGCCATTAAGAGGGTCTAAGAAGCATAATACTGTCACTGGTTAGAATGCAACGAGGTAAACAGCCTTGTGAATGTGCCCAGTGGATAACCACGCACCTTAGCTAATTTAAGAGGATTCCAGTGAAGCTAATCAAGCGTCTATTCAGAATACAAAACATTATGAAGGCTGGAGAAGTAATTTTGAATGAAGTATTAAGATATTCAAAGTCCAAGCTTGACCAGAAAATAAGGTACCATTTTCTATAAAGTCCTGAAGCATGAAGTACTGTAATAGAAGAACACAAAAGCTTCAGCAATTCTAATAGAAGAAGGAGAAGACAAGTGTGAATAAAGACAAAAGCACAAAAGCTGCTAAAACGAAACCACTGAAGATTGAACTCAAGCGCCAGCTGCCGACAATGAAGCGTCTTAAACGTGGTATTTTGAGGTACGCTCGTCAAGATGAAGTAATCTTGGCTTTGTTGGAAAGATAAGATAAATAAATACATATTTCCTGGAGAAGTCAAGATCTGAACCAATCTCGATCTGAGTGAAATTCCTTTTTCAAGTTTGAGATGTGGTACTGTTCGTGACAATCAGAACATACAAGCGTCTGCTGACAATTTTTGGAGCTTTAGGTGTTCAAAAACATCGATATTGGTATCGTTGGAAGGCTTTGAGAAATATCCGCAACTCTCGTGAAGAGGTCAAGAGCGAAATCGATCTCTATCTTTGTCAAATTGCGTCCGTAAGTTGGTGACGTGATGTTGTTCCTGACAGTCATACCTTTGTAGCGTCTGATGGCCATATCTTGAGTTGTAGGCATCCGAATTGGATGAAACCAGTGTCTCATTAAAGCTAATATCCATATCTACAAGTTTCATGAAAACAAAGAATCCTAATTCGGCCATTAAGAGGGTCTAAGAAGCATAATACTGTCACTGGTTAGAATGCAACGAGGTAAACAGCCTTGTGAATGTGCCCAGTGGATAACCACGCACCTTAGCTAATTTAAGAGGCATCCAGTGAAGCTAATCAAGCGTCTATTCAGAATACAAAACATTATGAAGGCTGGAGAAGTAATTTTGAATGAAGTATTAAGATATTCAAAGTCCAAGCTTGACCAGAAAATAAGGTACCATTTTCTATAAAGTCCTGAAGCATGAAGTACTGTAATAGAAGAACACAAAAGCTTCAGCAATTCTAATAGAAGAAAGAGAAGACAAGTGTGAATAAAGACAAAAGCACAAAAGCTGCAAAAGCAAAACCACTGAAGATTGAAGTCAAGCGCCTGCTGCCGACAATGAAGCGTCCGAAACGTCGTATTTTGAGGTACGCTAGTCGAAATGAAGTGATATTGGTTTTGTTAGAAAGATAAGATAAATAAATACATGTTTCCTGGAGAAGTCAAGATCTGAACCAATCTCGATCTGAGTGAAATTCCTTCTTCAAGCTTGAGATGTGGTACTGTTCGTGACAATCAGAACATGCAAGCGTCTGCTGACAATTTTTGGAGCTTTAGGTGTTCAAAAACATCGATCTTGGTATCGTTGGAAGGCTTTGAGAAATATCCGCAACTCTCATGAAGAGGTCAAGAGCGAAATCGATCTCTATCTTTGTCAAATTGCGTCCGTAAGTTGGTGACGTGATGTTGTTCCTGACAGTCATACCTTTGTAGCGTCTGATGGCCATATCTTGAGTTGTAGGCATCCGAATTGGATGAAACCAGTGTCTCATTAAAGCTAATATCCATATCTACAAGTTTCATGAAAACAAAGAATCCTAATTCGGCCATTAAGAGGGTCTAAGAAGCATAATACTGTCACTGGTTAGAATGCAACAAGGTAACTAGACTTGTAAATGTACCCAGTGGATAACCACGCACCTTAGCTAATTTAAGAGGCATCCAGTGAAGCTAATCAAGCGTCTATTCAGAATACAAAACATTATGAAGGCTGGAGAAGTAATTTTGAATGAAGTATTAAGATATTCAAAGTCCAAGCTTGACCAGAAAATAAGGTACCATTTTCTATAAAGTCCTGAAGCATGAAGTACTGTAATAGAAGAACACAAAAGCTTCAGCAATTCTAATAGAAGAAAGAGAAGACAAGTGTGAATAAAGACAAAAGCACAAAAGCTGCAAAAGCAAAACCACTGAAGATTGAAGTCAAGCGCCTGCTGCCGACAATGAAGCGTCCGAAACGTCGTATTTTGAGGTACGCCAGTCGAAATGAAGTGATATTGGTTTTGTTAGAAAGATAAGATAAATAAATACATGTTTCCTGGAGAAGTCAAGATCTGAACCAATCTCGATCTGAGTGAAATTCCTTCTTCAAGCTTGAGATGTGGTACTGTTCGTGACAATCAGAACATGCAAGCGTCTGCTGACAATTTTTGGAGCTTTAGGTGTTCAAAAACATCGATCTTGGTATCGTTGGAAGGCTTTGAGAAATATCCGCAACTCTCATGAAGAGGTCAAGAGCGAAATCGATCTCTATCTTTGTCAAATTGCGTCCGTAAGTTGGTGACGTGATGTTGTTCCTGACAGTCATACCTTTGTAGCGTCTGATGGCCATATCTTGAGTTGTAGGCATCCGAATTGGATGAAACCAGTGTCTCATTAAAGCTAATATCCATATCTACAAGTTTCATGAAAACAAAGAATCCTAATTCGGCCATTAAGAGGGTCTAAGAAGCATAATACTGTCACTGGTTAGAATGCAACGAGGTAAACAGCCTTGTGAATGTGCCCTGTGGATAACCACGCACCTTAGCTAATTTAAGAGGATTCCAGTGAAGCTAATCAAGCGTCTATTCAGAATACAAAACATTATGAAGGCTGGAGAAGTAATTTTGAATGAAGTATTAAGATATTCAAAGTCCAAGCTTGACCAGAAAATAAGGTACCATTTTCTATAAAGTCCTGAAGCATGAAGTACTGTAATAGAAGAACACAAAAGCTTCAGCAATTCTAATAGAAGAAAGAGAAGACAAGTGTGAATAAAGACAAAAGCACAAAAGCTGCAAAAGCAAAACCACTGAAGATTGAAGTCAAGCGCCTGCTGCCGACAATGAAGCGTCCGAAACGTCGTATTTTGAGGTACGCCAATCGAAATGAAGTGATATTTGTTTTGTTAGAAAGATAAGATAAATAAATACATGTTTCCTGGAGAAGTCAAGATCTGAACCAATCTCGATCTGAGTGAAATTCCTTCTTCAAGCTTGAGATGTGGTACTGTTCGTGACAATCAGAACATGCAAGCGTCTGCTGACAATTTTTGGAGCTTTAGGTGTTCAAAAACATCGATCTTGGTATCGTTGGAAGGCTTTGAGAAATATCCGCAACTCTCATGAAGAGGTCAAGAGCGAAATCGATCTCTATCTTTGTCAAATTGCGTCCGTAAGTTGGTGACGTGATGTTGTTCCTGACAGTCATACCTTTGTAGCGTCTGATGGCCATATCTTGAGTTGTAGGCATCCGAATTGGATGAAACCAGTGTCTCATTAAAGCTAATATCCATATCTACAAGTTTCATGAAAACAAAGAATCCTAATTCGGCCATTAAGAGGGTCTAAGAAGCATAATACTGTCACTGGTTAGAATGCAACGAGGTAAACAGCCTTGTGAATGTGCCCAGTGGATAACCACGCACCTTAGCTAATTTAAGAGGCATCCAGTGAAGCTAATCAAGCGTCTATTCAGAATACAAAACATTATGAAGGCTGGAGAAGTAATTTTGAATGAAGTATTAAGATATTCAAAGTCCAAGCTTGACCAGAAAATAAGGTACCATTTTCTATAAAGTCCTGAAGCATGAAGTACTGTAATAGAAGAACACAAAAGCTTCAGCAATTCTAATAGAAGAAAGAGAAGACAAGTGTGAATAAAGACAAAAGCACAAAAGCTGCAAAAGCAAAACCACTGAAGATTGAAGTCAAGCGCCTGCTGCCGACAATGAAGCGTCCGAAACGTCGTATTTTGAGGTACGCTCGTCGAAATGAAGTGATATTGGTTTTGTTAGAAAGATAAGATAAATAAATACATGTTTCCTGGAGAAGTCAAGATCTGAACCAATCTCGATCTGAGTGAAATTCCTTCTTCAAGCTTGAGATGTGGTACTGTTCGTGACAATCAGAACATGCAAGCGTCTGCTGACAATTTTTGGAGCTTTAGGTGTTCAAAAACATCGATCTTGGTATCGTTGGAAGGCTTTGAGAAATATCCGCAACTCTCATGAAGAGGTCAAGAGCGAAATCGATCTCTATCTTTGTCAAATTGCGTCCGTAAGTTGGTGACGTGATGTTGTTCCTGACAGTCATACCTTTGTAGCGTCTGATGGCCATATCTTGAGTTGTAGGCATCCGAATTGGATGAAACCAGTGTCTCATTAAAGCTAATATCCATATCTACAAGTTTCATGAAAACAAAGAATCCTAATTCGGCCATTAAGAGGGTCTAAGAAGCATAATACTGTCACTGGTTAGAATGCAACGAGGTAAACAGCCTTGTGAATGTGCCCAGTGGATAACCACGCACCTTAGCTAATTTAAGAGGCATCCAGTGAAGCTAATCAAGCGTCTATTCAGAATACAAAACATTATGAAGGCTGGAGAAGTAATTTTGAATGAAGTATTAAGATATTCAAAGTCCAAGCTTGACCAGAAAATAAGGTACCATTTTCTATAAAGTCCTGAAGCATGAAGTACTGTAATAGAAGAACACAAAAGCTTCAGCAATTCTAATAGAAGAAAGAGAAGACAAGTTTGAATAAAGACAAAAGCACAAAAGCTGCAAAAGCAAAACCACTGAAGATTGAAGTCAAGCGCCTGCTGCCGACAATGAAGCGTCCGAAACGTCGTATTTTGAGGTACGCCAGTCGAAATGAAGTGATATTGGTTTTGTTAGAAAGATAAGATAAATAAATACATGTTTCCTGGAGAAGTCAAGATCTGAACCAATCTCGATCTGAGTGAAATTCCTTCTTCAAGCTTGAGATGTGGTACTGTTCGTGACAATCAGAACATGCAAGCGTCTGCTGACAATTTTTGGAGCTTTAGGTGTTCAAAAACATCGATCTTGGTATCGTTGGAAGGCTTTGAGAAATATCCGCAACTCTCATGAAGAGGTCAAGAGCGAAATCGATCTCTATCTTTGTCAAATTGCGTCCGTAAGTTGGTGACGTGATGTTGTTCCTGACAGTCATACCTTTGTAGCGTCTGATGGCCATATCTTGAGTTGTAGGCATCCGAATTGGATGAAACCAGTGTCTCATTAAAGCTAATATCCATATCTACAAGTTTCATGAAAACAAAGAATCCTAATTCGGCCATTAAGAGGGTCTAAGAAGCATAATACTGTCACTGGTTAGAATGCAACGAGGTAAACAGCCTTGTGAATGTGCCCAGTGGATAACCACGCACCTTAGCTAATTTAAGAGGCATCCAGTGAAGCTAATCAAGCGTCTATTCAGAATACAAAACATTATGAAGGCTGGAGAAGTAATTTTGAATGAAGTATTAAGATATTCAAAGTCCAAGCTTGACCAGAAAATAAGGTACCATTTTCTATAAAGTCCTGAAGCATGAAGTACTATAACAGAAGAACAGAAAAGCTTCAGCAATTCTAATAGAAGAAAGAGAAGATAAGTTTGAATAAAGACAAAAGCACAAAAGCTGCAAAAGCAAAACCACTTAAGATTGAAGTCAAGCACCTGCTGCCGACAACGAAGCGTCCGAAACGTCGTATTTTGAGGTACGCCCATCGAAATGAAGTGATATTGTTTTTGTTAGAAAGATAAGATAAATAAATACATGTTTCCTGGAGAAGTCAAGATCTGAACCAATCTCGATCTGAGTGAAATTCCTTCTTTAAGCTTGAGATTTGGTTTTGTTTGTGACAATCAGAACATGCAATCGTTTGCTGACAATTTTTGGAGCTTTAGGTGTTCAAAAACATCGATCTTGGTATCGTTGGAAGGCTTTGAGAAATATCCGCCACTCTCACGAAGAGGTCATGAGCGAAATCGATCTCTATCTTTGTCAAATTGCGTCCGTAAGTTGGTGACGTGATGTTGTTCCTGACAGTCATACCTTTGTAGCGTCTGATGGCCATATCTTGAGTTGTAGGCATTCGAATTGGATGAAACCAGTGTCTCATTAAAGCTAATATCCATATCTACAAGTTTCATGAAAACAAAGAATCCTAATTCGGCCATTAAGAGGGTCTAAGAAGCATAATACTGTCACTGGTCAGAATGCAACGAGGTAAACAGCCTTGTGAATGTGCCCAGTGGATAACCACGCACCTTAGCTAATTTAAGAGGCATCCAGTGAAGCTAATCAAGCGTCTATTCAGAATAAACAACATTATGAAGGCTGGAGATGTAATTTTGAATGAAGTATTAAGATATTCAAAGTCCAAGCTTGACCAGAAAATAAGGTACCATTTTCTATAAAGTCCTGAAGCATGAAGTACTGTAACAGAAGAACAGAAAAGCTTCAGCAATTCTAATAGAAGAAAGAGAAGATAAGTTTGAATAAAGACAAAAGCACAAAAGCTGCAAAAGCAAAACCACTGAAGATTGAAGTCAAGCGCCTGCTGCCGACAACGAAGCGTCCGAAACGTCGTATTTTGAGGTACGCCAGTCGAAAAGAAGTGATATTGGTTTTGTTAGAAAGATAAGATAAATAAATACATGTTTCCTGGAGAAGTCAAGATCTGAACCAATCTCGATCTGAGTGAAATTCCTTCTTTAAGCTTGAGATTTGGTTTTGTTTGTGACAATCAGAACATGCAAGCGTTTGCTGACAATTTTTGGAGCTTTAGGTGTTCAAAAACATCGATCTTGGTATCGTTGGAAGGCTTTGAGAAATATCCGCCACTCTCACGAAGAGGTCATGAGCGAAATCGATCTCTATCTTTGTCAAATTGCGTCCGTAAGTTGGTGACGTGATGTTGTTCCTGACAGTCATACCTTTGTAGCGTCTGATGGCCATATCTTGAGTTGCAGGCATCCGAATTGGATGAAACCAGTGTCTCATTAAAGCTAATATCCATATCTACAAGTTTCATGAAAACAAAGAATCCTAATTCGGCCATTAAGAGGGTCTAAGAAGCATAATACTGTCACTGGTTAGAATGCAACGAGGTAAACAGCCTTGTGAATGTGCCCAGTGGATAACCACGCACCTTAGCTAATTTAAGAGGATTCCAGTGAAGCTAATCAAGCGTCTATTCAGAATACAAAACATTATGAAGGCTGGAGAAGTAATTTTGAATGAAGTATTAAGATATTCAAAGTCCAAGCTTGACCAGAAAATAAGGTACCATTTTCTATAAAGTCCTGAAGCATGAAGTACTGTAATAGAAGAACACAAAAGCTTCAGCAATTCTAATAGAAGAAAGAGAAGACAAGTGTGAATAAAGACAAAAGCACAAAAGCTGCAAAAACAAAACCACTGAAGATTGAACTCAAGCGCCAGCTGCCGACAATGAAGCGTCCGAAACGTCGTATTTTGAGGTACGCTCGTCGAAATGAAGTGATCTTGGTTTTGTTGGAAAGATAAGATAAATAAATACATGTTTCCTACAGATCTCGAGATCTGAACCAATCTCTATCTGACTGAAATTCCTTCTTCAAGCTTGAGATGTGGTACTGTTCGTGACAATCAGAACATGCAAGCGTCTGCTGACAATTTTTGGAGCTTTAGGTGTTCAAAAACATCGATCTTGGTATCGTTGGAAGGCTTTGAGAAATATCCGCAACTCTCGTGAAGAGGTCAAGAGCGAAATCGATCTCTATCTTTGTCAAATTGCGTCCGTAATTTGGTGACGTGATGTTGTTCCTGACAGTCATACCTTTGTAGCGTCTGATGGCCATATCTTGAGTTGAAGGCATTCGAATTGGATGAAACCAGTGTCTCATTAAAGCTAATATCCATATCTACAAGTTTCATGAAAACAAAGAATCCTAATTCGGCCATTAAGAGGGTCTAAGAAGCATAATACTGTCACTGGTTAGAATGCAACGAGGTAAACAGCCTTGTGAATGTACCCAGTGGATAACCACGCACCTTAGCTAATTTAAGAGGCATCCAGTGAAGCTAATCAAGCGTCTATTCAGAATACAAAACATTATGAAGGCTGGAGAAGTAATTTTGAATGAAGTATTAAGATATTCAAAGTCCAAGCTTGACCAGAAAATAAGGTACCATTTTCTATAAAGTCCTGAAGCATGAAGTACTGTAACAGAAGAACACAAAAGCTTCAGCAATTCTAATAGAAGAAAGAGAAGATAAGTTTGAATAAAGACAAAAGCACAAAAGCTGCAAAAGCAAAACCACTGAAGATTGACGTCAAGCGCCTGCTGCCGACAACGAAGCGTCCGAAACGTCGTATTTTGAGGTACGCCAGTCGAAAAGAAGTGATATTGGTTTTGTTAGAAAGATAAGATAAATAAATACATGTTTCCTGGAGAAGTCAAGATCTGAACCAATCTCGATCTGAGTGAAATTCCTTCTTTAAGCTTGAGATTTGGTACTGTTCGTGACAATCAGAACATGCAAGCGTCTGCTGACAATTTTTGGAGCTTTAGGTGTTCAAAAACATCGATCTTGGTATCGTTAGAAGGCTTTGAGAAATATCCGCAACTCTCACGAAAAGGTCAAGAGCGAAATCGATCTCTATCTTTGTCAAATTGCGTCCGTAAGTTGGTGACGTGATGTTGTTCCTGACAGTCATACCTTTGTAGCGTCTGATGGCCATATCTTGAGTTGCAGGCATCCGAATTGGATGAAACCAGTGTCTCATTAAAGCTAATATCCATATCTACAAGTTTCATGAAAACAAAGAATCCTAATTCGGCCATTAAGAGGGTCTAAGAAGCATAATACTGTCACTGGTTAGAATGCAACGAGGTAAACAGCCTTGTGAATGTGCCCAGTGGATAACCACGCACCTTAGCTAATTTAAGAGGATTCCAGTGAAGCTAATCAAGCGTCTATTCAGAATACAAAACATTATGAAGGCTGGAGAAGTAATTTTGAATGAAGTATTAAGATATTCAAAGTCCAAGCTTGACCAGAAAATAAGGTACCATTTTCTATAAAGTCCTGAAGCATGAAGTACTGTAATAGAAGAACACAAAAGCTTCAGCAATTCTAATAGAAGAAAGAGAAGACAAGTGTGAATAAAGACAAAAGCACAAAAGCTGCAAAAGCAAAACCACTGAAGGTTGAAGTCAAGCGCCTGCTGCCGACAATGAAGCGTCCGAAACGTCGTATTTTGAGGTACGCTCGTCGAAATGAAGTGATATTGGTTTTGTTGAAAGATAAGATAAATAAATACATGTTTCCTGGAGAAGTCAAGATCTGAACCAATCTCGATCTGAGTGAAATTCCTTCTTCAAGCTTGAGATGTGGTACTGTTCGTGACAATCAGAACATGCAAGCGTCTGCTGACAATTTTTGGAGCTTTAGGTGTTCAAAAACATCGATCTTGGTATCGTTGGAAGGCTTTGAGAAATATCCGCAACTCTCGTGAAGAGGTCAAGAGCGAAATCGATCTCTATCTTTGTCAAATTGCGTCCGTAATTTGGTGACGTGATGTTGTTCCCTACAGTCATACCTTTGTAGCGTCTGATGGCCATATCTTGAGTTGAAGGCATTCGAATTGGATGAAACCAGTGTCTCATTAAAGCTAATATCCATATCTACAAGTTTCATGAAAACAAAGAATCCTAATTCGGCCATTAAGAGGGTCTAAGAAGCATAATACTGTCACTGGTTAGAATGCAACGAGGTAAACAGCCTTGTGAATGTACCCAGTGGATAACCACGCACCTTAGCTAATTTAAGAGGCATCCAGTGAAGCTAATCAAGCGTCTATTCAGAATACAAAACATTATGAAGGCTGGAGAAGTAATTTTGAATGAAGTATTAAGATATTCAAAGTCCAAGCTTGACCAGAAAATAAGGTACCATTTTCTATAAAGTCCTGAAGCATGAAGTACTGTAACAGAAGAACAGAAAAGCTTCAGCAATTCTAATAGAAGAAAGAGAAGATAAGTTTGAATAAAGACAAAAGCACAAAAGCTGCAAAAGCAAAACCACTGAAGATTGACGTCAAGCGCCTGCTGCCGACAACGAAGCGTCCGAAACGTCGTATTTTGAGGTACGCCAGTCGAAAAGAAGTGATATTGGTTTTGATAGAAATATAAGATAAATAAATACATGTTTCCTGGAGAAGTCAAGATCTGAACCAATCTCGATCTTAGTGAAATTCCTTCTTTAAGCTTGAGATTTGGTACTGTTCGTTACAATCAGAACATGCAAGCGTCTGCTGACAATTTTTGGAGCTTTAGGTGTTCAAAAACATCGATCTTGGTTTGAAGGCTTTGAGAAATATCCGCAACTCTCACGAAAAGGTCAAGAGCGAAATCGATCTCTATCTTTGTCAAATTGCGTCCGTAAGTTGGTGACGTGATGTTGTTCCTGACAGTCATACCTTTGTAGCGTCTGATGGCCATATCTTGAGTTGCAGGCATCCGAATTGGATGAAACCAGTGTCTCATTAAAGCTAATATCCATATCTACAAGTTTCATGAAAACAAAGAATCCTAATTCGGCCATTAAGAGGGTCTAAGAAGCATAATACTGTCACTGGTTAGAATGCAACGAGGTAAACAACCTTGTGAATGTGCCCAGTGGATAACCACGCACCTTAGCTAATTTAAGAGGATTCCAGTGAAGCTAATCAAGCGTCTATTCAGAATACAAAACATTATGAAGGCTGGAGAAGTAATTTTGAATGAAGTATTAAGATATTCAAAGTCCAAGCTTGACCAGAAAATAAGGTACCATTTTCTATAAAGTCCTGAAGCATGAAGTACTGTAACAGAAGAACACAAAAGCTTCAGCAATTCTAATAGAAGAAAGAGAAGATAAGTTTGAATAAAGACAAAAGCACAAAAGCTGCAAAAGCAAAACCACTGAAGATTGAAGTCAAGCGCCTGCTGCCGACAACGAAGCGTCCGAAACGTCGTATTTTGAGGTACGCCAGTCGAAAAGAAGTGATATTGGTTTTGTTAGAAAGATAAGATAAATAAATACATGTTTCCTGGAGAAGTCAAGATCTGAACCAATCTCGATCTGAGTGAAATTCCTTCTTTAAGCTTGAGATTTGGTACTGTTCGTGACAATCAGAACATGCAAGCGTCTGCTGACAATTTTTGGAGCTTTAGGTGTTCAAAAACATCGATCTTGGTATCGTTGGAAGGCTTTGAGAAATATCCGCAACTCTCGTGAAGAGGTCAAGAGCGAAATCGATCTCTATCTTTGTCAAATTGCGTCCGTAATTTGGTGACGTGATGTTGTTCCTGACAGTCATACCTTTGTAGCGTCTGATGGCCATATCTTGAGTTGAAGGCATTCGAATTGGATGAAACCAGTGTCTCATTAAAGCTAATATCCATATCTACAAGTTTCATGAAAACAAAGAATCCTAATTCGGCCATTAAGAGGGTCTAAGAAGCATAATACTGTCACTGGTTAGAATGCAACGAGGTAAACAGCCTTGTGAATGTACCCAGTGGATAACCACGCACCTTAGCTAATTTAAGAGGCATCCAGTGAAGCTAATCAAGCGTCTATTCAGAATACAAAACATTATGAAGGCTGGAGAAGTAATTTTGAATGAAGTATTAAGATATTCAAAGTCCAAGCTTGACCAGAAAATAAGGTACCATTTTCTATAAAGTCCTGAAGCATGAAGTACTGTAACAGAAGAACACAAAAGCTTCAGCAATTCTAATAGAAGAAAGAGAAGATAAGTTTGAATAAAGACAAAAGCACAAAAGCTGCAAAAGCAAAACCACTGAAGATTGACGTCAAGCGCCTGCTGCCGACAACGAAGCGTCCGAAACGTCGTATTTTGAGGTACGCCAGTCGAAATGAAGTGATATTGGTTTTGTTAGAAGATAAGATAAATAAATACATGTTTCCTGGAGAAGTCAAGATCTGAACCAATCTCGATCTGAGTGAAATTCCTTCTTTAAGCTTGAGATTTGGTACTGTTCGTGACAATCAGAACATGCAAGCGTCTGCTGACAATTTTTGGAGCTTTAGGTGTTCAAAAACATCGATCTTGGTATCGTTGGAAGGCTTTGAGAAATATCCGCAACTCTCACGAAAAGGTCAAGAGCGAAATCGATCTCTATCTTTGTCAAATTGCGTCCGTAAGTTGGTGACGTGATGTTGTTCCTGACAGTCATACCTTTGTAGCGTCTGATGGCCATATCTTGAGTTGCAGGCATCCGAATTGGATGAAACCAGTGTCTCATTAAAGCTAATATCCATATCTACAAGTTTCATGAAAACAAAGAATCCTAATTCGGCCATTAAGAGGGTCTAAGAAGCATAATACTGTCACTGGTTAGAATGCAACGAGGTAAACAACCTTGTGAATGTGCCCAGTGGATAACCACGCACCTTAGCTAATTTAAGAGGATTCCAGTGAAGCTAATCAAGCGTCTATTCAGAATACAAAACATTATGAAGGCTGGAGAAGTAATTTTGAATGAAGTATTAAGATATTCAAAGTCCAAGCTTGACCAGAAAATAAGGTACCATTTTCTATAAAGTCCTGAAGCATGAAGTACTGTAACAGAAGAATACAAAAGCTTCAGCAATTCTAATATAAGAAAGAGAAGATAAGTTTGAATAAAGACAAAAGCACAAAAGCTGCAAAAGCAAAACCACTGAAGATTGACGTCAAGCGCCTGCTGCCGACAATGAAGCATCCGAAACGTCGTATTTTGAGGTACGCCAGTCGAAAAGAAGTGATATTGGTTTTGTTAGAAAGATAAGATAAATAAATACATGTTTCCTGCAGAAGTCAAGATCTGAACCAATCTCGATCTGAGTGAAATTCCTTCTTTAAGCTTGAGATTTTGTACTGTTCGTGACAATCAGAACATGCAAGCGTCTGCTGACAATTTTTGGAGCTTTAGGTGTTCAAAAACATCGATATTGGTATCGTTGGAAGGCTTTGAGAAATATCCGCAACTCTCGTGAAGAGGTCAAGAGCGAAATCGATCTCTATCTTTGTCAAATTGCGTCCGTAATTTGGTGACGTGATGTTGTTCCTGACAGTCATACCTTTGTAGCGTCTGATGGCCATATCTTGAGTTGAAGGCATTCGAATTGGATGAAACCAGTGTCTCATTAAAGCTAATATCCATATCTACAAGTTTCATGAAAACAAAGAATCCTAATTCGGCCATTAAGAGGGTCTAAGAAGCATAATACTGTCACTGGTTAGAATGCAACGAGGTAAACAGCCTTGTGAATGTACCCAGTGGATAACCACGCACCTTAGCTAATTTAAGAGGCATCCAGTGAAGCTAATCAAGCGTCTATTCAGAATACAAAACATTATGAAGGCTGGAGAAGTAATTTTGAATGAAGTATTAAGATATTCAAAGTCCAAGCTTGACCAGAAAATAAGGTACCATTTTCTATAAAGTCCTGAAGCATGAAGTACTGTAACAGAAGAACACAAAAGCTTCAGCAATTCTAATAGAAGAAAGAGAAGATAAGTTTGAATAAAGACAAAAGCACAAAAGCTGCAAAAGCAAAACCACTGAAGATTGACGTCAAGCGCCTGCTGCCGACAACGAAGCGTCCGAAACGTCGTATTTTGAGGTACGCCAGTCGAAAAGAAGTGATATTGGTTTTGTTAGAAAGATAAGATAAATAAATACATGTTTCCTGGAGAAGTCAAGATCTGAACCAATCTCGATCTGAGTGAAATTCCTTCTTTAAGCTTGAGATTTGGTACTGTTCGTGACAATCAGAACATGCAAGCGTCTGCTGACAATTTTTGGAGCTTTAGGTGTTCAAAAACATCGATCATGGTATCGTTGGAAGGCTTTGAGAAATATCCGCAACTCTCACGAAAAGGTCAAGAGCGAAATCGATCTCTATCTTTGTCAAATTGCGTCCGTAAGTTGGTGACGTGATGTTGTTCCTGACAGTCATACCTTTGTAGCGTCTGATGGCCATATCTTGAGTTGCAGGCATCCGAATTGGATGAAACCAGTGTCTCATTAAAGCTAATATCCATATCTACAAGTTTCATGAAAACAAAGAATCCTAATTCGGCCATTAAGAGGGTCTAAGAAGCATAATACTGTCACTGGTTAGAATGCAACGAGGTAAACAACCTTGTGAATGTGCCCAGTGGATAACCACGCACCTTAGCTAATTTAAGAGGATTCCAGTGAAGCTAATCAAGCGTCTATTCAGAATACAAAACATTATGAAGGCTGGAGAAGTAATTTTGAATGAAGTATTAAGATATTCAAAGTCCAAGCTTGACCAGAAAATAAGGTACCATTTTCTATAAAGTCCTGAAGCATGAAGTACTGTAACAGAAGAACACAAAAGCTTCAGCAATTCTAATAGAAGAAAGAGAAGATAAGTTTGAATAAAGACAAAAGCACAAAAGCTGCAAAAGCAAAACCACTGAAGATTGAAGTCAAGCGCCTGCTGCCGACAATGAAGCGTCCGAAACGTCGTATTTTGAGGTACGCCAGTCGAAAAGAAGTGATATTGGTTTTGTTAGAAAGATAAGATAAATAAATACATGTTTCCTGGAGAAGTCAAGATCTGAACCAATCTCGATCTGAGTGAAATTCCTTCTTTAAGCTTGAGATTTGGTACTGTTCGTGACAATCAGAACATGCAAGCGTCTGCTGACAATTTTTGGAGCTTTAGGTGTTCAAAAACATCGATCTTGGTATCGTTGGAAGGCTTTGAGAAATATCCGCAACTCTCGTGAAGAGGTCAAGAGCGAAATCGATCTCTATCTTTGTCAAATTGCGTCCGTAATTTGGTGACGTGATGTTGTTCCTGACAGTCATACCTTTGTAGCGTCTGATGGCCATATCTTGAGTTGAAGGCATTCGAATTGGATGAAACCAGTGTCTCATTAAAGCTAATATCCATATCTACAAGTTTCATGAAAACAAAGAATCCTAATTCGGCCATTAAGAGGGTCTAAGAAGCATAATACTGTCACTGGTTAGAATGCAACGAGGTAAACAGCCTTGTGAATGTACCCAGTGGATAACCACGCACCTTAGCTAATTTAAGAGGCATCCAGTGAAGCTAATCAAGCGTCTATTCAGAATACAAAACATTATGAAGGCTGGAGAAGTAATTTTGAATGAAGTATTAAGATATTCAAAGTCCAAGCTTGACCAGAAAATAAGGTACCATTTTCTATAAAGTCCTGAAGCATGAAGTACTGTAACAGAAGAACACAAAAGCTTCAGCAATTCTAATAGAAGAAAGAGAAGATAAGTTTGAATAAAGACAAAAGCACAAAAGCTGCAAAAGCAAAACCACTGAAGATTGACGTCAAGCGCCTGCTGCCGACAACGAAGCGTCCGAAACGTCGTATTTTGAGGTACGCCAGTCGAAATGAAGTGATATTGGTTTTGTTAGAAAGATAAGATAAATAAATACATGTTTCCTGGAGAAGTCAAGATCTGAACCAATCTCGATCTGAGTGAAATTCCTTCTTTAAGCTTGAGATTTGGTACTGTTCGTGACAATCAGAACATGCAAGCGTCTGCTGACAATTTTTGGAGCTTTAGGTGTTCAAAAACATCGATATTGGTATCATTGGAAGGCTTTGAGAAATATCCGCAACTCTCGTGAAGAGGTCAAGAGCGAAATCGATCTCTATCTTTGTCAAATTGCGTCCGTAAGTTGGTGACGTGATGTTGTTCCTGACAGTCATACCTTTGTAGCGTCTGATGGCCATATCTTGAGTTGCAGGCATCCGAATTGGATGAAACCAGTGTCTCGTTAAAGCTAATATCCATATCTACCAGTTTCATGAAAACAAAGAATCCTAATTCGGCCATTAAGAGGGTCTAAGAAGCATAATACTGTCACTGGTTAGAATGCAACGAGGAAAACAACCTTGTGAATGTGCCCAGTGGATAACCACGAACCTTAGCTAATTTAAGAGGATTTCAATGAAGCTAATCAAGCGTCTATTCAGAATACAAAACATTATGAAGGCTGGAGAAGTAATTTTGAATGAAGTATTAAGATATTCAAAGACCAAGCTTGACCAGAAAATAAGGTACCATTTTCTATAAAGTCCTGAAGCATGAAGTACTGTAATAGAAGAACACAAAAGCTTCAACAATTCTAATAGAAGAAAGAGAAGACAAGTGTGAATAAAGACAAAAGCACAAAAGCGGCAAAAACAAAACCACTGAAGATTGAACTCAAGCGCCAGCTGCCGACAATGAAGCGTCCGAAACGTCGTATTTTGAGGTACGCTCGTCGAAATGAAGTAATCTTGGCATTGTTGGAAAGATAAGAGAAATACCCGCATGTTTCCTACAGATCTCGAGATCTGAACCAATCTCTATCTGACTGTAATTCCTTCTTCAAGCTTGAGATGTGGTACTATTCGTAACAATCAGAACATGCAAGCGTCTGCTGACAATTTTTGGAGCTTTAGGTGTTCAAAAACATCGATCTTGGTATCGTTAGAAGGCTTTGAGAAATATCCGCAACTCTCACGAAAAGGTCAAGAGCGAAATCGATCTCTATCTTTGTCAAATTGCGTCCGTAAGTTGGTGACGTGATGTTGTTCCTGACAGTCATACCTTTGTAGCGTCTGATGGCCATATCTTGAGTTGCAGGCATCCGAATTGGATGAAACCAGTGTCTCATTAAAGCTAATATCCATATCTACAAGTTTCATGAAAACAAAGAATCCTAATTCGGCCATTAAGAGGGTCTAAGAAGCATAATACTGTCACTGGTTAGAATGCAACGAGGTAAACAGCCTTGTGAATGTACCCAGTGGATAACCACGCACCTTAGCTAATTTAAGAGGCATCCAGTGAAGCTAATCAAGCGTCTATTCAGAATACAAAACATTATGAAGGCTGGAGAAGTAATTTTGAATGAAATATTAAGATATTCAAAGTCCAAGCTTGACCAGAAAATAAGGTACCATTTTCTATAAAGTCCTGAAGCATGAAGTACTGTAATAGAAGAACACAAAAGCTTCAACAATTCTAATAGAAGAAAGAGAAGACAAGTGTGAATAAAGACAAAAGCACAAAAGCGGCAAAAACAAAACCACTGAAGATTGAACTCAAGCGCCAGCTGCCGACAATGAAGCGTCCGAAACGTCGTATTTTGAGGTACGCTCGTCGAAATGAAGTAATCTTGGCATTGTTGGAAAGATAAGAGAAATACCCGCATGTTTCCTACAGATCTCGAGATCTGAACCAATCTCTATCTGACTGTAATTCCTTCTTCAAGCTTGAGATGTGGTAATATTCGTGACAATCAGAACATGCAAGCGTCTGCTGACAATTTTTGGAGCTTTAGGTGTTCAAAAACATCGATATTGGTATCATTGGAAGGCTTTGAGAAATATCCGCAACTCTCGTGAAGAGGTCAAGAGCGAAATCGATCTCTATCTTTGTCAAATTGCGTCCGTAATTTGGTGACGTGATGTTGTTCCCTATAGTCATACCTTTGTAGCGTATGATGGCCATATCTTGAGTTGAAGGCATTCGAATTGGATGAAACCAGTGTCTTATTAAAGCTAATATCCATCTCTACAAGTTTCATGAAAACAAAGAATCCTAATTCGGCCATTAAGAGGGTCTAAGAAGCATAATACTGTCACTGGTTAGAATGCAACGAGGAAAACAACCTTGTGAATGTGCCCAGTGGATAACCACGAACCTTAGCTAATTTAAGAGGATTTCAATGAAGCTAATCAAGCGTCTATTCAGAATACAAAACATTATGAAGGCTGGAGAAGTAATTTTGAATGAAGTATTAAGATATTCAAAGTCCAAGCTTGACCAGAAAATAAGGTACCATTTTCTATAAAGTCCTGAAGCATGAAGTACTGTAACAGAAGAACACAAAAGCTTCAGCAATTCTAATAGAAGAAAGAGAAGATAAGTTTGAATAAAGACAAAAGCACAAAAGCTGCAAAAGCAAAACCACTGAAGATTGACGTCAAGCGCCTGCTGCCGACAACGAAGCGTCCGAAACGTCGTATTTTGAGGTACGCCAGTCGAAAAGAAGTGATATTGGTTTTGTTAGAAAGATAAGATAAATAAATACATGTTTCCTGGAGAAGTCAAGATCTGAACCAATCTCGATCTGAGTGAAATTCCTTCTTTAAGCTTGAGATTTGGTACTGTTCGTGACAATCAGAACATGCAAGCGTCTGCTGACAATTTTTGGAGCTTTAGGTGTTCAAAAACATCGATCTTGGTATCGTTAGAAGGCTTTGAGAAATATCCGCAACTCTCACGAAAAGGTCAAGAGCGAAATCGATCTCTATCTTTGTCAAATTGCGTCCGTAAGTTGGTGACGTGATGTTGTTCCTGACAGTCATACCTTTGTAGCGTCTGATGGCCATATCTTGAGTTGCAGGCATCCGAATTGGATGAAACCAGTGTCTCATTAAAGCTAATATCCATATCTACAAGTTTCATGAAAACAAAGAATCCTAATTCGGCCATTAAGAGGGTCTAAGAAGCATAATACTGTCACTGGTTAGAATGCAACGAGGTAAACAACCTTGTGAATGTGCCCAGTGGATAACCACGCACCTTAGCTAATTTAAGAGGATTCCAGTGAAGCTAATCAAGCGTCTATTCAGAATACAAAACATTATGAAGGCTGGAGAAGTAATTTTGAATGAAGTATTAAGATATTCAAAGTCCAAGCTTGACCAGAAAATAAGGTACCATTTTCTATAAAGTCCTGAAGCATGAAGTACTGTAATAGAAGAACACAAAAGCTTCAGCAATTCTAATAGAAGAAAGAGAAGATAAGTTTGAATAAAGACAAAAGCACAAAAGCTGCAAAAGCAAAACCACTGAAGATTGAAGTCAAGCGCCTGCTGCCGACAACGAAGCGTCCGAAACGTCGTATTTTGAGGTACGCCAGTCGAAATGAAGTGATATTGGTTTTGTTAGAAAGATAAGATAAATAAATACATGTTTCCTGGAGAAGTCAAGATCTGAACCAATCTCGATCTGAGTGAAATTCCTTCTTTAAGCTTGAGATTTGGTACTGTTCGTGACAATCAGAACATGCAAGCGTCTGCTGACAATTTTTGGAGCTTTAGGTGTTCAAAAACATCGATCTTGGTATCGTTGGAAGGCTTTGAGAAATATCCGCAACTCTCGTGAAGAGGTCAAGAGCGAAATCGATCTCTATCTTTGTCAAATTGCGTCCGTAATTTGGTGACGTGATGTTGTTCCCTACAGTCATACCTTTGTAGCGTCTGATGGCCATATCTTGAGTTGAAGGCATTCGAATTGGATGAAACCAGTGTCTCATTAAAGCTAATATCCATATCTACAAGTTTCATGAAAACAAAGAATCCTAATTCGGCCATTAAGAGGGTCTAAGAAGCATAATACTGTCACTGGTTAGAATGCAACGAGGTAAACAGCCTTGTGAATGTACCCAGTGGATAACCACGCACCTTAGCTAATTTAAGAGGCATCCAGTGAAGCTAATCAAGCGTCTATTCAGAATACAAAACATTATGAAGGCTGGAGAAGTAATTTTGAATGAAGTATTAAGATATTCAAAGTCCAAGCTTGACCAGAAAATAAGGTACCATTTTCTATAAAGTCCTGAAGCATGAAGTACTGTAACAGAAGAACACAAAAGCTTCAGCAATTCTAATAGAAGAAAGAGAAGATAAGTTTGAATAAAGACAATAGCACAAAAGCTGCAAAAGCAAAACCACTGAAGATTGACGTCAAGCGCCTGCTGCCGACAACGAAGCGTCCGAAACGTCGTATTTTGAGGTACGCCAGTCGAAAAGAAGTGATATTGGTTTTGTTAGAAGATAAGATAAATAAATACATGTTTCCTGGAGAAGTCAAGATCTGAACCAATCTCGATCTGAGTGAAATTCCTTCTTTAAGCTTGAGATTTGGTACTGTTCGTGACAATCAGAACATGCAAGCGTCTGCTGACAATTTTTGGAGCTTTAGGTGTTCAAAAACATCGATCTTGGTATCGTTAGAAGGCTTTGAGATATATCCGCAACTCTCACGAAAAGGTCAAGAGCGAAATCGATCTCTATCTTTGTCAAATTGCGTCCGTAAGTTGGTGAGGTGATGTTGTTCCTGACAGTCATACCTTTGTAGCGTCTGATGGCCATATCTTGAGTTGCAGGCATCCGAATGGGATGAAACCAATGTCTCATTAAAGCTAATATCCATATCTACAAGTTTCATGAAAACAAAGAATCCTAATTCGGCCATTAAGAGGGTCTAAAAAGCATAATACTGTCACTGGTTAGAATGCAACGAGGTAAACAACCTTGTGAATGTGCCCAGTGGATAACCACGCACCTTAGCTAATTTAAGAGGATTCCAGTGAAGCTAATCAAGCGTCTATTCAGAATACAAAACATTATGAAGGCTGGAGAAGTAATTTTGAATGAAGTATTAAGATATTCAAAGTCCAAGCTTGACCAGAAAATAAGGTACCATTTTCTATAAAGTCCTGAAGCATGAAGTACTGTAACAGAAGAACACAAAAGCTTCAGCAATTCTAATAGAAGAAAGAGAAGATAAGTTTGAATAAAGACAAAAGCACAAAAGATGCAAAAGCAAAACCACTGAAGATTGATGTCAAGCGCCTGCTGCCGACAACGAAGCGTCCGAAACGTCGTATTTTGAGGTACGCCAGTCGAAAAGAAGTGATATTGGTTTTGTTAGAAAGATAAGATAAATAAATACATGTTTCCTGGAGAAGTCAAGATCTGAACCAATCTCGATCTGAGTGAAATTCCTTCTTTAAGCTTGAGATTTGGTACTGTTCGTGACAATCAGAACATGCAAGCGTCTGCTGACAATTTTTGGAGCTTTAGGTGTTCAAAAACATCGATCTTGGTATCATTGGAAGGCTTTGAGAAATATCCGCAACTCTCGTGAAGAGGTCAAGAGCGAAATCGATCTCTATCTTTGTCAAATTGCGTCCGTAATTTGGTGACGTGATGTTGTTCCCTACAGTCATACCTTTGTAGCGTCTGATGGCCATATCTTGAGTTGAAGGCATTCGAATTGGATGAAACCAGTGTCTTATTAAAGCTAATATCCATATCTACAAGTTTCATGAAAACAAAGAATCCTAATTCGGCCATTAAGAGGGTCTAAGAAGCATAATACTGTCACTGGTTAGAATGCAACGAGGTAAACAGCCTTGTGAATGTACCCAGTGGATAACCACGCACCTTAGCTAATTTAAGAGGCATCCAGTGAAGCTAATCAAGCGTCTATTCAGAATACAAAACATTATGAAGGCTGGAGAAGTAATTTTGAATGAAGTATTAAGATATTCAAAGTCCAAGCTTGACCAGAAAATAAGGTACCATTTTCTATAAAGTCCTGAAGCATGAAGTACTGTAACAGAAGAACACAAAAGCTTCAGCAATTCTAATAGAAGAAAGAGAAGATAAGTTTGAATAAAGACAAAAGCACAAAAGCTGCAAAAGCAAAACCACTGAAGATTGACGTCAAGCGCCTGCTGCCGACAACGAAGCGTCCGAAACGTCGTATTTTGAGGTACGCCAGTCGAAAAGAAGTGATATTGGTTTTGTTAGAAGATAAGATAAATAAATACATGTTTCCTGGAGAAGTCAAGATCTGAACCAATCTCGATCTGAGTGAAATTCCTTCTTTAAGCTTGAGATTTGGTACTGTTCGTGACAATCAGAACATGCAAGCGTCTGCTGACAATTTTTGGAGCTTTAGGTGTTCAAAAACATCGATCTTGGTATCGTTGGAAGGCTTTGAGAAATATCCGCAACTCTCACGAAAAGGTCAAGAGCGAAATCGATCTCTATCTTTGTCAAATTGCGTCCGTAAGTTGGTGACGTGATGTTGTTCCTGACAGTCATACCTTTGTAGCGTCTGATGGCCATATCTTGAGTTGCAGGCATCCGAATGGATGAAACCAATGTCTCATTAAAGCTAATATCCATATCTACAAGTTTCATGAAAACAAAGAATCCTAATTCGGCCATTAAGAGGGTCTAAGAAGCATAATACTGTCACTGGTTAGAATGCAACGAGGTAAACAACCTTGTGAATGTGCCCAGTGGATAACCACGCACCTTAGCTAATTTAAGAGGATTCCAGTGAAGCTAATCAAGCATCTATTCAGAATACAAAACATTATGAAGGCTGGAGAAGTAATTTTGAATGAAGTATTAAAATATTCAAAGTCCAAGCTTGACCAGAAAATAAGGAACCATTTTCTATAAAGTCCTGAAGCATGAAGTACTGTAACAGAAGAACACAAAAGCTTCAGCAATTCTAATAGAAGAAAGAGAAGATAAGTTTGAATAAAGACAAAAGCACAAAAGCTGCAAAAGCAAAACCACTGAAGATTGACGTCAAGCGCCTGCTGCCGACAACGAAGCGTCCGAAACGTCGTATTTTGAGGTACGCCAGTCGAAAAGAAGTGATATTGGTTTTGTTAGAAAGATAAGATAAATAAATACATGTTTCCTGGAGAAGTCAAGATCTGAACCAATCTCGATCTGAGTGAAATTCCTTCTTTAAGCTTGAGATTTGGTACTGTTCGTGACAATCAGAACATGCAAGCGTCTGCTGACAATTTTTGGAGCTTTAGGTGTTCAAAAACATCGATCTTGGTATCGTTAGAAGGCTTTGAGAAATATCCGCAACTCTCACGAAAAGGTCAAGAGCGAAATCGATCTCTATCTTTGTCAAATTGCGTCCGTAAGTTGGTGACGTGATGTTGTTCCTGACAGTCATACCTTTGTAGCGTCTGATGGCCATATCTTGAGTTGCAGGCATCCGAATTGGATGAAACCAGTGTCTCATTAAAGCTAATATCCATATCTACAAGTTTCATGAAAACAAAGAATCCAAATTCGGCCATTAAGAGGGTCTAAGATGCATAATACTGTAACTGGTGAGAATGCAACGAGGTAAACAACCTTGTGAATGTGCCCAGTGGATAACCACGCACCTTAGCTAATTTAAGAGGATTCCAGTGAAGCCAATCAGGCATCTATTCAGAATACAAAACATTATGAAGGCTGGAGAAGTAATTTTGAATGAAGTATTAAAATATTCAAAGTCCAAGCTTGACCAGAAAATAAGGAACCATTTTCTATAAAGTCCTGAAGCATGAAGTACTGTAACAGAAGAACACAAAAGCTTCAGCAATTCTAATAGAAGAAAGAGAAGATAAGTTTGAATAAAGACAAAAGCACAAAAGCTGCAAAAGCAAAACCACTGAAGATTGACGTCAAGCGCCTGCTGCCGACAACGAAGCGTCCGAAACGTCGTATTTTGAGGTACGCCAGTCGAAAAGAAATGATATTGGTTTTGTTAGAAAGATAAGATAAATAAATACATGTTTCCTGGAGAAGTCAAGATCTGAACCAATCTCGATCTGAGTGAAATTCCTTCTTTAAGCTTGAGATTTGGTACTGTTCGTGACGATCAGAACATGCAAGCGTCTGCTGACAATTTTTGGAGCTCTAGGTGTTCAAAAACATCGATCTTAGTATCGTTAGAAGGCTTTGAGAAATATCCGCAACTCTCACGAAAAGGTCAAGAGCGAAATCGATCTCTATCTTTGTCAAATTGCGTCCGTAAGTTGGTGACGTGATGTTGTTCCTGACAGTCATACCTTTGTAGCGTCTGATGGCCATATCTTGAGTTGAAGGCATTCGAATTGGATGAAACCATTGTCTCATTAAAACTAATATCCATATCTACAAGTTTCATGAAAACAAAGAGTCCTAATTCGACCATTAAGAGGGTCTAAGAAGCATAATACTGTCACTGGTAAGAATGCAACGAGGTAAACAGCTTTGTGAATGTACCCAGTTGATAACCACGCACCTTAGCTAATTTAAGAGGCATCCAGTGAAGCTAATCAAGCGTCTATTCAGAATACAAAACATTATGAAGGCTTGAGAAGTAATTTTGAATGAAGTATTAAGGTATTAAGATATTCAAAGTGCAAGCTTGACCAGAAAATAAGGTACCATTTTCTATAAAGTCCTGAAGCATGAAGTACTGTAACAGAAGAACACAAAAGCTTCAGCAATTCTAATAGAAGAAAGAGAAGATAAGTTTGAATAAAGACAAAAGCACAAAAGCTGCAAAAGCAAAACCACTGAAGATTGACGTCAAGCGCCTGCTGCCGACAACGAAGCGTCCGAAACTTCGTATTTTGAGGTACGCCAGTCGAAAAGAAGTGATATTGGTTTTGTTAGAAAGATAAGAGAAATAAATACATGTTTCCTGGAGAAGTCAAGATCTGAACCAATCTCGATCTGAGTGAAATTCCTTCTTTAAGCTTGAGATTTGGTACTGTTCGTGACGATCAGAACATGCAAGCGTCTGCTGACAATTTTTGGAGCTTTAGGTGTTCAAAAACATCGATCTTGGTATCGTTAGAAGGCTTTGAGAAATATCCGCAACTCTCACGAAAAGGTCAAGAGCGAAATCGATCTCTATCTTTGTCAAATTGCGTCCGTAAGTTGGTGACGTGATGTTGTTCCTGACAGTCATACCTTTGTAGCGTCTGATGGCCATATCTTGAGTTGCAGGCATCCGAATTGGATGAAACCAGTGTCTCATTAAAGCTAATATCCATATCTACAAGTTTCATGAAAACAAAGAATCCTAATTCGGCCATTAAGAGGGTCTAAGAAGCATAATACTGTCACTGGTTAGAATGCAACGAGGTAAACAGCCTTGTGAATGTGCCCAGTGGATAACCACGCACCTTAGCTAATTTAAGAGGATTCCAGTGAAGCTAATCAAGCGTCTATTCAGAATACAAAACATTATGAAGGCTGGAGAAGTAATTTTGAATGAAGTATTAAGATATTCAAAGTCCAAGCTTGACCAGAAAATAAGGTACCATTTTCTATAAAGTCCTGAAGCATGAAGTACTGTAACAGAAGAACACAAAAGCTTCAACAATTCTAATAGAAGAAAGAGAAGACAAGTGTGAATAAAGACAAAAGCACAAAAGCGGCAAAAACAAAACCACTGAAGATTGAACTCAAGCGCCAGCTGCCGACAATGAAGCGTCCGAAACGTCGTATTTTGAGGTACGCTCGTCGAAATGAAGTAATCTTGGCATTGTTGGAAAGATAAGAGAAATACCTACATGTTTCCTACAGATCTCGAGATCTGAACCAATCTCTATCTGACTGAAATTCCTTTTTCAAGCTTGAGATGTGGTTCTGTTCGTGACAATCAGAACTTGCAAGCGTCTGCTGACAATTTTTGGAGCTCTAGGTGTTCAAAAACATCGATATTGGTATCGTTGGAAGGCTTTGAGAAATATCCGCAACTCTCAGGATGAGGTCAAGAGTGAAATCGATCTCTATCTTTGTCAAATTGTGTCCGTAAGTTGGTGACGTGATGTTGTTCCTGACAGTCATACCTTTGTAGCGTCTGATGGCCATATCTTGAGTTGCAGGCATCCGAATTGGATGAAACCAGTGTCTCATTAAAGCTAATATCCATATCTACAAGTTTCATGAAAACAAAGAATCCTAATTCGGCCATTAAGAGGGTCTAAGAAGCATAATACTGTCACTGGTTAGAATGCAACGAGGTAAACAACCTTGTGAATGTGCCCAGTGGATAACCACGCACCTTAGCTAATTTAAGAGGATTCCAGTGAAGCTAATCAAGCGTCTATTCAGAATACAAAACATTATGAAGGCTGGAGAAGTAATTTTGAATGAAGTATTAAGATATTCAAAGTCCAAGCTTGACCAGAAAATAAGGTACCATTTTCTATAAAGTCCTGAAGCATGAAGTACTGTAACAGAAGAACAGAAAAGCTTCAGCAATTCGAATAGAAGAAAGAGAAGATAAGTTTGAATAAAGACAAAAGCACAAAAGCTGCAAAAGCAAAACCACTGAAGATTGACGTCAAGCGCCTGCTGCCGACAACGAAGCGTCTGAAACGTCGTATATTGAGGTACGCCAGTCGAAATGAAGTGATATTGGTTTTGTTAGAAAGATAAGATAAATAAATACATGTTTCCTGGAGAAGTCAAGATCTGAACCAATCTCGATCTGAGTGAAATTCCTTCTTTAAGCTTGAGATTTGGTACTGTTCGTGACAATCAGAACATGCAAGCGTCTGCTGACAATTTTTGGAGCTTTAGGTGTTCAAAAACATCGATCTTGGTATCGTTGGAAGGCTTTGAGAAATATCCGCAACTCTCATGAAGAGGTCAAGAGCGAAATCGATCTCTATCTTTGTCAAATTGCGTCCGTAATTTGGTTACGTGATGTTGTTCCTGACAGTCATACCTTTGTAGCGTCTGATGGCCATATCTTGAGTTGTAGGCATTCGAATTGGATGAAACCAGGGTCTCATTAAAGCTAATATCCATATCTACAAGTTTCATGAAAACAAAGAACCCTAATTCGGCCATTAAGAGGGTCTAAGAAGCGTAATACTGTCACTGGTCAGAATGCAACGAGGTAAACAACCTTGTGAATGTGCCCAGTGGATAACCACGCACCTTAGCTAATTTAAGAGGATTCCAGTGAAGCTAATCAAGCGTCTATTCAGAATACAAAACATTATGAAGGCTGGAGGAGTAATTTTGAATGAAGTATTAAGATATTCAAAGTCCAAGCTTGACCAGAAAATAAGGTACCATTTTCTATAAAGTCCTGAAGCGTGAAGTACTGTAACAGAAGAACAGAAAAGCTTCAGCAATTCGAATAGAAGAAAGAGAAGATAAGTTTGAATAAAGACAAAAGCATAAAAGCTGCAAAAGCAAAACCACTGAAGATTGACGTCAAGCACCTGCTGCCGACAACGAAGCGTCCGAAACGTCGTATTTTGAGGTACGCCAGTCGAAATGAAGTGATATTGGTTTTGTTAGAAATATAAGATAAATAAATACATTTTTCCTGGAGAAGTCAAGATCTGAACCAATCTCGATCTGAGTGAAATTCCTTCTTTAAGCTTGAGATTTGGTACTGTTCGTGACAATCAGAATATGCAAGCGTCTGCTGACAATTTTTGGAGCTTTAGGTGTTCAAAAATCATCGATCTTGGTATCGTTGGAAGGCTTTGAGAAATATCCGCAACTCTCATGAAGAGGTCAAGAGCGAAATCGATCTCTGTCTTTGTCAAATTGCGTCCGTAATTTGGTTACGTGATGTTGTTCCTGACAGTCATACCTTTGTAGCGTCTGATGGCCATATCTTGAGTTGAAGGCATCCGAATTGCATGAAACCAGTGTCTCATTAAAGCTAATATCCATATCTACAAGTTTCATGAAAACAAAGAACCCTAATTCGGCCATTAAGAGGGTCTAAGAAGCGTAATACTGTCACTGGTCAGAATGCAACGAGGTAAACAACCTTGTGAATGTGCCTAGCGGATAACCACGCACCTTAGCTAATTTAAGAGGATTCCAGTGAAGCTAATCAAGCGTCTATTCAGAATACAAAACATTATGAAGGCTGGAGAAGTAATTTTGAATGAAGTATTAAGATATTCAAAGTCCAAGCTTGACCAGAAAATAAGGTACCATTTTCTATAAAGTCCTGAAGCATGAAGTACTGTAATAGAAGAACACAAAAGCTTCAACAATTCTAATAGAAGAAAGAGAAGACAAGTGTGAATAAAGACAAAAGCACAAAAGCGGCAAAAACAAAACCACTGAAGATTGAGCTCAAGCGCCAGCTGCCGACAACGAAGCGTCCGAAACGTCGTATTTTGAGGTACGCTCGTCGAAATGAAGTAATCTTGGCATTGTTGGAAAGATAAGAGAAATACCAGCATGTTTTCTACAGATCTCGAGATCTGAACCAATCTCTATCTGATTGAAATTCCTTCTTCAAGTTGAGATGTGGTTCTGTTCGTGACAATCAGAACATGCAAGCGTCTGCTGACAATTTTTGGAGCTTTAGGTGTTCAAAAACATCGATATTGGTATCGTTGGAAGGCTTTGAGAAATATCCGCAACTCTCGTGAAGAGGTCAAGAGCGAAATCGATCTCTATCTTTGTCAAATTGCGTCCGTAATTTGGTGACGTGATGTTGTTCCCTACAGTCATACCTTTGTAGCGTCTGATGGCCATATCTTGAGTTGTAGGCATTCGAATTGGATGAAACCAGTGTCTCATTAAAGCTAATATCCATATCTACAAGTTTCATGAAAACAAAGAATCCTAATTCGGCCATTAAGAGGGTCTAAGAAGCATAATACTGTCACTGGTTAGAATGCAACGAGGTAAACAGCCTTGTGAATGTACCCAGTGGATAACCACGCACCTTAGCTAATTTAAGAGGCATCCAGTGAAGCTAATCAAGCGTCTATTCAGAATACAAAACATTATGAAGGCTGGAGAAGTAATTTTGAATGAAGTATTAAGATATTCAAAGTCCAAGCTTGACCAGAAAATAAGGTACCATTTTCTATAAAGTCCTGAAGCATGAAGTACTGTAACAGAAGAACACAAAAGCTTCAGCAATTCTAATAGAAGAAAGAGAAGATAAGTTTGAATAAAGACAAAAGCACAAAAGCTGCAAAAGCAAAACCACTGAAGATTGACGTCAAGCGCCTGCTGCCGACAACGAAGCGTCCGAAACGTCGTATTTTGAGGTACGCCAGTCGAAAAGAAGTGATATTGGTTTTGTTAGAAAGATAAGATAAATAAATACATGTTTCCTGGAGAAGTCAAGATCTGAACCAATCTCGATCTGAGTGAAATTCCTTCTTTAAGCTTGAGATTTGGTACTGTTCGTGACAATCAGAACATGCAAGCGTCTGCTGACAATTTTTGGAGCTTTAGGTGTTCAAAAACATCGATCTTGGTATCGTTGGAAGGCTTTGAGAAATATCCGCAACTCTCGTGAAGAGGTCAAGAGCGAAATCGATCTCTATCTTTGTCAAATTGCGTCCGTAATTTGGTGACGTGATGTTGTTCCCTACAGTCATAACTTTGTAGCGTCTGATGGCCATATCTTGAGTTGCAGGCATCCGAATTGGATGAAACCAGTGTCTCATTAAAGCTAATATCCATATCTACAAGTTTCATGAAAACAAAGAATCCTAATTCGGCCATTAAGAGGGTCTAAGAAGCATAATACTATCACTGGTTAGAATGCAACGAGGTAAACAGCCTTGTGAATGTCCCCAGTGGATAACCACGCACCTTAGCTAATTTAAGAGGATTCCAGTGAAGCTAATCAAGCGTCTATTCAGAATACAAAACATTATGAAGGCTGGAGAAGTAATTTTGAATGAAGTATTAAGATATTCAAAGTCCAAGCTTCACTAGAAAATAAGGTACCATTTTCTATAAAGTTCTGAAGCATGAAGTACTGTAATAGAAGAACACAAGAGCTTCAACAATTCTAATAGAAGAAAGAGAAGACAAGTGTGAATAAAGACAAAAGCACAAAAGCGGCAAAAACAAAACCACTGAAGATTGAACTCAAGCGCCAGTTGTCGACAATAAAGCGTCCGAAACGTCGTATTTCGAGGTATGCTCGTCGAAATGAAGTAATCTTGGCATTGTTGGAAAGATAAGAGAAATACCAGCATGTTTTCTACAGATCTCGAGATCTGAACCAATCTCTATCTGACTGAAATTCCTTCTTCAAGTTGAGATGTGGTTCTGTTCGTGACAATCAGAACATGCAAGCGTCTGCTGACAATTTTTGGAGCTTTAGGTGTTCAAAAACATCGATATTGGTATCGTTGGAAGGCTTTAAGAAATATACGCAACTCTCGTGAAGAGGTCAAGACCAAAATCGATCTCTATCTTTGTCAAATTGCGTCCGTAATTTGGTGACGTGATGTTGTTCCCTACAGTCATACCTTTGTAGCGTCTGATGGCCATATCTTGAGTTGTAGGCATTCGAATTGGATGAAACCAGTGTCTCATTAAAGCTAATATCCATATCTACAAGTTTCATAAAAACAAAGAATCCTAATTCGGCCATTAAGAGGGTCTAAGAAGCATAATACTGTCACTGGTTAGAATGCAACGAGGTGAACAGCCTTGTGAATGTACCCAGTGGATAACCACGCACCTTAGCTAATTTAAGAGGCATCCAGTGAAGCTAATCAAGCGTCTATTCAGAATACAAAACATTATGAAGGCTGGAGAAGTAATTTTGAATGAAGTATTAAGATATTCAAAGTCCAAGCTTGACCAGAAAATAAGGTACCATTTTCTATAAAGTCCTGAAGCATGAAGTACTGTAACAGAAGAACACAAAAGCTTCAGCAATTCTAATAGAAGAAAGAGAAGATAAGTTTGAATAAAGACAAAAGCACAAAAGCTGCAAAAGCAAAACCACTGAAGATTGACGTCAAGCGCCTGCTGCCGACAACGAAGCGTCCGAAACGTCGTATTTTGAGGTACGCCAGTCGAAAAGAAGTGATATTGGTTTTGTTAGAAAGATAAGATAAATAAATACATGTTTCCTGGAGAAGTCAAGATCTGAACCAATCTCGATCTGAGTGAAATTCCTTCTTTAAGCTTGAGATGTGGTACTGTTCGTGACAATCAGAACATGCAAGCGTCTGCTGACAATTTTTGGAGCTTTAGGTGCCCAAAAAAATCGATCTTGGTATCATTGGAAGGCTTTGAGAAATATCCGTAACTCTCATGAAGAGGTCAAGAGCGAAATCGATCTCTATCTTTGTCAAATTCCGTCCGTAATTTGGTGGCGTGATGTTATTCTTGATAGTCATACCTTTGTAGCGTCTGATAGCCATATCATGAGTTGTAGGCATTCGAATTGGATGAAACCAGTGTCTCATTAAAGCTAATATCCATATCTACAAGTTTCATGAAAACAGCGAATCCTAATTCGGCAATTAAGAGGGTCTAAGAAGCATAATACGGTCACTGGTGAGAATGCTACGAGGTAAACAGCCTTTTGAATGTACCCAGTGGATAACCACGCACCTTAGTTAATTTAAGAGGCATCCATTGAAACTAATCAAGCGTCTATTCAGAATAAAAAACATTATGAAGGCTGGAGAAGTAATTTTGAATGAAGTATTACGATATTCAAAGTCCAAGCTTAACCAGAAAATATGGTACCATTTTCTATAAAGTCCTGAAGCATGAAGTACTGTAATAGAAGAACACAAAAGCATCAACAATTCTAATAGAAGAAAGAGAAGACAAGTGTGAATAAATACAAAAGCACAAAAGCAGCAAAAACAAAACCACTGAAGATTGAACTCAAGCGCCAGCTGCTGACAAAGAAGCATCCGAAACGTCGTATTTTGAGGTACGCTCGTCGAAATGAAGTAATCTTGGCATTGTTAGAAAGATAAGAGAAATACCTGCATGTTTCCTACAGATCTCGAGATCTTAACCAATCTCTATCTAACTGAAATTCCGTCTTCAAGCTTGAGATGTGGTTCTGTTCGTGACAATCAGAACTTGCAAGCGTCTGCTGACAATTTTTGGAGCTTTAGGTGTTCAAAAACATCGATCTTGGTATCGTTAGAAGGCTTTGAGAAATATCCGCAACTCTCACGAAAAGGTCAAGAGTGAAATCGATCTCTATCTTTGTCAAATTGTGTCCGTAAGTTGGTGACGTGATGTTGTTCCTGACAGTCATAACTTTGTAGCGTCTGATGGCCATATCTTGAGTTGCAGGCATCCGAATTGGATGAAACCAGTGTCTCATTAAAGCTAATATCCATATCTACAAGTTTCATGAAAACAAAGAATCCTAATTCGGCCATTAAGAGGGTCTAAGAAGCATAATACTGTCACTGGTTAGAATGCAACGAGGTAAACAGCCTTGTGAATGTACCCAGTGGATAACCACGCACCTTAGCTAATTTAAGAGGCATCCAGTGAAGCTAATCAAGCGTCTATTCAGAATACAAAACATTATGAAGGCTGGAGAAGTAATTTTGAATGAAGTATTAAGATATTCAAAGTCCAAGCTTGACCAGAAAATAAGGTACCATTTTCTATAAAGTCCTGAAGCATGAAGTACTGTAACAGAAGAACACAAAAGCTTCAGCAATTCTAATAGAAGAAAGAGAAGATAAGTTTGAATAAAGACAAAAGCACAAAAGCTGCAAAAGCAAAACCACTGAAGATTGACGTCAAGCGCCTGCTGCCGACAACGAAGCGTCCGAAACGTCGTATTTTGAGGTACGCCAGTCGAAAAGAAGTGATATTGGTTTTGTTAGAAAGATAAGATAAATAAATACATGTTTCCTGGAGAAGTCAAGATCTGAACCAATCTCGATCTGAGTGAAATTCCTTCTTTAAGCTTGAGATTTGGTACTGTTCGTGACAATCAGAACATGCAAGCGTCTGCTGACAATTTTTTGAGCTTTAGGTGTTCAAAAACATCGATCTTGGTATCGTTGGAAGGCTTTGAGAAATATCCGCAACTCTCGTGAAGAGGTCAAGAGCGAAATCGATCTCTATCTTTGTCAAATTGCGTCCGTAATTTGGTGACGTGATGTTGTTCCCTACAGTCATACCTTTGTAGCGTCTGATGGCCATATCTTGAGTTGCAGGCATCCGAATTGGATGAAACCAGTGTCTCATTAAAGCTAATATCCATATCTACAAGTTTCATGAAAACAAAGAATCCTAATTCGGCCATTAAGAGGGTCTAAGAAGCATAATACTGTCACTGGTTAGAATGCAACGAGGTAAACAGCCTTGTGAATGTCCCCAGTGGATAACCACGCACCTTAGCTAATTTAAGAGGATTCCAGTGAAGCTAATCAAGCGTCTATTCAGAATACAAAACATTATGAAGGCTGGAGAAGTAATTTTGAATGAAGTATTAAGATATTCAAAGTCCAAGCTTGACTAGAAAATAAGGTACCATTTTCTATAAAGTTCTGAAGCATGAAGTACTGTAATAGAAGAACACAAGAGCTTCAACAATTCTAATAGAAGAAAGAGAAGACAAGTGTGAATAAAGACAAAAGCACAAAAGCGGCAAAAACAAAACCACTGAAGATTGAACTCAAGCGCCAGTTGTCGACAATAAAGCGTCCGAAACGTCGTATTTTGAGGTATGCTCGTCGAAATGAAGTAATCTTGGCATTGTTGGAAAGATAAGAGAAATACCAGCATGTTTTCTACAGATCTCGAGATCTGAACCAATCTCTATCTGACTGAAATTCCTTCTTCAAGTTGAGATGTGGTTCTGTTCGTGACAATCAGAACATGCAAGCGTCTGCTGACAATTTTTGGAGCTTTAGGTGTTCAAAAACATCGATATTGGTATCGTTGGAAGGCTTTAAGAAATATACGCAACTCTCGTGAAGAGGTCAAGACCAAAATCGATCTCTATCTTTGTCAAATTGCGTCCGTAATTTGGTGACGTGATGTTGTTCCCTACAGTCATACCTTTGTAGCGTCTGATGGCCATATCTTGAGTTGTAGGCATTCGAATTGGATGAAACCAGTGTCTCATTAAAGCTAATATCCATATCTACAAGTTTCATAAAAACAAAGAATCCTAATTCGGCCATTAAGAGGGTCTAAGAAGCATAATACTGTCACTGGTTAGAATGCAACGAGGTGAACAGCCTTGTGAATGTACCCAGTGGATAACCACGCACCTTAGCTAATTTAAGAGGCATCCAGTGAAGCTAATCAAGCGTCTATTCAGAATACAAAACATTATGAAGGCTGGAGAAGTAATTTTGAATGAAGTATTAAGATATTCAAAGTCCAAGCTTGACCAGAAAATAAGGTACCATTTTCTATAAAGTCCTGAAGCATGAAGTACTGTAACAGAAGAACACAAAAGCTTCAGCAATTCTAATAGAAGAAAGAGAAGATAAGTTTGAATAAAGACAAAAGCACAAAAGCTGCAAAAGCAAAACCACTGAAGATTGACGTCAAGCGCCTGCTGCCGACAACGAAGCGTCCGAAACGTCGTATTTTGAGGTACGCCAGTCGAAAAGAAGTGATATTGGTTTTGTTAGAAAGATAAGATAAATAAATACATGTTTCCTGGAGAAGTCAAGATCTGAACCAATCTCGATCTGAGTGAAATTCCTTCTTTAAGCTTGAGATTTGGTACTGTTCGTGACAATCAGAATACGCAAGCGTCTGCTGACAATTTTTTGAGCTTTAGGTGTTCAAAAACATCGATCTTGGTATCGTTGGAAGGCTTTGAGAAATATCCGCAACTCTCGTGAAGAGGTCAAGAGCGAAATTGATCTCTATCTTTGTCAAATTGCGTCCGTAATTTGGTGGCGTGATGTTGTTCCCTACAGTCATAACTTTGTAGCGTCTGATGGCCATATCTTGAGTTGCAGGCATCCGAATTGGATGAAACCAGTGTCTCATTAAAGCTAATATCCATATCTACTGCAACACCCTTTCCCGAGTGCCACATTCCCGAACGTTTATAGGGCCAAAAATATTTCTTAATGCGGAAAATACGGTTTTCTTTTTTTTTTTCTTTTCACAAGATGCAATGGAAAGGTAATAATACTAATAAACGAACTTAGGTTCGCCATACATTTCTAGAACAATATGCATAATAATTACAGGGACATAAACAGAAAAAGGAATAATACTATATACAGACATAAGTCTAATGTGTAACTGACATAAGAAATACAATAAGTACAAGGAGTCGTAGCTCCCAAAAGTACTACAAAAATGACATAGTCTGGCCGACAACAAAACTAGACCACAAAAAGAAGGTCCTCCTCTGGCTCAAAGGAACTACTGGACTGAACCATCATCACGTCCATCTGTTCAAACAGCAACAGCAAGTACCAACAGAAAACATACAGATATGGGTGAGATTCCCGTTCATCAACACAGCAAAACAGCAATAGTAAAAACGGGACGACTCACCGGGTAACCACGTACCCAACATGCTTACAAGAATTCTCAATGTCAAACATATTAAGCAGTTGACAGCATAATATCATGTTAAGCAGTTAACATCATAAAATAAGGTATTCTTAAACAGTACAACGATGTATAACAGTAAATGCAAACATCAATAGCCATGCAATGCAATGCAATGTATATGACTCAATGTCAATGCCACTGGGTACTACTCTGACCCCTACTCCATGGAGCTAACAAAACATTCGGAGAGATGACCCCTACTCCATGGAGCTAACAAAACATTCGGAGAGAGTGAATGGGAGGACATGTTCCGTGCGCGCCAGCCTTGGGCAAGATGCTACAACATTCGTAACGTGCACGTATCTGGCTTTTACGGAAACACTCTCAACCAAACATGAAAAGTACGGCATCTAGTAGAGGATATCAGTGTATTGCACGGATTCGCCACGACACAGAAGAGCTACCAGCTGGTCACATGTCAGCCCTTCCAACCCTGATACCTCCCAAAAGACCATTGAAGATCGTCACCGTAAGATTCGCACCCGCATCAAGGTGTAAGCTCAACTCCTAGGCTCAAGGCCTTACAACTATGCAAATGATATGCCAATGCTTACACAAAGCAGATGCGATCACGCAATGTCTATCCCCCGGATAAACCTCGAAGTCTACTAAGGTTCTCTACCTTAGGAACTATACGTGTCTTTTGAAAGCATAACCTTTATCCACCGGATAAATCTCGTGATCCCTCCGGGATCGAGTCATCACAAGACTGAAACAATTGAACGACTGAGCGGGGTCCGAATCACCGGTCCGTCATCGAACTACTGTCTCAAAACCCAAAACATTTGTAAACCAGAACAACTTCTCAATTGAAAACTCATTTGATTTAAAACAATCTTTGAAACACTTACTTGCTCTATATTTAGCATTTTCTGAACATGTAATTCGCTTAGCGAAATTTCATTCGCTTAGCGAAATTGAAACAATAATGCCTCTTTTGGAACTCCTCTGGATCGCTCGGCGAGTCATAAATCGCGTAGCGAATGGTATTGTATTCGCGTAGCGAATATGAATTCGCTTAGCGCAATTTCAGACGGTTAAACCTCTTTGTAAACGCGAAATGTATTGTATTCGCTTAGCGAAAATTCAGACGGTTAAACCTCTTTGTAAACGCCTCTGGATCGCTCGGCGAAACAGAATTCGTGTAGCGAAATGCATTGTATTCGCGTAGCGAAAATAATTTCGCTTAGCGAAATGGAGGCGGTTATACCTCCTTTGGAGACTTCTCTGGGTCGCTCAGCGAGACGTAATTCGCGTAGCGAAACTCGTTTGATTGGCTTAGCGAATATGAATTCGCTTAGCGAAAGTGAGGCAGTGATGCCCAACTTAGGCTTTCCCCTGTTTTCGCGTAGCGAAAGTAAATTCGCTTAGCGAAATTCCTTAAAACAAGACATCAACCTTAGGGAACCATTTTGATTCTCTTCATGAAACCACTTCTTTTCTCATTTTGAGTCCCTTGATTAACTATATGGACTAAGGATAAGGTATAAAATATGTTTCACTTTGGTGAAAGCACTTTGAGCTTTAATTTCCATTCAAAGACACTTAGGGTTTTCTTTGAAAAACACAAGTTATTGAAAACACTTTCTTTACATCAAAACTTGACTTAATCAAGATCTACTCATGTTCTTCCTTTTCTCAAAGCCATGGCTAAAAGCCAACTAGGAATCAATGTGAAGTTTTACTCCATCAACCAAACAAAATATGGCTCACAATACTTACACAATCATGATAACCATAATACACATTACTACATCATAATCAAACATCCAAGTCCATCACACATTATGGTCTCATAATCAACAATAAAAGTCCATACTTGACCTAGTGATCAAAGTAGGTTTTTCAACATACATGAAAATGATTTTCATCAATCATATCATCATCAACTTATGCTAAAGCACACTACAACATACTCAAGCATAAACACATCATAACAATCTTGTTCTCCAAGAGAACTTAACAAAACTTAACACATAAAAGTGAACCCAAACTAAAGGGTTTCACCCACACATAAATTTAAACAACCATTCTCACTACCACCATCTTGGTGTGATGAGGTTCTTCTCCCCATACCTCTTGATGAGCAGATTCCCGGATCAAAGTCGGTTGATCGGTTTCTGAACCTCCTGATAATCGTCAACAACTACACAACACAACAATTCAACATTAAACAAAAATCAAAGCCAAACTCAACTATTACAACAAAGAGGGTTTCGGCCACCCTAGGTTAAAAAGGTTAGAAATTGGTTTTGGTTTCCATTTCATGGATTCAAAGGCATTAGGAAAACTAAGGATGAAATCTAGTGTTAAAAATCAAAACTTGATGAAAACACTATTCATCATCTTCCAAGAGGGTTCGGCCAAAAATGCTTTTTGAGCTATGATGAGAGTTGAATCATAAGCTCTTGGGTTTAGGTAGAGATTGATGATGTGAGTTCAAAGAACTTGGTCTTACCTCAAAAGGATTTTTCTACAATTTCCTATGGATTTTCAAAGTTTTGGATCTAAGAAATTCTTTTCATGAAAATGAAGATTGATCTTGAAATAAAGAAAGATTCAAGAAGCTAAGAGATCATAGAAGTGATCTTACCTTGAAATGAAGAAAGATTGCTCAAGGAATCAAGTGAATCCAACAAAAACTCAAGCTTTTCTAGGTGAAAATGGAGTTTTCCCTCAAGAACAACTATGGAACTCTATGGTGTGAGGGGCTGTGCAAAAATGATGAAGTGAGGGGCTGAGTTCAGCCTCTTAAAAGTTCACTTAAGGGTAAAAAGGTCATTTGCCAAAAGGGTATAATGGTAAAAGTGTAAAAGACTAAGGTTAGGGGCATTTTGGTCATTTTGCGTCCAGATATTTCCGAACGTCATGACGACTCTGGCATACTCTCCCAAGGGTCCTGGGATGATGTGATATCAAGATTATCTATTGGCGAGTCTCGGTAAGTCCATATGTGGCTCCGTTCGTCACCCGATTGAGGATTCCGCCCGAACGAAGGTCAGGAAATGATTTTTCTGAAATTTTTACGAAATTTAACCAAAACGTAGATAATCGAATTCTAAGACTTACTGTCTCGTTCACGGGTCCATCTGAGGTCTTCTGAGCAGTAAAATCATACTGTCAGTGTAAAAACGCAGACTGGACTCCGTTTGAGTTTTCGACTCAAAACTTAATCGTAGCTTCCTACGATATCGTCGAGCATGACTGTGGTCTCGGAATATTTTATTTCTATTCCTAAGACCTCAAATAAAATAAAGACATTAAAATACTAAAGAAATAGAAAACGTGAAAAATCGGGGTGTTACATTCCTACCCCTCTTAAAAGAATTTCGTCCTCGAAATTATACGTACCTCTTAAAACAAACTCGGATACTGTTGTTGCATGTCCTCTTCTCTTTCCCAGGTAGCATCACCTGTAGTCTCGTTCCAGATAACTTTGACTAAAGCTATCTCCTTCCCTCGCAGTTTCTTTATCCTCCTGTCCTCGATCTTAACCGGCAATGTCTCATAGGTTAGGTTATCCTTCAGCTGTACTGAATCAGACTCTATGACGTGACTGGGATCAGGAATATACTTCCGCAATTGCGAAACATGAAAAACATTATGAAGGTTGGATAGAAAAGGCGGTAAAGCTATTTGGTAAGCTACTGGACCTATCCGACAAAGAATTTGGTAAGGTCCAATGAATTTTGGAGTGAGTTTTCTAGACTTCAGGACCCTGCCCACCCCAGTCATCGGAGTGACTCTCAAAAACACATGATCCCTTTCCTCGAACTCAAGTGGCCTACGTCTTTTATCCGCATAACTCTTCTGTCGGCTCTGAGTCGTCCTCATCTTTTCTTGAATCAGTTTCACCTTCTCGGTTGTTTGTTGCACTAGTTCAGGTCCTAATGAAGCACTTTCTCCATCTTGGTACCAACACAAAGGTGTTCTGCAACGTCGTCCATATAAAGCTTCGTAGGGTGCCATCCCTATACTCGAATAATAACTGTTGTTGTAGGTAAACTCTATCAACGGTAAGAAATTCTCCCAACTTCCGGCATGTTCCAACACACACGCCCTCAACAGATCCTCTAAAGACTGAATCGTCCTTTCCGATTGTCCATCAGTTTGAGGATGGTAAGCCGAACTTAATCGTAACTTTGTTCCTAAAGCTTCATGCAAACTTTGCCAAAAACGCGAAGTAAAACGCGGGTCTCTATCCGATATGATACTTGAAGGTACTCCATGCAGTCTCACAATCTCACTGATATAAATCTGAGTAAGCTTTTCCATAGAATACTTGAGATTAATCGGTAGAAAATGAGCTGATTTCGTAAGCCTATCAATTATAACCCAAATGGAATCGTATCCTTTAGGTGTCCTTGGCAAACACGTTACGAAATCCATTGCTATGCTGTCCCATTTCCACTCTGGGATATCCAACGAAAGTAACATTCCAGCTGGCCTCTGATGTTCAACCTTTGCTTTTTGACATACTAAGCAAGATGCCACATAATCGGCTACATCTCTTTTCATGCCTTGCCACCAAAACAATCGCTTCAGGTCTTGGTACATCTTGGTTGACCCTGGATGCATACTTAACTTGCTTCTATGAGCTTCGTCCAGAATTAACCTCCTTATCTCCGGGTTGTTTGGCACACAAACCCGTTCTCCTCGTCTTAGGATTCCATCTGCTCCTTCTTTGTATTCCGACGTCATCCCCTTCTTTAGATTCCTTCGCTCTTTCTCCAGATACTGGTCGTATACTTGTTTCTCCCGAATCTGATCCATCAGATCACAAGATACTGTAACCATACCTACACATAGTCTTCCTGGCATACTAACCACGGACAGATGCATATCTCTGAACTGTTCCAACAGCTCGTGTTCCTTAACCATCATGGCAGACACATGTAACACCCTTCTACTCAGGGCATCCGCTACCACATTAGCTTTTCCCGGATGATACTGCAACTGGAAGTCATAGTCCTTCAAAAATTCCAGCCACCGTCTTTGTCTCATGTTGAGCTCTTTCTGATCAAACAGATACTTCAAGCTCTTATGGTCATTGAAGACATTAAACGTCGAACCATACAAGTAGTGCCTCCAAATCTTCAACGCAAAGACTACCGCTGCTAACTCCAGATCATGAGTTGGGTAGTTCTTCTCGTGCACTTTCAACTGTCTCGAGGCATACGCTACTACCTTCCGATTCTGCATCAGGACACAGCCTAATCCTTGGTATGAAGCATCACAGTGCAATATCAACACTGGTGATGTAGTTAGTCTCTTCTTCAACTCCTGAAAACTCTGCTCACAGGCTTCAGTCCATTCAAACACTTTGTCCTTCCTCGTCAATTGGGTAAGAGGTCCTACAATCTTAGAAAATCCCTCGATAAACCTCCGATAATACCCAGCCAAACCCACAAAACTGCGTATCTCAGTCACTGTGGTTGGTCTTTCCCACTCAAGAACGGCTTCAACCTTCGACGGATCTACAGCAATTCCTTCCTTTGAAATTACATGACCCAAAAACTGCACTTCGTCGAGCCAAAACTCACACTTGGACAGTTTTGCATACAACTGTTTCTCTTTCAGAACTTGAAGAACCACACTAAGATGTTCAGCATGTTCTTCCTGGTCTCGTGAATAGATAAGTATGTCATCTATGAAGACAACGACAAACTGATCTAGGTATGGACGAAAGATCCTATTCATATAATCCATGAATATCGCTGGAGCATTCGTCACACCAAACGGCATCACAAGATACTCATAGTGCCCATAGCGTGTTCGAAACGCTGTCTTCGGTATATCTTCTGCCTTCACACGAATCTGGTGATAACCCGATCGCAAATCAATCTTGGAGAAAACTGCCGCTCCCCTCAACTGATCCATCAAGTCATCTATCCTCGGAAGTGGATACTTGTTCTTAATAGTAACTTTATTCAACTGGCGATAATCCACACATAAGCGAGATGTTCCATCTTTCTTTTTCACCAACAACACAGGTGCTCCCCACGATGACACACTAGGTCTAACAAACTGCTTCCCCAATAAGTCTACCAACTGTTCCTTCAACGTTTCCAACTCAGCAGGTGCCATACGATACGGTGCCATAAACACTGGTCCTGTTCCTGGCACAAGATCGATTGCAAACTCGATGTCCCGAACTGGCGGCAAACCTGGTACGTCTTCAGGAAAGACTTCCGGAAACTCATGCACGACAGGTATGCGCTCTAAGACTAGCTCGCTCTTGACCTCCAAAGAAGATAGTAACATGTATCCCTGAGCTCCTTCTCTCAAAGAAGCGTTTACTTGGTTGGCAGTCAAAAATCCAGAATTCTCACAACTAGGGAAAACTAAGGTTTTATTTGCACAGTCCAACAGGATATGATTAGAAGACAACCAATCCATTCCTAAGATTACATCCATTTGCGAGAGAGGCAAACAGATCAAATCAATCAAAAACCTTCTATCTTTAACAGAAATAGAACAATTCAAACAAACTTTAGCAGTTACAACAGGCTTTGCAGTAGGCGTAGAAATTACCAAATCAAAAGGTAAAGAAGACACAGGTAATCCCAACAGATTCACACAGTCATAGGCAATAAAAGAATGCGTTGCGCCTGAATCAAATAGTACAGTTAAGGTTTCACCTCCCATGACACACTGACCTTGGATCAAGTCTTCATTCTGAGAAGCTTCAGCACCTCCCATAGTGTAGACTCTGCCCTTCATCTTAGGCCTTGCAGCTTGGACATTGTTAACAGAATGTTCCAACTTCGGTTGCATGCATTCACGTGAGATGTGTCCCGGCTTCCCACACTTGAAGCAGATAATCCCTTTGATCGAACAATCTCTGGTGATGTGATTGCTCTTCCCACACTTCATGCACTTGTTTGGGGCATTTCCAGACTGACTAAAACTCCCACTGCTCCCTCCAACAGAACGTTGTTGTCGATCTTGTTGCTTTGCATAGGGCTTCCATCGAGATTTGTTGTCTCGACCACCGCTTCCTCTCTGGAACTTGCTCGGTCCAGAACTCTGTACCCGCTTGTCCTTAGGCTCCAAACTCTCGATCAAACGACAATTTTCCATTAACCTCGGAAAAACAGAAATTTCCAATGGAACTACAGCTCTCTTCAAGTCGATCCTTAGACCTCCTTCGAATTTTCTGCACTTCCACTCCTCTCTTGGGTTGTCCAGAAAGTAATTTGAGAACTTTGCTAGACTTTCAAACTTAGCCCCGTATTTAGCTACGGTCATTCCTCCCTGTCTCAGCTGGAGGAACTCCATCTCTTTCTCGTGCCTTGCACTCGCAGGAAAATACTTCTCCAGGAATTTTCCCTTAAAAGCATTCCAGTCAACAGCTTGTTGGTCATGCACCAGCATCTGACGGGCTCCTTCCCACCAGCATTCAGCATCCTCCACCAGCATATAGGTTGCATAGACAACCTTGTCATTCTCAGTGCATCTCATCGCTCCAAAGATCTTCTCTAGCGTTTGGATCCAGCGTTCAGCCAACTCAGGATTGAATTCACCTTTGAATTGAGGTGGATTCCGACGAAGAAATTCGTCCAGTCCTCTACCTCCAGCAGCTCGTTCATCACGTTGAGCCATAGCAGCAGCCATGTCCCGTATGGCATTCACAGCAGCAGTCAGGTTTTGAGCAGCCATTGCTACCTCAAAACCAGAACTATCAAACACAAGAACCACAACAAAACTAAAGCAAACAACAGAGAATCACACAGAGAACACAACACAAACAAGACAGACCATAACCTACAAACCCCAAAAAGACTCGGCCAGCTCTGATACCAAACAATGCAACACCCTTTCCCGAGTGCCACATTCCCGAACGTTTATAGGGCCAAAAATATTTCTTAATGCGGAAAATACGGTTTTCTTTTTTTTTCTTTTCACAAGATGCAATGGAAAGGTAATAATACTAATAAACGAACTTAGGTTCGCCATACATTTCTAGAACAATATGCATAATAATTACAGGGACATAAACAGAAAAAGGAATAATACTATATACAGACATAAGTCTAATGTGTAACTGACATAAGAAATACAATAAGTACAAGGAGTCGTAGCTCCCAAAAGTACTACAAAAACGACATAGTCTGGCCGACAACAAAACTAGACCACAAAAAGAAGGTCCTCCTCTGGCTCAAAGGAACTACTGGACTGAACCATCATCACGTCCATCTGTTCAAACAGCAACAGCAAGTACCAACAGAAAACATACAGATATGGGTGAGATTCCCGTTCATCAACACAGCAAAACAGCAATAGTAAAAACGGGACGACTCACCGGGTAACCACGTACCCAACATGCTTATAAGAATTCTCAATGTCAAACATATTAAGCAGTTGACAGCATAATATCATGTTAAGCAGTTAACATCATAAAATAAGGTATTCTTAAACAGTACAACGATGTATAACAGTAAATGCAAACATCAATAGCCATGCAATGCAATGCAATGTATATGACTCAATGTCAATGCCACTGGGTACTACTCTGACCCCTACTCCATGGAGCTAACAAAACATTCGGAGAGAGTGAATGGGAGGACATGTTCCGTGCGCGCCAGCCTTGGGCAAGATGCTACAACATTCGTAACGTGCACGTATCTGGCTTTTACGGAAACACTCTCAACCAAACATGAAAAGTACGGCATCTAGTAGAGGATATCAGTGTATTGCACGGATTCGCCACGACACAGAAGAGCTACCAACTGGTCACATGTCAGCCCTTCCAACCCTGATACCTCCCAAAAGACCATTGAAGATCGTCACCGTAAGATTCGCACCCGCATCAAGGTGTAAGCTCAACTCCTAGGCTCAAGGCCTTACAACTATGCAAATGATATGCCAATGCTTACACAAAGCAGATGCGATCACGCAATGTCTATCCCCCGGATAAACCTCGAAGTCTACTAAGGTTCTCTACCTTAGGAACTATACGTGTCTTTTGAAAGCATAACCTTTATCCACCGGATAAATCTCGTGATCCCTCCGGGATCGAGTCATCACAAGACTGAAACAATTGAACGACTGAGCGGGGTCCGAATCACCGGTCCGTCATCGAACTACTGTCTCAAAACCCAAAACATTTGTAAACCAGAACAACTTCTCAATTGAAAACTCATTTGATTTAAAACAATCTTTGAAACACTTACTTGCTCTATATTTAGCATTTTCTGAACATGTAATTCGCTTAGCGAAATTTCATTCGCTTAGCGAAATTGAAACAATAATGCCTCTTTTGGAACTCCTCTGGATCGCTCGGCGAGTCATAAATCGCGTAGCGAATGGTATTGTATTCGCGTAGCGAATATGAATTCGCTTAGCGCAATTTCAGACGGTTAAACCTCTTTGTAAACGCGAAATGTATTGTATTCGCTTAGCGAAAATTCAGACGGTTAAACCTCTTTGTAAACGCCTCTGGATCGCTCGGCGAAACAGAATTCGTGTAGCGAAATGCATTGTATTCGCGTAGCGAAAATAATTTCGCTTAGCGAAATGGAGGCGGTTATACCTCCTTTGGAGACTTCTCTGGGTCGCTCAGCGAGACGTAATTCGCGTAGCGAAACTCGTTTGATTGGCTTAGCGAATATGAATTCGCTTAGCGAAAGTGAGGCAGTGATGCCCAACTTAGGCTTTCCCTGTTTTCGCGTAGCGAAAGTAAATTCGCTTAGCGAAATTCCTTAAAACAAGACATCAACCTTAGGGAACCATTTTGATTCTCTTCATGAAACCACTTCTTTTCTCATTTTGAGTCCCTTGATTAACTATATGGACTAAGGATAAGGTATAAAATATGTTTCACTTTGGTGAAAGCACTTTGAGCTTTAATTTCCATTCAAAGACACTTAGGGTTTTCTTTGAAAAACACAAGTTATTGAAAACACTTTCTTTACATCAAAACTTGACTTAATCAAGATCTACTCATGTTCTTCCTTTTCTCAAAGCCATGGCTAAAAGCCAACTAGGAATCAATGTGAAGTTTTACTCCATCAACCAAACAAAATATGGCTCACAATACTTACACAATCATGATAACCATAATACACATTACTACATCATAATCAAACATCCAAGTCCATCACACATTATGGTCTCATAATCAACAATAAAAGTCCATACTTGACCTAGTGATCAAAGTAGGTTTTTCAACATACATGAAAATGATTTTCATCAATCATATCATCATCAACTTATGCTAAAGCACACTACAACATACTCAAGCATAAACACATCATAACAATCTTGTTCTCCAAGAGAACTTAACAAAACTTAACACATAAAAGTGAACCCAAACTAAAGGGTTTCACCCACACATAAATTTAAACAACCATTCTCACTACCACCATCTTGGTGTGATGAGGTTCTTCTCCCCATACCTCTTGATGAGCAGATTCCCGGATCAAAGTCGGTTGATCGGTTTCTGAACCTCCTGATAATCGTCAACAACTACACAACACAACAATTCAACATTAAACAAAAATCAAAGCCAAACTCAACTATTACAACAAAGAGGGTTTCGGCCACCCTAGGTTAAAAAGGTTAGAAATTGGTTTTGGTTTCCATTTCATGGATTCAAAGGCATTAGGAAAACTAAGGATGAAATCTAGTGTTAAAAATCAAAACTTGATGAAAACACTATTCATCATCTTCCAAGAGGGTTCGGCCAAAAATGCTTTTTGAGCTATGATGAGAGTTGAATCATAAGCTCTTGGGTTTAGGTAGAGATTGATGATGTGAGTTCAAAGAACTTGGTCTTACCTCAAAAGGATTTTTCTACAATTTCCTATGGATTTTCAAAGTTTTGGATCTAAGAAATTCTTTTCATGAAAATGAAGATTTATCTTGAAATAAAGAAAGATTCAAGAAGCTAAGAGATCATAGAAGTGATCTTACCTTGAAATGAAGAAAGATTGCTCAAGGAATCAAGTGAATCCAACAAAAACTCAAGCTTTTCTAGGTGAAAATGGAGTTTTCCCTCAAGAACAACTATGGAACTCTATGGTGTGAGGGGCTGTGCAAAAATGATGAAGTGAGGGGCTGAGTTCAGCCTCTTAAAAGTTCACTTAAGGGTAAAAAGGTCATTTGCCAAAAGGGTATAATGGTAAAAGTGTAAAAGACTAAGGTTAGGGGCATTTTGGTCATTTTGCGTCCAGATATTTCCGAACGTCATGACGACTCTGGCATACTCTCCCAAGGGTCCTGGGATGATGTGATATCAAGATTATCTATTGGCGAGTCTCGGTAAGTCCATATGTGGCTCCGTTCGTCACCCGATTGAGGATTCCGCCCGAACGAAGGTCAGGAAATGATTTTTCTGAAATTTTTACGAAATTTAACCAAAACGTAGATAATCGAATTCTAAGACTTACTGTCTCGTTCACGGGTCCATCTGAGGTCTTCTGAGCAGTAAAATCATACTGTCAGTGTAAAAACGCAGACTGGACTCCGTTTGAGTTTTCGACTCAAAACTTAATCGTAGCTTCCTACGATATCGTCGAGCATGACTGTGGTCTCGGAATATTTTATTTCTATTCCTAAGACCTCAAATAAAATAAAGACATTAAAATACTAAAGAAATAGAAAACGTGAAAAATCGGGGTGTTACATTCCTACCCCTCTTAAAAGAATTTCGTCCTCGAAATTATACGTACCTCTTAAAACAAACTCGGATACTGTTGTTGCATGTCCTCTTCTCTTTCCCAGGTAGCATCACCTGTAGTCTCGTTCCAGATAACTTTGACTAAAGCTATCTCCTTCCCTCGCAGTTTCTTTATCCTCCTGTCCTCGATCTTAACCGGCAATGTCTCATAGGTTAGGTTATCCTTCAGCTGTACTGAATCAGACTCTATGACGTGACTGGGATCAGGAATATACTTCCGCAATTGCGAAACATGAAAAACATTATGAAGGTTGGATAGAAAAGGCGGTAAAGCTATTTGGTAAGCTACTGGACCTATCCGACGAAGAATTTGGTAAGGTCCAATGAATTTTGGAGTGAGTTTTCTAGACTTCAGGACCCTGCCCACCCCAGTCATCGGAGTGACTCTCAAAAACACATGATCCCCTTCCTCGAACTCAAGTGGCCTACGTCTTTTATCCGCATAACTCTTCTGTCGGCTCTGAGTCGTCCTCATCTTTTCTTGAATCAGTTTCACCTTCTCGGTTGTTTGTTGCACTAGTTCAGGTCCTAATGAAGCACTTTCTCCATCTTGGTACCAACACAAAGGTGTTCTGCAACGTCGTCCATATAAAGCTTCGTAGGGTGCCATCCCTATACTCGAATAATAACTGTTGTTGTAGGTAAACTCTATCAACGGTAAGAAATTCTCCCAACTTCCGGCATGTTCCAACACACACGCCCTCAACAGATCCTCTAAAGACTGAATCGTCCTTTCCGATTGTCCATCAGTTTGAGGATGGTAAGCCGAACTTAATCGTAACTTTGTTCCTAAAGCTTCATGCAAACTTTGCCAAAAACGCGAAGTAAAACGCGGGTCTCTATCCGATATGATACTTGAAGGTACTCCATGCAGTCTCACAATCTCACTGATATAAATCTGAGTAAGCTTTTCCATAGAATACTTGAGATTAATCGGTAGAAAATGAGCTGATTTCGTAAGCCTATCAATTATAACCCAAATGGAATCGTATCCTTTAGGTGTCCTTGGCAAACACGTTACGAAATCCATTGCTATGCTGTCCCATTTCCACTCTGGGATATCCAACGAAAGTAACATTCCAGCTGGCCTCTGATGTTCAACCTTTGCTTTTTGACATACTAAGCAAGATGCCACATAATCGGCTACATCTCTTTTCATGCCTTGCCACCAAAACAATCGCTTCAGGTCTTGGTACATCTTGGTGACCCTGGATGCATACTTAACTTGCTTCTATGAGCTTCGTCCAGAATTAACCTCCTTATCTCCGGGTTGTTTGGCACACAAACCCGTTCTCCTCGTCTTAGGATTCCATCTGCTCCTTCTTTGTATTCCGACGTCATCCCTTCTTTAGATTCCTTCGCTCTTTCTCCAGATACTGGTCGTATACTTGTTTCTCCCGAATCTGATCCATCAGATCACAAGATACTGTAACCATACCTACACATAGTCTTCCTGGCATACTAACCACGGACAGATGCATATCTCTGAACTGTTCCAACAGCTCGTGTTCCTTAACCATCATGGCAGACACATGTAACACCTTCTACTCAGGGCATCCGCTACCACATTAGCTTTTCCCGGATGATACTGCAACTGGAAGTCATAGTCCTTCAAAAATTCCAGCCACCGTCTTTGTCTCATGTTGAGCTCTTTCTGATCAAACAGATACTTCAAGCTCTTATGGTCATTGAAGACATTAACGTCGAACCATACAAGTAGTGCCTCCAAATCTTCAACGCAAAGACTACCGCTGCTAACTCCAGATCATGAGTTGGGTAGTTCTTCTCGTGCACTTTCAACTGTCTCGAGGCATACGCTACTACCTTCGATTCTGCATCAGGACACAGCCTAATCCTTGGTATGAAGCATCACAGTGCAATATCAACACTGGTGATGTAGTTAGTCTCTTCTTCAACTCCTGAAAACTCTGCTCACAGGCTTCAGTCCATTCAAACACTTTGTCCTTCCTCGTCAATTGGGTAAGAGGTCCTACAATCTTAGAAAATCCCTCGATAAACCTCCGATAATACCCAGCCAAACCCACAAAACTGCGTATCTCAGTCACTGTGGTTGGTCTTTCCCACTCAAGAACGGCTTCAACCTTCGACGGATCTACAGCAATTCCTTCCTTTGAAATTACATGACCCAAAAACTGCACTTGTCGAGCCAAAACTCACACTTGGACAGTTTTGCATACAACTGTTTCTCTTTCAGAACTTGAAGAACCACACTAAGATGTTCAGCATGTTCTTCCTGGTCTCGTGAATAGATAAGTATGTCATCTATGAAGACAACGACAAACTGATCTAGGTATGGACGAAAGATCCTATTCATATAATCCATGAATATCGCTGGAGCATTCGTCAAACCAAACGGATCACAAGATACTCATAGTGCCCATAGCGTGTTCGAAACGCTTTTGGTATATCTTCTGAGTTGAACGAATCTGGTGATAACCTCGAAATTGATGATGTGAGTTCAAAGACTTGGTCTTACCTCAAAAGATTTTTCTAAATTTCTATGGATTTTCAAAGTGGATCTAAGAAATTCTTAATGAAAATGAAGATTTATCTTGAAATAAAGAAAATTCAAGATAAGAGATCATGAAGTGATCTTACCTTTTCACCAAGAAACAGGTGCTCCCCACGATGACACACTGGGTCTAACAAAATGCTTTCCCTCAAGAACAACTATGGAACTCTTCCTTCAACGTTTGCAACTGATGAAGTGAGGGGCGAGTTCAGCCCATAAACACTGGTCCTGGTCATTTGCCAAGATCGATTGGTAAACTCGATGTCCCGAACTGGGGCAAATGGTCGTCTTCGTCCAGATATTCCGAACGTCATGCACGACAGGTATACGCTCCCAAGACTCCTCGCTGATTGATATCAAAGATTATAGTGGCATGTATCCATATGAGCTCCTTCTCTCAAAGAAGAGTTTACTTGGTTGGCAGTCAAAAATTGAGAATTCTCACGAACTAGGGAAAACTAAGATTTGATTTCACAGTCCAACTGGATCTCGATTCAGAAGACCATCAATCCATTCAAGAGTACATCATTTGCGTGAGAGGCAAACAGACTCAAATCAATCAAAAACCTTCTATCTTTAAGAAATCGAACAATTAATCAATATTTTACATTCCTAAGACTTTGCAATAGGCATAGAAATTACCAAATCAAAGAAAAGAAAAACAGGTAATTCCTACCCCTTTAAACAGTCATAGGCCTAAAGAATACGTACCGCCTAAAACAAACTCGGATACTGTTGTTGCATGTCCTCTTCTCTTTCCCAGGTAGCATCACCTGTAGTCTCGTTCCAGATAACTTTGACTAAAGCTATCTCCTTCCCTCGCAGTTTCTTTATCCTCCTGTCCTCGATCTTAACCGGCAATGTCATAGGTTAGGTTATCCTTCACTGTACTGAATCAACTCGGTTGCATGATCAGGAATATACTTCCGCAATTGCGAAACATGAAAAACATTATGAAGGTTGGATAGAAAAGGCGGTAAAGCTATTTGGTAAGCTACTGGACCTATCCGACGAAGAATTTGGTAAGGTCCAATGAATTTTGGAGTGAGTTTCTAGACTGACAAAACCCCACTGCTGACTCTCAAAAACACATGTTCCTCGATCTTTTGCTTTGCCTACGTCTTTTATCCGCATAACTCTTCTGTCGGCTCTGAGTCGTCCTCATCTTTTCTTGAATCAGTTTCACCTTCTCGGTTGTTTGTTGCACTAGTTCAGGTCCTAATGAAGCACTTTCTCCATCTTGGTACCAACACAAAGGTGTTCTGCAACGTCGTCCATATAAAGCTTCGTAGGGTGCCATCCCTATACTCGAATAATAACTGTTGTTGTAGGTAAACTCTATCAACGGTAAGAAATTCTCCCAACTTCCGGCATGTTCCAACACACACGCCCTCAACAGATCCTCTAAAGACTGAATCGTCCTTTCCGATTGTCCATCAGTTTGAGGATGGTAAGCCGAACTTAATCGTAACTTTGTTCCTAAAGCTTCATGCAAACTTTGCCAAAAACGCGAAGTAAAACGCGGGTCTCTATCCGATATGATACTTGAAGGTACTCCATGCAGTCTCACAATCTCACTGATATAAATCTGAGTAAGCTTTTCCATAGAATACTTGAGATTAATCGGTAGAAAATGAGCTGATTTCGTAAGCCTATCAATTATAACCCAAATGGAATCGTATCCTTTAGGTGTCCTTGGCAAACACGTTACGAAATCCATTGCTATGCTGTCCCATTTCCACTCTGGGATATCCAACGAAAGTAACATTCCAGCTGGCCTCTGATGTTCAACCTTTGCTTTTTGACATACTAAGCAAGATGCCACATAATCGGCTACATCTCTTTTCATGCCTTGCCACCAAAACAATCGCTTCAGGTCTTGGTACATCTTGGTTGACCCTGGATGCATACTTAACTTGCTTCTATGAGCTTCGTCCAGAATTAACCTCCTTATCTCCGGGTTGTTTGGCACACAAACCCGTTCTCCTCGTCTTAGGATTCCATCTGCTCCTTCTTTGTATTCCGACGTCATCCCCTTCTTTAGATTCCTTCGCTCTTTCTCCAGATACTGGTCGTATACTTGTTTCTCCCGAATCTGATCCATCAGATCACAAGATACTGTAACCATACCTACACATAGTCTTCCTGGCATACTAACCACGGACAGATGCATATCTCTGAACTGTTCCAACAGCTCGTGTTCCTTAACCATCATGGCAGACACATGTAACAGCCTTCTACTCAGGGCATCCGCTACCACATTAGCTTTTCCCGGATGATACTGCAACTGGAAGTCATAGTCCTTCAAAAATTCCAGCCACCGTCTTTGTCTCATGTTGAGCTCTTTCTGATCAAACAGATACTTCAAGCTCTTATGGTCATTGAAGACATTAAACGTCGAACCATACAAGTAGTGCCTCCAAATCTTCAACGCAAAGACTACCGCTGCTAACTCCAGATCATGAGTTGGGTAGTTCTTCTCGTGCACTTTCAACTGTCTCGAGGCATACGCTACTACCTTCCGATTCTGCATCAGGACACAGCCTAATCCTTGGTATGAAGCATCACAGTGCAATATCAACACTGGTGATGTAGTTAGTCTCTTCTTCAACTCCTGAAAACTCTGCTCACAGGCTTCAGTCCATTCAAACACTTTGTCCTTCCTCGTCAATTGGGTAAGAGGTCCTACAATCTTAGAAAATCCCTCGATAAACCTCCGATAATACCCAGCCAAACCCACAAAACTGCGTATCTCAGTCACTGTGGTTGGTCTTTCCCACTCAAGAACGGCTTCAACCTTCGACGGATCTACAGCAATTCCTTCCTTTGAAATTACATGACCCAAAAACTGCACTTCGTCGAGCCAAAACTCACACTTGGACAGTTTTGCATACAACTGTTTCTCTTTCAGAACTTGAAGAACCACACTAAGATGTTCAGCATGTTCTTCCTGGTCTCGTGAATAGATAAGTATGTCATCTATGAAGACAACGACAAACTGATCTAGGTATGGACGAAAGATCCTATTCATATAATCCATGAATATCGCTGGAGCATTCGTCACACCAAACGGCATCACAAGATACTCATAGTGCCCATAGCGTGTTCGAAACGCTGTCTTCGGTATATCTTCTGCCTTCACACGAATCTGGTGATAACCCGATCGCAAATCAATCTTGGAGAAAACTGCCGCTCCCCTCAACTGATCCATCAAGTCATCTATCCTCGGAAGTGGATACTTGTTCTTAATAGTAACTTTATTCAACTGGCGATAATCCACACATAAGCGAGATGTTCCATCTTTCTTTTTCACCAACAACACAGGTGCTCCCCACGATGACACACTAGGTCTAACAAACTGCTTCCCCAATAAGTCTACCAACTGTTCCTTCAACGTTTCCAACTCAGCAGGTGCCATACGATACGGTGCCATAAACACTGGTCCTGTTCCTGGCACAAGATCGATTGCAAACTCGATGTCCCGAACTGGCGGCAAACCTGGTACGTCTTCAGGAAAGACTTCCGGAAACTCATGCACGACAGGTATGCGCTCTAAGACTAGCTCGCTCTTGACCTCCAAAGAAGATAGTAACATGTATCCCTGAGCTCCTTCTCTCAAAGAAGCGTTTACTTGGTTGGCAGTCAAAAATCCAGAATTCTCACAACTAGGGAAAACTAAGGTTTTATTTGCACAGTCCAACAGGATATGATTAGAAGACAACCAATCCATTCCTAAGATTACATCCATTTGCGAGAGAGGCAAACAGATCAAATCAATCAAAAACCTTCTATCTTTAACAGAAATAGAACAATTCAAACAAACTTTAGCAGTTACAACAGGCTTTGCAGTAGGCGTAGAAATTACCAAATCAAAAGGTAAAGAAGACACAGGTAATCCCAACAGATTCACACAGTCATAGGCAATAAAAGAATGCGTTGCGCCTGAATCAAATAGTACAGTTAAGGTTTCACCTCCCATGACACACTGACCTTGGATCAAGTCTTCATTCTGAGAAGCTTCAGCACCTCCCATAGTGTAGACTCTGCCCTTCATCTTAGGCCTTGCAGCTTGGACATTGTTAACAGAATGTTCCAACTTCGGTTGCATGCATTCACGTGAGATGTGTCCCGGCTTCCCACACTTGAAGCAGATAATCCCTTTGATCGAACAATCTCTGGTGATGTGATTGCTCTTCCCACACTTCATGCACTTGTTTGGGGCATTTCCAGACTGACTAAAACTCCCACTGCTCCCTCCAACAGAACGTTGTTGTCGATCTTGTTGCTTTGCATAGGGCTTCCATCGAGATTTGTTGTCTCGACCACCGCTTCCTCTCTGGAACTTGCTCGGTCCAGAACTCTGTACCCGCTTGTCCTTAGGCTCCAAACTCTCGATCAAACGACACTTTTCCATTAACCTCGGAAAAACAGAAATTTCCAATGGAACTACAGCTCTCTTCAAGTCGATCCTTAGACCTCCTTCGAATTTTCTGCACTTCCACTCCTCTCTTGGGTTGTCCAGAAAGTAATTTGAGAACTTTGCTAGACTTTCAAACTTAGCCCCGTATTCAGCTACGGTCATTCCCCCCTGTCTCAGCTGGAGGAACTCCATCTCTTTCTCGTGCCTTGCACTCGCAGGAAAATACTTCTCCAGGAATTTTCCCTTAAAAGCATTCCAGTCAACAGCTTGTTGGTCATGCACCAGCATCTGACGGGCTCCTTCCCACCAGCATTCAGCATCCTCCACCAGCATATAGGTTGCATAGACAACCTTGTCATTCTCAGTGCATCTCATCGCTCCAAAGATCTTCTCTAGCGTTTGGATCCAGCGTTCAGCCAACTCAGGATTGAATTCACCTTTGAATTGAGGTGGATTCCGACGAAGAAATTCGTCCAGTCCTCTACCTCCAGTAGCTCGTTCATCACGTTGAGCGATAGCAGTAGCCATGTCCCGTATGGCATTCACAGCAGCAGTCAGGTTTTGAGCAGCCATTGCTACCTCAAAACCAGAACTATCAAACACAAGAACCACAACAAAACTAAAGCAAACAACAGAGAATCACACAGAGAACACAACACAAACAAGACAGACCATAACCTACAAACCCCAAAAAGACTCGGCCAGCTCTGATACCAAACAATGCAACACCCTTTCCCGAGTGCCACATTCCCGAACGTTTATAGGGCCAAAAATATTTCTTAATGCGGAAAATACGGTTTTCTTTTTTTTTCTTTTCACAAGATGCAATGGAAAGGTAATAATACTAATAAACGAACTTAGGTTCGCCATACATTTCTAGAACAATATGCATAATAATTACAGGGACATAAACAGAAAAAGGAATAATACTATATACAGACATAAGTCTAATGTGTAACTGACATAAGAAATACAATAAGTACAAGGAGTCGTAGCTCCCAAAAGTACTACAAAAACGACATAGTCTGGCCGACAACAAAACTAGACCACAAAAAGAAGGTCCTCCTCTGGCTCAAAGGAACTACTGGACTGAACCATCATCACGTCCATCTGTTCAAACAGCAACAGCAAGTACCAACAGAAAACATACAGATATGGGTGAGATTCCCGTTCATCAACACAGCAAAACAGCAATAGTAAAAACGGGACGACTCACCGGGTAACCACGTACCCAACATGCTTACAAGAATTCTCAATGTCAAACATATTAAGCAGTTGACAGCATAATATCATGTTAAGCAGTTAACATCATAAAATAAGGTATTCTTAAACAGTACAACGATGTATAACAGTAAATGCAAACATCAATAGCCATGCAATGCAATGCAATGTATATGACTCAATGTCAATGCCACTGGGTACTACTCTGACCCCTACTCCATGGAGCTAACAAAACATTCGGAGAGATGACCCCTACTCCATGGAGCTAACAAAACATTCGGAGAGAGTGAATGGGAGGACATGTTCCGTGCGCGCCAGCCTTGGGCAAGATGCTACAACATTCGTAACGTGCACGTATCTGGCTTTTACGGAAACACTCTCAACCAAACATGAAAAGTACGGCATCTAGTAGAGGATATCAGTGTATTGCACGGATTCGCCACGACACAGAAGAGCTACCAACTGGTCACATGTCAGCCCTTCCAACCCTGATACCTCCCAAAAGACCATTGAAGATCGTCACCGTAAGATTCGCACCCGCATCAAGGTGTAAGCTCAACTCCTAGGCTCAAGGCCTTACAACTATGCAAATGATATGCCAATGCTTACACAAAGCAGATGCGATCACGCAATGTCTATCCCCCGGATAAACCTCGAAGTCTACTAAGGTTCTCTACCTTAGGAACTATACGTGTCTTTTGAAAGCATAACCTTTATCCACCGGATAAATCTCGTGATCCCTCCGGGATCGAGTCATCACAAGACTGAAACAATTGAACGACTGAGCGGGGTCCGAATCACCGGTCCGTCATCGAACTACTGTCTCAAAACCCAAAACATTTGTAAACCAGAACAACTTCTCAATTGAAAACTCATTTGATTTAAAACAATCTTTGAAACACTTACTTGCTCTATATTTAGCATTTTCTGAACATGTAATTCGCTTAGCGAAATTTCATTCGCTTAGCGAAATTGAAACAATAATGCCTCTTTTGGAACTCCTCTGGATCGCTCGGCGAGTCATAAATCGCGTAGCGAATGGTATTGTATTCGCGTAGCGAATATGAATTCGCTTAGCGCAATTTCAGACGGTTAAACCTCTTTGTAAACGCGAAATGTATTGTATTCGCTTAGCGAAATTTCAGACGGTTAAACCTCTTTGTAAACGCCTCTGGATCGCTCGGCGAAACAGAATTCGTGTAGCGAAATGCATTGTATTCGCGTAGCGAAAATAATTTCGCTTAGCGAAATGGAGGCGGTTATACCTCCTTTGGAGACTTCTCTGGGTCGCTCAGCGAGACGTAATTCGCGTAGCGAAACTCGTTTGATTGGCTTAGCGAATATGAATTCGCTTAGCGAAAGTGAGGCAGTGATGCCCAACTTAGGCTTTCCCCTGTTTTCGCGTAGCGAAAGTAAATTCGCTTAGCGAAATTCCTTAAAACAAGACATCAACCTTAGGGAACCATTTTGATTCTCTTCATGAAACCACTTCTTTTCTCATTTTGAGTCCCTTGATTAACTATATGGACTAAGGATAAGGTATAAAATATGTTTCACTTTGGTGAAAGCACTTTGAGCTTTAATTTCCATTCAAAGACACTTAGGGTTTTCTTTGAAAAACACAAGTTATTGAAAACACTTTCTTTACATCAAAACTTGACTTAATCAAGATCTACTCATGTTCTTCCTTTTCTCAAAGCCATGGCTAAAAGCCAACTAGGAATCAATGTGAAGTTTTACTCCATCAACCAAACAAAATATGGCTCACAATACTTACACAATCATGATAACCATAATACACATTACTACATCATAATCAAACATCCAAGTCCATCACACATTATGGTCTCATAATCAACAATAAAAGTCCATACTTGACCTAGTGATCAAAGTAGGTTTTTCAACATACATGAAAATGATTTTCATCAATCATATCATCATCAACTTATGCTAAAGCACACTACAACATACTCAAGCATAAACACATCATAACAATCTTGTTCTCCAAGAGAACTTAACAAAACTTAACACATAAAAGTGAACCCAAACTAAAGGGTTTCACCCACACATAAATTTAAACAACCATTCTCACTACCACCATCTTGGTGTGATGAGGTTCTTCTCCCCATACCTCTTGATGAGCAGATTCCCGGATCAAAGTCGGTTGATCGATTTCTGAACCTCCTGATAATCGTCAACAACTACACAACACAACAATTCAACATTAAACAAAAATCAAAGCCAAACTCAACTATTACAACAAAGAGGGTTTCGGCCACCCTAGGTTAAAAAGGTTAGAAATTGGTTTTGGTTTCCATTTCATGGATTCAAAGGCATTAGGAAAACTAAGGATGAAATCTAGTGTTAAAAATCAAAACTTGATGAAAACACTATTCATCATCTTCCAAGAGGGTTCGGCCAAAAATGCTTTTTGAGCTATGATGAGAGTTGAATCATAAGCTCTTGGGTTTAGGTAGAGATTGATGATGTGAGTTCAAAGAACTTGGTCTTACCTCAAAAGGATTTTTCTACAATTTCCTATGGATTTTCAAAGTTTTGGATCTAAGAAATTCTTTTCATGAAAATGAAGATTGATCTTGAAATAAAGAAAGATTCAAGAAGCTAAGAGATCATAGAAGTGATCTTACCTTGAAATGAAGAAAGATTGCTCAAGGAATCAAGTGAATCCAACAAAAACTCAAGCTTTTCTAGGTGAAAATGGAGTTTTCTCTCAAGAACAACTATGGAACTCTATGGTGTGAGGGGCTGTGCGAAAATGATGAAGTGAGGGGCTGAGTTCAGCCTCTTAAAAGTTCACTTAAGGGTAAAAAGGTCATTTGCCAAAAGGGTATAATGGTAAAAGTGTAAAAGACTAAGGTTAGGGGCATTTTGATCATTTTGCGTCCAGATATTTCCGAACGTCATGACGACTCTGGCATACTCTCCCAAGGGTCCTGGGATGATGTGATATCAAGATTATCTATTGGCGAGTCTCGGTAAGTCCATATGTGGCTCCGTTCGTCACCCGATTGAGGATTCCGCCCGAACGAAGGTCAGGAAATGATTTTTCTGAAATTTTTACGAAATTTAACCAAAACGTAGATAATCGAATTCTAAGACTTACTGTCTCGTTCACGGGTCCATCTGAGGTCTTCTGAGCAGTAAAATCATACTGTCAGTGTAAAAACGCAGACTGGACTCCGTTTGAGTTTTCGACTCAAAACTTAATCGTAGCTTCCTACGATATCGTCGAGCATGACTGTGGTCTCGGAATATTTTATTTCTATTCCTAAGACCTCAAATAAAATAAAGACATTAAAATACTAAAGAAATAGAAAACGTGAAAAATCGGGGCGTTACATCTACAAGTTTCATGAAAACAAAGAATCCTAATTCGGCCATTAAGAGGGTCTAAGAAGCATAATACTATCACTGGTTAGAATGCAACGAGGTAAACAGCCTTGTGAATGTCCCCAGTGGATAACCACGCACCTTAGCTAATTTAAGAGGATTCCAGTGAAGCTAATCAAGCGTCTATTCAGAATACAAAACATTATGAAGGCTGGAGAAGTAATTTTGAATGAAGTATTAAGATATTCAAAGTCCAAGCTTGACTAGAAAATAAGGTACCATTTTCTATAAAGTTCTGAAGCATGAAGTACTGTAATAGAAGAACACAAGAGCTTCAACAATTCTAATAGAAGAAAGAGAAGACAAGTGTGAATAAAGACAAAAGCACAAAAGCGGCAAAAACAAAACCACTGAAGATTGAACTCAAGCGCCAGTTGTCGACAATAAAGCGTCCGAAACGTCGTATTTTGAGGTATGCTCGTCGAAATGAAGTAATCTTGGCATTGTTGGAAAGATAAGAGAAATACCAGCATGTTTTCTACAGATCTCGAGATCTGAACCAATCTCTATCTGACTGAAATTCCTTCTTCAAGTTGAGATGTGGTTCTGTTCGTGACAATCAGAACATGCAAGCGTCTGCTGACAATTTTTGGAGCTTTAGGTGTTCAAAAACATCGATATTGGTATCGTTGGAAGGCTTTAAGAAATATACGCAACTCTCGTGAAGAGGTCAAGACCAAAATCGATCTCTATCTTTGTCAAATTGCGTCCGTAATTTGGTGACGTGATGTTGTTCCCTACAGTCATACCTTTGTAGCGTCTGATGGCCATATCTTGAGTTGTAGGCATTCGAATTGGATGAAACCAGTGTCTCATTAAAGCTAATATCCATATCTACAAGTTTCATAAAAACAAAGAATCCTAATTCGGCCATTAAGAGGGTCTAAGAAGCATAATACTGTCACTGGTTAGAATGCAACGAGGTGAACAGCCTTGTGAATGTACCCAGTGGATAACCACGCACCTTAGCTAATTTAAGAGGCATCCAGTGAAGCTAATCAAGCGTCTATTCAGAATACAAAACATTATGAAGGCTGGAGAAGTAATTTTGAATGAAGTATTAAGATATTCAAAGTCCAAGCTTGACCAGAAAATAAGGTACCATTTTCTATAAAGTCCTGAAGCATGAAGTACTGTAACAGAAGAACACAAAAGCTTCAGCAATTCTAATAGAAGAAAGAGAAGATAAGTTTGAATAAAGACAAAAGCACAAAAGCTGCAAAAGCAAAACCACTGAAGATTGACGTCAAGCGCCTGCTGCCGACAACGAAGCGTCCGAAACGTCGTATTTTGAGGTACGCCAGTCGAAAAGAAGTGATATTGGTTTTGTTAGAAAGATAAGATAAATAAATACATGTTTCCTGGAGAAGTCAAGATCTGAACCAATCTCGATCTGAGTGAAATTCCTTCTTTAAGCTTGAGATTTGGTACTGTTCGTGACAATCAGAATATGCAAGCGTCTGCTGACAATTTTTTGAGCTTTAGGTGTTCAAAAACATCGATCTTGGTATCGTTGGAAGGCTTTGAGAAATATCCGCAACTCTCGTGAAGAGGTCAAGAGCGAAATCGATCTCTATCTTTGTCAAATTGCGTCCGTAATTTGGTGGCGTGATGTTGTTCCCTACAGTCATAACTTTGTAGCGTCTGATGGCCATATCTTGAGTTGCAGGCATCCGAATTGGATGAAACCAGTGTCTCATTAAAGCTAATATCCATATCTACAAGTTTCATGAAAACAAAGAATCCTAATTCGGCCATTAAGAGGGTCTAAGAAGCATAATACTATCACTGGTTAGAATGCAACGAGGTAAACAGCCTTGTGAATGTCCCCAGTGGATAACCACGCACCTTAGCTAATTTAAGAGGATTCCAGTGAAGCTAATCAAGCGTCTATTCAGAATACAAAACATTATGAAGGCTGGAGAAGTAATTTTGAATGAAGTATTAAGATATTCAAAGTCCAAGCTTGACTAGAAAATAAGGTACCATTTTCTATAAAGTTCTGAAGCATGAAGTACTGTAATAGAAGAACACAAGAGCTTCAACAATTCTAATAGAAGAAAGAGAAGACAAGTGTGAATAAAGACAAAAGCACAAAAGCGGCAAAAACAAAACCACTGAAGATTGAACTCAAGCGCCAGTTGTCGACAATAAAGCGTCCGAAACGTCGTATTTTGAGGTATGCTCGTCGAAATGAAGTAATCTTGGCATTGTTGGAAAGATAAGAGAAATACCAGCATGTTTTCTACAGATCTCGAGATCTGAACCAATCTCTATCTGACTGAAATTCCTTCTTCAAGTTGAGATGTGGTTCTGTTCGTGACAATCAGAACATGCAAGCGTCTGCTGACAATTTTTGGAGCTTTAGGTGTTCAAAAACATCGATATTGGTATCGTTGGAAGGCTTTAAGAAATATACGCAACTCTCGTGAAGAGGTCAAGACCAAAATCGATCTCTATCTTTGTCAAATTGCGTCCGTAATTTGGTGACGTGATGTTGTTCCCTACAGTCATACCTTTGTAGCGTCTGATGGCCATATCTTGAGTTGTAGGCATTCGAATTGGATGAAACCAGTGTCTCATTAAAGCTAATATCCATATCTACAAGTTTCATAAAAACAAAGAATCCTAATTCGGCCATTAAGAGGGTCTAAGAAGCATAATACTGTCACTGGTTAGAATGCAACGAGGTGAACAGCCTTGTGAATGTACCCAGTGGATAACCACGCACCTTAGCTAATTTAAGAGGCATCCAGTGAAGCTAATCAAGCGTCTATTCAGAATACAAAACATTATGAAGGCTGGAGAAGTAATTTTGAATGAAGTATTAAGATATTCAAAGTCCAAGCTTGACCAGAAAATAAGGTACCATTTTCTATAAAGTCCTGAAGCATGAAGTACTGTAACAGAAGAACACAAAAGCTTCAGCAATTCTAATAGAAGAAAGAGAAGATAAGTTTGAATAAAGACAAAAGCACAAAAGCTGCAAAAGCAAAACCACTGAAGATTGACGTCAAGCGCCTGCTGCCGACAACGAAGCGTCCGAAACGTCGTATTTTGAGGTACGCCAGTCGAAAAGAAGTGATATTGGTTTTGTTAGAAAGATAAGATAAATAAATACATGTTTCCTGGAGAAGTCAAGATCTGAACCAATCTCGATCTGAGTGAAATTCCTTCTTTAAGCTTGAGATTTGGTACTGTTCGTGACAATCAGAATCATGCAAGCGTCTGCTGACAATTTTTTGAGCTTTAGGTGTTCAAAAACATCGATCTTGGTATCGTTGGAAGGCTTTGAGAAATATCCGCAACTCTCATGACGATGTCAAGAGAGAAATCGGAATCTATCTTTGACAAATTGCGTCCGTAATTTGGTGACGTGATGTTGTTCCTGACAGTCATACCTTTTTAGCGTCTGATGGCCATATCTTGAGTTGTAGGCACTCAAATTGGATGAAACCAGTGACTCATTAAAGCTAATATCCATATCTACAAGTTTCATGCAAGCAGCGAATCCTAATTCGGCCATTAAGAGGGTCTAAGAAGCATAATACTGTCACTGGTTAGAATGCAACGAGGTAAACAGCCTTGTGAATGTACCCAGTGGATAACCACGCACCTTAGCTAATTTAAGAGGCATCCAGTGAAGCTAATCAAGCGTCTATTCAGAATACAAAACATTATGAAGGCTGGAGAAGTAATTTTGAATGAAGTATTAAGATATTCAAAGTCCAAGCTTGACCAGAAAATAGAAGTATTAAGATATTCAAAGTCCTAAAGCATGAAGTACTGTAATAGAAGAACACAAAAGCTTCAACAATTCTAATAGAAGAAAGAGAAAACATGTGTGAATAAAGAGAAAAACAGAAAAGCGGCAAAAACAAAACCACTGAAGATTGAACTCAAGCGCCGGCTGCCGACCATGAAGCGTCCGAAACGTCGTATTTTGAGGTACGCTCGTCGAAATGAAGTAATCTTGGCATTGTTGGAAAGATAAGAGAAATACCTGCATGTTTCCTACAGATCTCGAGATCTGAACCAATCTCTATCTGACTGAAATTCCTTCTTCAAGCTTGAGATGTTCTTCTGTTCGTGACAATCAGATCAAGCAAGCGTCTGCTGACAATTTTTGGAGCTTTAGGTGTTCAAAAACATCGATCTTGGTATCGTTGGAAGGCTTTGACAAATATCCGCAACTCTCATGAAGAGGTCAAGAGCGAAATCGATCTCTATCTTTGTCAAATTGCGTCCGTAATTTGGTGACGTGATGTTGTTCCCTACAGTCATACATTTGTAGCGTCTGATGGCCATATCTTGAGTTGTAGGCATTCGAATTGGATGAAACCAGTGTCTCATTAAAGCTAATATCCATATCTACAAGTTTCATGCAAACAAAGAATCCTAATTCGGCCATTAAGAGGGTCTAAGAAGCATAATACTGTCACTGGTTAGAATGCAACGAGGTAAACAGCCTTGTGAATGTACCCAGTGGATAACCACGCACCTTAGCTAATTTAAGAGGCATCCAGTGAAGCTAATCAAGCGTCTATTCAGAATACAAAACATTATGAAGGCTGGAGAAGTAATTTTGAATGAAGTATTAAGATATTCAAAGTCCAAGCTTGACCAGAAAATAAGGTACCATTTTCTATAAAGTCCTGAAGCATGAAGTACTGTAATAGAAGAACAGAAAAGCTTCAGCAATTCTAATAGAAGAAAGAGAAGACAAGTGTGAATAAAGACAAAAGCACAAAAGCTGCAAAAGCAAAACCACTGAAGATTGACGTCAAGCGCCTGCTGCCGACAACGAAGCGTCCGAAACGTCGTATTTTGAGGTACGCCAGTCGAAAAGAAGTGATATTGGTTTTGTTAGAAAGATAAGATAAATAAATACATGTTTCCTGGAGAAGTCAAGATCTGAACCAATCTCGATCTGAGTGAAATTCCTTCTTTAAGCTTGAGATTTGGTACTGTTCGTGACAATCAGAACATGCAAGCGTCTGCTGACAATTTTTGGAGCTTTAGGTGTTCAAAAACATCGATCTTGGTATCGTTTGAAGGCTTTGAGAAATATCCGCAACTCTCACGAAAAGGTCAAGAGCGAAATCGATCTCTATCTTTGTCAAATTGCGTCCGTAAGTTGGTGACGTGATGTTGTTCCTGACAGTCATACCTTTGTAGCGTCTGATGGCCATATCTTGAGTTGCAGGCATCCGAATTGGATGAAACCAGTGTCTCATTAAAGCTAATATCCATATCTACAAGTTTCATGAAAACAACGAATCCTAATTCGGCCATTAAGAGGGTCTAAGAAGCATAATACTGTCACTGGTTAGAATGCAACGAGGTAAACAGCCTTGTGAATGTACCCAGTGGATAACCACGCACCTTAGCTAATTTAAGAGGCTTCCAGTGAAGCTAATCAAGCGTCTATTCAGAATACAAAACATTATGAAGGCTGGAGAAGTAATTTTGAATGAAGTATTAAGATATTCAAAGTCCAAGCTTGACCAGAAAATAAGGTACCATTTTCTATAAAGTCCTGAAGCATGAAGTACTGTAATAGAAGAACACAAAAGCTTCAACAATTCTAATAGAAGAAAGAGAAGACAAGTGTGAATAAAGACAAAAGCACAAAAGCTGCAAAAGCAAAACCACTGAAGATTGAAGTCAAGCGCCAGCTGCCGACAATGAAGCGTCCGAAACGTCGTATTTTGAAGTACTCTCGTCGAAATTAAGTGATCTTGGCTTTGTTGGAAATATAAGAGGAATACCTACATGTTTCCTACAAATCTCGAGATATGAACCAATCTCTATCTGACTGAAATTCCTTCTTCAAGCTTGAGATGTGGTACTGTTCGTGACAATCAGAACATGCAAGCGTCTGCTGACAATTTTTGGAGCTTTAGGTGTTCAAAAACATCGATCTTGGTATCGTTGGAAGGCTTTGAGAAATATCCGCAACTCTCATGAAGAGGTCAAGAGCGAAATCGATCTCTATCTTTGTCAAATTGCGTCCGTAATTTGGTGACGTGATGTTGTTCCTGACAGTCATACCTTTGTAGCGTCTGATGGCCATATCTTGAGTTGTAGGCGTCCGAATTGGATGAAACCAGTGTCTCATTAAAGCTAATATCCATATCTACAAGTTTCATGAAAACATCGAATCCTAATTCGGCCATTAAGAGGGTCTAAGAAGCATAATACGCTCACTGGTCAGAATGCAACGAGGTAAACAGCCTTGTGAATGTACCCAGTGGATAACCACGCACCTTAGCTAATTTAAGAGGCATCCAGTGAAGCTAATCAAGCGTCTATTCAGAATACAAAACATTATGAAGGCTGGAGAAGTAATTTTGAATGAAGTATTAAGATATTCAAAGTCCAAGCTTGACCAGAAAATAAGGTACCATTTTCTATAAAGTCCTGAAGCATGAAGTACTGTAATAGAAGAACACAAAAGCTTCAACAATTCTAATAGAAGAAAGAGAAGACAAGTGTGAATAAAGACAAAAGCACAAAAGCTGCAAAAGCAAAACCACTGAAGATTGAAGTCAAGCGCCTGCTGCCGACAATGAAGCGTCCGAAACGTCGTATTTTGAGGTACGCTCGTCGAAATGAAGTGATATTGGTTTTGTTAGAAAGATAAGATAAATAAATACATGTTTCCTGGAGAAGTCGAGATCTGAACCAATCTCGATCTGACTGAAATTCCTTCTTCAAGCTTGAGATGTGGTACTGTTCGTGACAATCAGAACATGCAAGCGTCTGCTGACAATTTTTGGAGCTTTAGGTGTTCAAAAACATCGATCTTGGTATCGAAGGCTTTGAGAAATATCCGCAACTCTCACGAAAAGGTCAAGAGCGAAATCGATCTCTATCTTTGTCAAATTGCGTCCGTAAGTTGGTGACGTGATGTTGTTCCTGACAGTCATACCTTTGTAGCGTCTGATGGCCATATCTTGAGTTGCAGGCATCCGAATTGGATGAAACCAGTGTCTCATTAAAGCTAATATCCATATCTACAAGTTTCATGAAAACAAAGAATCCTAATTCGGCCATTAAGAGGGTCTAAGAAGCATAATACTGTCACTGGTTAGAATGCAACGAGGTAAACAGCCTTGTGATTGTACCCAGTGGATAACCACGCCCCTTAGCTAATTTAAGAGGCATCCAGTGAAGCTAATCAAGCGTCTATTCAGAATACAAAACATTATGAAGGCTGGAGAAGTAATTTTGAATGAAGTATTAAGATATTCAAAGTCCAAGCTTGACCAGAAAATAAGGTACCATTTTCTATAAAGTCCTGAAGCATGAAGTACTGTAATAGAAGAACACAAAAGCTTCAACAATTCTAATAGAAGAAAGAAACGACAAGTGTGAATAAAGACAAAAGCACAAAAGCTGCAAAAACAAAACCACTGAAGATTGAACTCAAGCGCCAGCTGCCGACAATGAAGCGTCCGAAACGTCGTATTTTGAGGTACGCTCGTCGAAATGAAGTAATCTTGGCTTTGTTAGAAAGATAAGAGAAATACCTACATGTTTCCTACAGATCTCGAGATCTGAACCAATCTCTATCTGACTGAAATTCCTTCTTCAAGCTTGAGATGTGGTACTGTTCGTGACAATCAGAACATGCAAGCGTCTGCTGACAATTTTTGGAGCTTTAGGTGTTCAAAAACATCGATATTGGTATCGTTGGAAGGCTTTGAGAAATATCCGCAACTCTCATGAAGAGGTCAAGAGCGAAATCGATCTCTATCTTTGTCAAATTGCGTCCGTAATTTGGTGACGTGATGTTGTTCCTGACAGTCATACCTTTGTAGCGTCTGATGGCCATATCTTGAGTTGTAGGCATTCGAATTGGATGAAACCAGTGTCTCATTAAAGCTAATATCCATATCTACAAGTTTCATGAAAACAGTGAATCCTAATTCGGCCATTAAGAGGGTCTAAGAAGCATAATACTGTCACTGGTTAGAATGCAACGAGGTAAAAAGCCTTGTGAATGTACCCAGTGGATAACCACGCACCTTAGCTAATTTAAGAGGCATCCAGTGAAGCTAATCAAGCGTCTATTCAGAATACAAAACATTATGAAGGCTGGAGAAGTAATTTTGAATGAAGTATTAAGATATTCAAAGTCCAAGCTTGACCAGAAAATAAGGTACCATTTTCTATAAAGTCCTGAAGCATGAAGTACTGTAATAGAAGAACACAAAAGCTTCAACAATTCTAATAGTAGAAATAGAAGACAAGTTTGAATAAAGACCGAAGCACAAAAGCTGCAAAAGCAAAACCACTTAAGATTGAAGTCAAGCGCCTGCTGCTGACAATGAAGCGTCCGAAACGTCGTATTTTGAGGTACGCTCGTCGAAATGAAGTGATATTGGTTTTGTTAGAAAGATAAGATAAATAAATACATGTTTCCTGGAGAAGTCGAGATCTGAACCAATCTCGATCTGAGTGAAATTCCTTCTTCAAGCTTGAGATGTGGTACTGTTCGTGACAATCAGAACATGCAAGCGTCTGCTGACAATTTTTGGAGCTTTAGGTGTTCAAAAACATCGATCTTGGTATCGTTAGAAGGCTTTGAGAAATATCCGCAACTCTCACGAAAAGGTCAAGAGCGAAATCGATCTCTATCTTTGTCAAATTGCGTCCGTAAGTTGGTGACGTGATGTTGTTCCTGACAGTCATACCTTTGTAGCGTCTGATGGCCATATCTTGAGTTGTAGGCATTCGAATTGGATGAAACTAGTGTCTCATTAAAGCTAATATCCTTATCTACAAGTTTCTTGAAAACGGTGAATCCTAATTCGGCCATTAAGAGGGTCTAAGAAGCATAATACTGTCACTGGTTAGAATGCAACGAGGTAAACAGCCTTGTGAATGTACCCAGTGGATAACCACGCACATTAGCTAATTTAAGAGGATTCCAGTGAAGCTAATCAAGCGTCTATTCAGAATACAAAACATTATGAAGGCTGGAGAAGTAATTTTGAATGAAGTATTAAGATATTCAAAGTCCAAGCTTGACCAGAAAATAAGGTACCATTTTCTATAAAGTCCTGAAGCATGAAGTACTGTAATAGAAGAACACAAAAGCTTCAACAATTCTAATAGAAGAAAGAGAAGACAAGTGTGAATAAAGACAAAAGCACAAAAGCGGCAAAAACAAAACCACTGAAGATTGAACTCAAGCGCCAGCTGCCGACAATGAAGCGTCCGAAACGTCGTATTTTGAGGTACGCTCGTCGAAATGAAGTAATCTTGGCATTGTTGGAAAGATAAGAGAAATACCTGCATGTTTCCTACAGATCTCGAGATCTGAACCAATCTCTATCTGACTGAAATTCCTTCTTCAAGCTTGAGATGAGGTTCTGTTCATGACAATCAGAGCATGCAAGCGTCTGCTGACAATTTTTGGAGCTTTAGGTGTTCAAAAACATCGATATTGGTATCGTTGGAAGGCTTTGAGAAATATCCGCAACTCTCGTGAAGAGGTCAAGAGCGAAATCGATCTCTATCTTTGTCAAATTGCGTCCGTAATTTGGTGACGTGATGTTGTTCCCTACAGTCATACCTTTGTAGCGTCTGATGGCCATATCTTCAGTTGTAGGCCTTCGAATTGGATGAAACCAGTGTCTCATTAAAGCTAATATCCATATCTACAAGTTTCATGAAAACAAAGAATCCTAATTCGGCCATTAAGAGGGTCTAAGAAGCATAATACTGTCACTGGTTAGAATGCAACGAGGTAAACAGCCTTGTGAATGTACCCAGTGGATAACCACGCACCTTAGCTAATTTAAGAGGCATCCAGTGAAGCTAATCAAGCGTCTATTCAGAATACAAAACATTATGAAGGCTGGAGAAGTAATTTTGAATGAAGTATTAAGATATTCAAAGTCCAAGCTTGACCAGAAAATAAGGTACCATTTTCTATAAAGTCCTGAAGCATGAAGTACTGTAACAGAAGAACACAAAAGCTTCAGCAATTCTAATAGAAGAAAGAGAAGATAAGTTTGAATAAAGACAAAAGCACAAAAGCTGCAAAAGCAAAACCACTGAAGATTGAAGTCAAGCGCCTGCTGCCGACAACGAAGCGTCCGAAACGTCGTATTTTGAGGTACGCTAGTCGAAATGAAGTGATATTGGTTTTGTTAGAAAGATAAGATAAATAAATACATGTTTCCTGGAGAAGTCAAGATCTGAACCAATCTCGATCTGAGTGAAATTCCTTCTTCAAGCTTGAGATTTGGTACTGTTCGTGACAATCAGAACATGCAAGCGTCTGCTGACAATTTTTGGAGCTTTAGGTGTTCAAAAACATCGATCTTGGTTTGAAGGCTTTGAGAAATATCCGCAACTCTCATGAAAGGTCAAGAGCGAAATCGATCTCTATCTTTGTCAAATTGCGTCCGTAAGTTGGTGACGTGATGTTGTTCCTGACAGTCATACCTTTGTAGCGTCTGATGGCCATATCTTGAGTTGCAGGCATCCGAATTGGATGAAACCAGTGTCTCATTAAAGCTAATATCCATATCTACAAGTTTCATGAAAACAAAGAATCCTAATTCGGCCATTAAGAGGGTCTAAGAAGCATAATACTGTCACTGGTTAGAATGCAACGAGGTAAACAGCCTTGTGAATGTGCCCAGTGGATAACCACGCACCTTAGCTAATTTAAGAGGCATCCAGTGAAGCTAATCAAGCGTCTATTCAGAATACAAAACATTATGAAGGCTGGAGAAGTAATTTTGAATGAAGTATTAAGATATTCAAAGTCCAAGCTTGACCAGAAAATAAGGTACCATTTTCTATAAAGTCCTGAAGCATGAAGTACTGTAATAGAAGAACACAAAAGCTTCAACAATTCTAATAGAAGAAAGAGAAGATAAGTGTGAAAAAGACAAAAGCACAAAAGCTGCAAAAGCAAAACCACTGAAGATTGACTCAAGCGCCTGCTGCCGACAACGAAGCGTCCGAAACGTCGTATTTTGAGGTACGCCAGTCGAAATGAAGTGATATTGGTTTTGTTAGAAAGATAAGATAAATAAATACATGTTTCCTACAGAAGTCGAGATCTGAACCAATCTCGATCTGAGTGAAATTCCTTCTTCAAGCTTGAGATGTGGTACTGTTCGTGACAATCAGAACATGCAAGCGTCTGCTGACAATTTTTGGAGCTTTAGGTGTTCAAAAACATCGATCTTGGTATCGTTGAAGGCTTTGAGAAATATCCGCAACTCTCATGAAGAGGTCAAGAGCGAAATCGATCTCTATCTTTGTCAAATTGCGTCCGTAAGTTGGTGACGTGATGTTGTTCCTGACAGTCATACCTTTGTAGCGTCTGATGGCCATATCTTGAGTTGTAGGCATTCGAATTGGATGAAACCAGTGTCTCATTAAAGCTAATATCCATATCTACAAGTTTCATGAAAACAAAGAATCCTAATTCGGCCATTAAGAGGGTCTAAGAAGCATAATACTGTCACTGGTTAGAATGCAACGAGGTAAACAGCCTTGTGAATGTACCCAGTGGATAACCACGCACCTTAGCTAATTTAAGAGGATTCCAGTGAAGCTAATCAAGCGTCTATTCAGAATACAAAACATTATGAAGGCTGGAGAAGTAATTTTGAATGAAGTATTAAGATATTCAAAGTCCAAGCTTGACCAGAAAATAAGGTACCATTTTCTATAAAGTCCTGAAGCATGAAGTACTGTAATAGAAGAACACAAAAGCTTCAACAATTCTAATAGAAGAAAGAGAAGACAAGTGTGAATAAAGACAAAAGCACAAAAGCTGCAAAAACAAAACCACTGAAGATTGAACTCAAGCGCCAGCTGCCGACAATGAAGCGTCCGAAACGTCGTATTTTGAGGTACGCTCGTCGAAATGAAGTGATATTGGTTTGTTGGAAAGATAAGAGAAATACCTACATGTTTCCTACAGATCTCGAGATCTGAACCAATCTCGATCTGAGTGAAATTCCTTCTTTAAACTTGAGATGTGGTACTGTTCGTGACAATCAGAACATGCAAGCGTCTGCTGACAATTTTTGGAGCTTTAGGTGTTCAAAAACATCGATCTTGGTATCGTTGGAAGGCTTTGAGAAATATCCGCAACTCTCACGAAAAGGTCAAGAGCGAAATCGATCTCTATCTTTGTCAAATTGCGTCCGTAAGTTGGTGACGTGATGTTGTTCCTGACAGTCATACCTTTGTAGCGTCTGATGGCCATATCTTGAGTTGCAGGCATCCGAATTGGATGAAACCAGTGTCTCATTTAAGCTAATATCCATATCTACAAGGTTCATGAAAACAAAGAATCCTAATTCGGCCATTAAGAGGGTCTAAGAAGCATAATACTGTCACTGGTTAGAATGCAACGAGGTAAACAGCCTTGTGAATGTACCCAGTGAATAACCACGCACCTTAGCTAATTTAAGAGGCATCCAGTGAAGCTAATCAAGCGTCTATTCAGAATACAAAACATTATGAAGGCTGGAGAAGTAATTTTGAATGAAGTATTAAGATATTCAAAGTCCAAGCATGACCAAAAAATAAGGTACCATTTTCTATAAAGTCCTGAAGCATGAAGTACTGTAATAGAAGAACACAAAAGCTTCAACAATTCTAATAGAAGAAAGAGAAGACAAGTGTGAATAAAGACAAAAGCACAAAAGCGGCAAAAACAAAACCACTGAAGATTGAACTCAAGCGCCAGTTGCCGACAATGAAGCGTCCGAAACGTCGTATTTTGAGGTACGCTCGTCGAAATGAAGTAATCTTGGCATTGTTGGAAAGATAAGAGAAATACCTGCATGTTTCCTACAGATCTCGAGATCTGAACCAATCTCTATCTGACTGAAATTCCTTCTTCAAGCTTGAGATGTGGTTCTGTTCTTGACAATCAGAACATGCAAGCGTCTGCTGACAATTTTTGGAGCTTTAGGTGTTCAAAAACATCGATATTGGTATCGTTGGAAGGCTTTGAGAAATATCCGCAACTCTCGTGAAGAGGTCAAGAGCGAAATCGATCTCTATCTTTGTCAAATTGCGTCCGTAATTTGGTGACGTGATGTTGTTCCCTACAGTCATACCTTTGTAGCGTCTGATGGCCATATCTTGAGTTGTAGGCATCGAATTGGATGAAACCAGTGTCTCATTAAAGCTAATATCCATATCTACAAGTTTCATGAAAACAAAGAATCCTAATTCGGCCATTAAGAGGGTCTAAGAAGCATAATACTGTCACTGGTTAGAATGCAACGAGGTAAACAGCCTTGTGAATGTACCCAGTGGATAACCACGCACCTTAGCTAATTTAAGAGGCATCCAGTGAAGCTAATCAAGCGTCTATTCAGAATACAAAACATTATGAAGGCTGGAGAAGTAATTTTGAATGAAGTATTAAGATATTCAAAGTCCAAGCTTGACCAGAAAATAAGGTACCATTTTCTATAAAGTCCTGAAGCATGAAGTACTGTAATAGAAGAACACAAAAGCTTCAACAATTCTAATAGAAGAAAGAAACGACAAGTGTGAATAAAGACAAAAGCACAAAAGCTGCAAAAGCAAAACCACTGAAGGTTGAAGTCAAGCGCCAGCTGCCGACAATGAAGCGTCCGAAACGTCGTATTTTGAGGTACGCTCGTCGAAATGAAGTGATATTGGTTTTGTTAGAAAGATAAGATAAATAAATACATGTTTCCTGGAGAAGTCAAGATCTGAACCAATCTCGATCTGAGTGAAATTCCTTCTTCAAACTTGAGATGTGGTACTGTTCGTGACAATCAGAACATACAAGCGTCTGCTGACAATTTTTGGAGCTTTAGGTGTCCAAAAAAATCGATCTTGGTATCGTTGAAAGGCTTTGAGAAATATCCGCAACTCTCATGAAGAGGTCAAGAGCGAAATCGATCTCTATCTTTGTCAAATTGCGTCCGTAATTTGGTGACGTGATGTTGTTCCTGACAGTCATACCTTTGTAGCGTCTGATGGCCATATCTTGAGTTGTAGGCATTCGAATTGGATGAAACCAGTGTCTCATTAAAGCTAATATCCATATCTACAAGTTTCATGAAAACAAAGAATCCTAATTCGGCCATTAAGAGGGTCTAAGAAGCATAATACTGTCACTGGTTAGAATGCAACGAGGTAAACAGCCTTGTGAATGTACCCAGTGGATAACCACGCACCTTAGCTAATTTAAGAGGCATCCAGTGAAGCTAATCAAGCGTCTATTCAGAATACAAAACATTATGAAGGCTGGAGAAGTAATTTTGAATGAAGTATTAAGATATTCAAAGTCCAAGCTTGACCAGAAAATAAGGTACCATTTTCTATAAAGTCCTGAAGCATGAAGTACTGTAATAGAAGAACAGAAAAGCTTCAACAATTCTAATAGAAGAAATAGAAGACAAGTGTGAATAAAGACAAAAGCACAAAAGCTGCAAAAGCAAAACCACTTAAGATTGAAGTCAAGCGCCTGCTGCCGACAACGAAGCGTCCGAAACGTCGTATTTTGAGGTACGCCAATCGAAATGAAGTGATATTTGTTTTGTTAGAAAGATAAGATAAATAAATACATGTTTCCTGGAGAAGTCAAGATCTGAACCAATCTCGATCTGAGTGAAATTCCTTCTTTAAGCTTGAGATTTGGTTTTGTTTGTGACAATCAGAACATGCAAGCGTTTGCTGACAATTTTTGGAGCTTTAGGTGTTCAAAAACATCGATCTTGGTATCGTTGGAAGGCTTTGAGAAATATCCGCAACTCTCACGAAAAGGTCAAGAGCGAAATCGATCTCTATCTTTGTCAAATTGCGTCCGTAAGTTGGTGACGTGATGTTGTTCCTGACAGTCATACCTTTGTAGCGTCTGATGGCCATATCTTGAGTTGCAGGCATCCGAATTGGATGAAACCAGTGTCTCATTAAAGCTAATATCCATATCTACAAGTTTCATGAAAACAAAGAATCCTAATTCGGCCATTAAGAGGGTCTAAGAAGCATAATACTGTCACTGGTTAGAATGCAACGAGGTAAACAGCCTTGTGAATGTGCCCAGTGGATAACCACGCACCTTAGCTAATTTAAGAGGATTCCAGTGAAGCTAATCAAGCGTCTATTCAGAATACAAAACATTATGAAGGCTGGAGAAGTAATTTTGAATGAAGTATTAAGATATTCAAAGTCCAAGCTTGACCAGAAAATAAGGTACCATTTTCTATAAAGTCCTGAAGCATGAAGTACTGTAATAGAAGAACACAAAAGCTTCAACAATTCTAATAGAAGAAAGAGAAAACAGGTGTGAATAAAGACAAAAGCACAAAAGCGGCAAAAACAAAACCACTGAAGATTGAACTCAAGCGCCAGCTGCCGACAATGAAGCGTCCGAAACGTCGTATTTTGAGGTACGCTCGTCGAAATGAAGTAATCTTGGCATTGTTGGAAAGATAAGAGAAATACCTGCATGTTTCCTACAGATCTCGAGATCTGAACCAATCTCTATCTGACTGAAATTCCTTCTTCAAGCTTGAGATGTGGTTCTGTTCGTGACAATCAGAGCATGCAAGCGTCTGCTGACAATTTTTGGAGCTTTAGGTGTTCAAAAACATCGATATTGGTATCGTTGGAAGGCTTTGAGAAATATCCGCAACTCTCGTGAAGAGGTCAAGAGCGAAATCGATCTCTATCTTTGTCAAATTGCGTCCGTAATTTGGTGACGTGATGTTGTTCCTACAGTCATACCTTTGTAGCGTCTGATGGCCATATCTTGAGTTGTAGGCATTCGAATTGGATGAAACCAGTGTCTCATTAAAGCTAATATCCATATCTACAAGTTTCATGAAAACAAAGAATCCTAATTCGGCCATTAAGAGGGTCTAAGAAGCATAATACTGTCACTGGTTAGAATGCAACGAGGTAAACAGCCTTGTGAATGTACCCAGTGGATAACCACGCACCTTAGCTAATTTAAGAGGCATCCAGTGAAGCTAATCAAGCGTCTATTCAGAATACAAAACATTATGAAGGCTGGAGAAGTAATTTTGAATGAAGTATTAAGATATTCAAAGTCCAAGCTTGACCAGAAAATAAGGTACCATTTTCTATAAAGTCCTGAAGCATGAAGTACTGTAATAGAAGAACAGAAAAGCTTCAGCAATTCTAATAGAAGAAAGAGAAGATAAGTTTGAATAAAGACAAAAGCACAAAAGCTGCAAAAGCAAAACCACTGAAGATTGAAGTCAAGCGCCTGCTGCCGACAACGAAGCGTCCGAAACGTCGTATTTTGAGGTACGCCAGTCGAAATGAAGTGATATTGGTTTTGTTAGAAAGATAAGATAAATAAATACATGTTTCCTGGAGAAGTCAAGATCTGAACCAATCTCGATCTGAGTGAAATTCCTTCTTCAAGCTTGAGATTTGGTACTGTTCGTGACAATCAGAACATGCAAGCGTCTGCTGACAATTTTTGGAGCTTTAGGTGTTCAAAAACATCGATCTTGGTATCGTTGGAAGGCTTTGAGAAATATCCGCAACTCTCACGAAAAGGTCAAGAGCGAAATCGATCTCTATCTTTGTCAAATTGCGTCCGTAAGTTGGTGACGTGATGTTGTTCCTGACAGTCATACCTTTGTAGCGTCTGATGGCCATATCTTGAGTTGCAGGCATCCGAATTGGATGAAACCAGTGTCTCATTAAAGCTAATATCCATATCTACAAGTTTCATGAAAACAGCGAATCCTAATTCGGCAATTAAGAGGGTCTAAGAAACATAATACGCTCACTGGTCAGAACGCAACGAGGTAAACAGCCTTGTGAATGTGCCCAGTGGATAACCACGCACCTTAGCTAATTTAAGAGGATTCCAGTGAAGCTAATCAAGCGTCTATTCAGAATACAAAACATTATGAAGGCTGGAGAAGTAATTTTGAATGAAGTATTAAGATATTCAAAGTCCAAGCTTGACCAGAAAATAAGGTACCATTTTCTATAAAGTCCTGAAGCATGAAGTACTGTAATAGAAGAACACAAAAGCTTCAACAATTCTAATAGAAGAAAGAGAAGACAAGTGTGAATAAAGACAAAAGCACAAAAGCTGCAAAAACAAAACCACTGAAGATTGAACTCAAGCGCCAGCTGCCGACAATGAAGCGTCCGAAACGTCGTATTTTGAGGTACGCTCGTCGAAATAAAGTAATCTTGGCATTGTTAGAAAGATAAGAGAAATACCTGCATGTATCCTACAGATCTCGAGATCTGAACCAATCTCTATCTGACTGAAATTCCTTCTTCAAGCTTGAGATGTGGTTCTGTTCGTGACAATCAGAGCATGCAAGCGTCTGCTGACAATTTTTGGAGCTTTAGGTGTTCAAAAACATCGATCTTGGTATCGTTGGAAGGCTTTGAGAAATATCCGCCACTCTCAAGAAGAGGTCATGAGCGAAATCGATCTCTATCTTTGTCAAATTGCGTCCGTAAGTTGGTGACGTGATGTTGTTCCTGACAGTCATACCTTTGTCGCGTCTGATGGCCATATCTTGAGTTGCAGGCATCCGAATTGGATGAAACCAATGTCTCATTAAAGCTAATATCCATATCTACAAGTTTCATGAAAACAGCGAATCCTAATTCGGCAATTAAGAGGGTCTATGAAACATAATACGCTCACTGGTCAGAACGCAACGAGGTAAACAGCCTTGTGAATGTGCCCTGTGGATAACCACGCACCTTAGCTAGTTTAAGAGGATTCCAGCGAAGCTAATCAAGCGTCTATTCAGAATACAAAACATTATGACGGCTGGAGAAGTAATTTTGAATGAAGTATTAAGATATTTAAAGTCCATGCATGACCAAAAAATAAGGTACCATTTTCTATAAAGTCCTGAAGCATGAAGTACTGTAATAGAAGAACACAAAAGCTTCAACAATTCTAATAGAAGAAAGAGAAAACAGGTGTGAATAAAGACAAAAGCACAAAAGCGGCAAAAACAAAACCACTGAAGGTTGAACTCAAGCGCCAACTGCCGACAATGAAGCGTCCGAAACGTCGTATTTTGAGGTACGCTCGTCGAAATAAAGTAATCTTGGCATTGTTAGAAAGATAAGAGAAATACCTGCATGTATCCTACAGATCTCGAGATCTGAACCAATCTCTATCTGACTGAAATTCCTTCTTCAAGCTTGAGATGTGGTTCTGTTCGCGACAATCAGAGCATGCAAGCGTCTGCTGACAATTTTTGGAGCTTTAGGTGTTCAAAAACATCGATCTTGGTATCGTTAGAAGGCTTTGAGAAATATCCACAACTCTCACGAAAAGGTCAAGAGCGAAATCGATCTCTATCGTTGTCAAATTGTGTCCGTAAGTTGGTGACGTGATGTTGTTCCTGACAGTCATACCTTTGTAGCGTCTGATGGCCATATCTTGAGTTCAAGGGATCCGAATTAGATGAAACCAGTGTCACATTAAAGCTAATATCCGTATCTATAAGTTTCATGAAAACAGCGAATCCTAATTCGGTAATTAAGAGGGTCTAAGAAACGTAATACGCTCACTGGTCGGAACGCAACGAGGTAAACAGCCTTGTGAATGTGCCTAATGGATAACCACGCACCTTAGCTAATTTAAGAGGATTCCAGTGAAGCTAATCAAGCGTCTATTCAGAATACAAAACATTATGAAGGCTGGAGAAGTAATTTTGAATGAAGTATTAAGATATTCAAAGTCCAAGCTTGACCAGAAAATAAGGTACCATTTTCTATAAAGTCCTGAAGCATGAAGTACTGTAATAGAAGAACACAAAAGCTTCAACAATTCTAATAGAAGAAAGAGAAGACAGGTGTGAATAAAGACAAAAGCACAAAAGCGGCAAAAACAAAACCACTGAAGATTGAACTCAAGCGCCAGCTGCCGACAATGAAGCGTCCGAAACGTCGTATTTTGAGGTACGCTCGTCGAAATGAAGTAATCTTGGCATTGTTAGAAAGATAAGAGAAACACCTGCATGTTTCCTACAGATCTCGAGATCTGAACCAATCTCTATCTGACTGAAATTCCTTCTTCAAGCTTGAGATGTGGTTCTGTTCGTGACAATCAGAGCATGCAAGCGTCTGCTGACAATTTTTGGAGCTTTAGGTGTTCAAAAACATCGATCTTGGTATCGTTAGAAGGCTTTGAGAAATATCCACAACTCTCACGAAAAGGTCAAGAGCGAAATCGATCTCTATCGTTGTCAAATTGTGTCCGTAAGTTGGTGACGTGATGTTGTTCCTGACAGTCATACCTTTGTAGCGTCTGATGGCCATATCTTGAGTTGCAGGCATCCGAATTGGATGAAACCAGTGTCTCATTAAAGCTAATATCCATATCTACAAGTTTCATGAAAACAAAGAATCCTAATTCGGCCATTAAGAGGGTCTAAGAAGCATAATACTGTCACTGGTTAGAATGCAACAAGGTAAATAGACTTGTAAATGTACCCAGTGGATAACCACGCACCTTAGCTAATTTAAGAGGCATCCAGTGAAGCTAATCAAGCGTCTATTCAGAATACAAAACATTATGAAGGCTGGAGAAGTAATTTTGAATGAAGTATTAAGATATTCAAAGTCCAAGCTTGACCAGAAAATAAGGTACCATTTTCTATAAAGTCCTGAAGCATGAAGTACTGTAATAGAAGAACACAAAAGCTTCAACAATTCTAATAGAAGAAAGAGAAGACAGGTGTGAATAAAGACAAAAGCACAAAAGCGGCAAAAACAAAACCACTGAAGATTGAACTCAAGCGCCAGCTGCCGACAATGAAGCGTCCGAAACGTCGTATTTTGAGGTACGCTCGTCGAAATGAAGTAATCTTGGCATTGTTGGAAAGATAAGAGAAATACCTGCATGTTTCCTACAGATCTCGAGATCTGAACCAATCTCTATCTGACTGAAATTCCTTCTTCAAGCTTGAGATGTGGTTCTGTTCGTGACAATCAGAGCATGCAAGCGTCTGCTGACAATTTTTGGAGCTTTAGGTGTTCAAAAACATCGATATTGGTATCGTTGGAAGGCTTTGAGAAATATCCGCAACTCTCGTGAAGAGGTCAAGAGCGAAATCGATCTCTATCTTTGTCAAATTGCGTCCGTAATTTGGTGACGTGATGTTGTTCCTACAGTCATACCTTTGTAGCGTCTGATGGCCATATCTTGAGTTGTAGGCATTCGAATTGGATGAAACCAGTGTCTCATTAAAGCTAATATCCATATCTACAAGTTTCATGAAAACAAAGAATCCTAATTCGGCCATTAAGAGGGTCTAAGAAGCATAATACTGTCACTGGTTAGAATGCAACGAGGTAAACAGCCTTGTGAATGTACCCAGTGGATAACCACGCACCTTAGCTAATTTAAGAGGCATCCAGTGAAGCTAATCAAGCGTCTATTCAGAATACAAAACATTATGAAGGCTGGAGAAGTAATTTTGAATGAAGTATTAAGATATTCAAAGTCCAAGCTTGACCAGAAAATAAGGTACCATTTTCTATAAAGTCCTGAAGCATGAAGTACTATAATAGAAAAACACAAAAGCTTCAACAATTCTAATAGAAGAAAGAGAAGACAAGTGTGAAGAAAGACAAAAGCACAAAAGCTGCAAAAGCAAAACCACTGAAGGTTGAAGTCAAGCGCCTACTGCCGACAATGAAGGTTCCGAAACGTCGTATTTGGAGGTACGCTAGTCGACATGAAGTGATATTGGTTTTGTTAGAAAGATAAGATAAATAAATACATGTTTCCTGGAGAAGTCAAGATCTGAACCAATCTCGATCTGAGTGAAATTCCTTCTTCAAACTTGAGATGTGGTACTGTTCGTGACAATCAGAGCATGCAAGCGTCTGCTGACAATTTTTGGAGCTTTAGGTGTTCAAAAACATCGATATTGGTATCGTTGGAAGGCTTTGAGAAATATCTGCAACTCTCGTGAAGAGGTCAAGAGTGAAATCGATCTCTATCTTTGTCAAATTGCGTCCGTAATTTGGTGACGTGATGTTGTTCCTACAGTCATACCTTTGTAGCGTCTGATGGCCATATCTTGAGTTGTAGGCCTTCGAATTGGATGAAACCAGTGTCTCATTAAAGCTAATATCCATATCTACAAGTTTCATGAAAACAAAGAATCCTAATTCGGCCATTAAGAGGGTCTAAGAAGCATAATACTGTCACTGGTTAGAATGCAACGAGGTAAACAGCCTTGTGAATGTACCCAGTGGATAACCACGCACATTACCTAATTTAAGAGGATTCCAGTGAAGCTAATAAAGCGTTTATTCAGAATACAAAACATTACGAAGGCTGGAGAAGTAATTTTGAATGAAGTACTAAGATATTCAAAGTCCAAGCTTGACCAGAAAATAAGGTACCATTTTCTATAAAGTCCTGAAGCATGAAGTACTGTAATAGAAGAACACAAAAGCTTCAACAATTCTAATAGAAGAAAGAGAAAACAGGTGTGAATAAAGACAAAAGCACAAAAGCGGCAAAAACAAAACCACTGAAGATTGAACTCAAGCGCCAGCTGCCGACAATGAAGCGTCCGAAACGTCGTATTTTGAGCTACGCTCGTCGAAATGAAGTAATCTTGGCATTGTTGGAAAGATAAGAGAAATACCTGCTTGTTTCCTACAGATCTCGAGATCTGAACCAATCTCTATCTGACTGAAATTCCTTCTTCAAGCTTGAGATGAGGTTCTGTTCCTGACAATCAGAGCATGCAAGCGTCTGCTGACAATTTTTGGAGCTTTAGGTGTTCAAAAACATCGATATTGGTATCGTTGGAAGGCTTTGAGAAATATCCGCAACTCTCGTGAAGAGGTCAAGAGCGAAATCGATCTCTATCTTTGTCAAATTGCGTCCGTAAGTTGGTGACGTGATGTTGTTCCTGACAGTCATACCTTTGTAGCGTCTGATGGCCATATCTTGAGTTGCAGGCATCCGAATTGGATGAAACCAGTGTCTCATTAAAGCTAATATCCATATCTACAAGTTTCATGAAAACAAAGAATCCTAATTCGGCCATTAAGAGGGTCTAAGAAGCATAATACTGTCACTGGTTAGAATGCAACGAGGTAAACAGCCTTGTGAATGTACCCAGTGGATAACCACGCACCTTAGCTAATTTAAGAGGCATCCAGTGAAGCTAATCAAGCGTCTATTCAGAATACAAAACATTATGAAGGCTGGAGAAGTAATTTTGAATGAAGTATTAAGATATTCAAAGTCCAAGCTTGACCAGAAAATAAGGTACCATTTTCTATAAAGTCCTGAAGCATGAAGTACTGTAATAGAAGAACACAAAAGCTTCAACAATTCTAATAGAAGAAAGAGAAAACAGGTGTGAATAAAGACAAAAGCACAAAAGCGGCAAAAACAAAACCACTGAAGATTGAACTCAAGCGCCAGCTGCCGACAATGAAGCGTCCGAAACGTCGTATTTTGAGGTACGCTCGTCGAAATGAAGTAATCTTGGCATTGTTGGAAAGATAAGAGAAATACCTGCATGTTTCCTACAGATCTCGAGATCTGAACCAATCTCTATCTGACTGAAATTCCTTCTTCAAGCTTGAGATGTGGTTCTGTTCGTGACAATCAGAGCATGCAAGCGTCTGCTGACAATTTTTGGAGCTTTAGGTGTTCAAAAACATCGATATTGGTATCGTTGGAAGGCTTTGAGAAATATCCGCAACTCTCGTGAAGAGGTCAAGAGCGAAATCGATCTCTATCTTTGTCAAATTGCGTCCGTAATTTGGTGACGTGATGTTGTTCCTACAGTCATACCTTTGTAGCGTCTGATGGCCATATCTTGAGTTGTAGGCATTCGAATTGGATGAAACCAGTGTCTCATTAAAGCTAATATCCATATCTACAAGTTTCATGAAAACAAAGAATCCTAATTCGGCCATTAAGAGGGTCTAAGAAGCATAATACTGTCACTGGTTAGAATGCAACGAGGTAAACAGCCTTGTGAATGTACCCAGTGGATAACCACGCACCTTAGCTAATTTAAGAGGCATCCAGTGAAGCTAATCAAGCGTCTATTCAGAATACAAAACATTATGAAGGCTGGAGAAGTAATTTTGAATGAAGTATTAAGATATTCAAAGTCCAAGCTTGACCAGAAAATAAGGTACCATTTTCTATAAAGTCCTGAAGCATGAAGTACTGTAATAGAAGAACACAAAAGCTTCAACAATTCTAATAGAAGAAAGAGAAAACAGGTGTGAATAAAGACAAAAGCACAAAAGCGGCAAAAACAAAACCACTGAAGATTGAACTCAAGCGCCAGCTGCCGACAATGAAGCGTCCGAAACGTCGTATTTTGAGGTACGCTCGTCGAAATGAAGTAATCTTGGCATTGTTGGAAAGATAAGAGAAATACCTGCATGTTTCCTACAGATCTCGAGATCTGAACCAATCTCTATCTGACTGAAATTCCTTCTTCAAGCTTGAGATGTGGTTCTGTTCGTGACAATCAGAGCATGCAAGCGTCTGCTGACAATTTTTGGAGCTTTAGGTGTTCAAAAACATTGATATTGGTATCGTTAGAAGGCTTTGAGAAATATCCGCAACTCTCACGAAAAGGTCAAGAGCGAAATCGATCTCTATCTTTGTCAAATTGCGTCCGTAAGTTGGTGACGTGATGTTGTTCCTGACAGTCATACCTTTGTAGCGTCTGATGGCCATATCTTGAGTTGCAGGCATCCGAATTGGATGAAACCAGTGTCTCATTAAAGCTAATATCCATATCTACAAGTTTCATGAAAACAAAGAATCCTAATTCGGCCATTAAGAGGGTCTAAGAAGCATAATACTGTCACTGGTTAGAATGCAACGAGGTAAACAGCCTTGTGAATGTACCCAGTGGATAACCACGCCCCTTAGCTAATTTAAGAGGCATCCAGTGAAGCTAATCAAGCGTCTATTCAGAATACAAAACATTATGAAGGCTGGAGAAGTAATTTTGAATGAAGTATTAAGATATTCAAAGTCCAAGCTTGACCAGAAAATAAGGTACCATTTTCTATAAAGTCCTGAAGCATGAAGTACTGTAATAGAAGAACACAAAAGCTTCAACAATTCTAATAGAAGAAAGAGAAAACAGGTGTGAATAAAGACAAAAGCACAAAAGCGGCAAAAACAAAACCACTGAAGATTGAACTCAAGCGCCAGCTGCCGACAATGAAGCGTCCGAAACGTCGTATTTTGAGGTACGCTCGTCGAAATGAAGTAATCTTGGCATTGTTGGAAAGATAAGAGAAATACCTGCATGTTTCCTACAGATCTCGAGATCTGAACCAATCTCTATCTGACTGAAATTCCTTCTTCAAGCTTGAGATGTGGTTCTGTTCGTGACAATCAGAGCATGCAAGCGTCTGCTGACAATTTTTGGAGCTTTAGGTGTTCAAAAACATCGATATTGGTATCGTTGGAAGGCTTTGAGAAATATCCGCAACTCTCGTGAAGAGGTCAAGAGCGAAATCGATCTCTATCTTTGTCAAATTGCGTCCGTAATTTGGTGACGTGATGTTGTTCCTACAGTCATACCTTTGTAGCGTCTGATGGCCATATCTTGAGTTGTAGGCATTCGAATTGGATGAAACCAGTGTCTCATTAAAGCTAATATCCATATCTACAAGTTTCATGAAAACAAAGAATCCTAATTCGGCCATTAAGAGGGTCTAAGAAGCATAATACTGTCACTGGTTAGAATGCAACGAGGTAAACAGCCTTGTGAATGTACCCAGTGGATAACCACGCACCTTAGCTAATTTAAGAGGCATCCAGTGAAGCTAATCAAGCGTCTATTCAGAATACAAAACATTATGAAGGCTGGAGAAGTAATTTTGAATGAAGTATTAAGATATTCAAAGTCCAAGCTTGACCAGAAAATAAGGTACCATTTTCTATAAAGTCCTGAAGCATGAAGTACTGTAATAGAAGAACACAAAAGCTTCAACAATTCTAATAGAAGAAAGAGAAAACAGGTGTGAATAAAGACAAAAGCACAAAAGCGGCAAAAACAAAACCACTGAAGATTGAACTCAAGCGCCAGCTGCCGACAATGAAGCGTCCGAAACGTCGTATTTTGAGGTACGCTCGTCGAAATGAAGTAATCTTGGCATTGTTGGAAAGATAAGAGAAATACCTGCATGTTTCCTACAGATCTCGAGATCTGAACCAATCTCTATCTGACTGAAATTCCTTCTTCAAGCTTGAGATGTGGTTCTGTTCGTGACAATCAGAGCATGCAAGCGTCTGCTGACAATTTTTGGAGCTTTAGGTGTTCAAAAACATCGATATTGGTATCGTTGGAAGGCTTTGAGAAATATCCGCAACTCTCGTGAAGAGGTCAAGAGCGAAATCGATCTCTATCTTTGTCAAATTGCGTCCGTAATTTGGTGACGTGATGTTGTTCCTACAGTCATACCTTTGTAGCGTCTGATGGCCATATCTTGAGTTGTAGGCATCGAATTGGATGAAACCAGTGTCTCATTAAAGCTAATATCCATATCTACAAGTTTCATGAAAACAAAGAATCCTAATTCGGCCATTAAGAGGGTCTAAGAAGCATAATACTGTCACTGGTTAGAATGCAACGAGGTAAACAGCCTTGTGAATGTACCCAGTGGATAACCACGCACCTTAGCTAATTTAAGAGGCATCCAGTGAAGCTAATCAAGCGTCTATTCAGAATACAAAACATTATGAAGGCTGGAGAAGTAATTTTGAATGAAGTATTAAGATATTCAAAGTCCAAGCTTGACCAGAAAATAAGGTACCATTTTCTATAAAGTCCTGAAGCATGAAGTACTGTAATAGAAGAACACAAAAGCTTCAACAATTCTAATAGAAGAAAGAGAAAACAGGTGTGAATAAAGACAAAAGCACAAAAGCGGCAAAAACAAAACCACTGAAGATTGAACTCAAGCGCCAGCTGCCGACAATGAAGCGTCCGAAACGTCGTATTTTGAGGTACGCTCGTCGAAATGAAGTAATCTTGGCATTGTTGGAAAGATAAGAGAAATACCTGCATGTTTCCTACAGATCTCGAGATCTGAACCAATCTCTATCTGACTGAAATTCCTTCTTCAAGCTTGAGATGTGGTTCTGTTCGTGACAATCAGAGCATGCAAGCGTCTGCTGACAATTTTTGGAGCTTTAGGTGTTCAAAAACATCGATATTGGTATCGTTGGAAGGCTTTGAGAAATATCCGCAACTCTCGTGAAGAGGTCAAGAGCGAAATCGATCTCTATCTTTGTCAAATTGCGTCCGTAATTTGGTGACGTGATGTTGTTCCTACAGTCATACCTTTGTAGCGTCTGATGGCCATATCTTCAGTTGTAGGCATCGAATTGGATGAAACCAGTGTCTCATTAAAGCTAATATCCATATCTACAAGTTTCATGAAAACAAAGAATCCTAATTCGGCCATTAAGAGGGTCTAAGAAGCATAATACTGTCACTGGTTAGAATGCAACGAGGTAAACAGCCTTGTGAATGTACCCAGTGGATAACCACGCACCTTAGCTAATTTAAGAGGCATCCAGTGAAGCTAATCAAGCGTCTATTCAGAATACAAAACATTATGAAGGCTGGAGAAGTAATTTTGAATGAAGTATTAAGATATTCAAAGTCCAAGCTTGACCAGAAAATAAGGTACCATTTTCTATAAAGTCCTGAAGCATGAAGTACTGTAATAGAAGAACACAAAAGCTTCAACAATTCTAATAGAAGAAAGAGAAAACAGGTGTGAATAAAGACAAAAGCACAAAAGCGGCAAAAACAAAACCACTGAAGATTGAACTCAAGCGCCAGCTGCCGACAATGAAGCGTCCGAAACGTCGTATTTTGAGGTACGCTCGTCGAAATGAAGTAATCTTGGCATTGTTGGAAAGATAAGAGAAATACCTGCATGTTTCCTACAGATCTCGAGATCTGAACCAATCTCTATCTGACTGAAATTCCTTCTTCAAGCTTGAGATGTGGTTCTGTTCGTGACAATCAGAGCATGCAAGCGTCTGCTGACAATTTTTGGAGCTTTAGGTGTTCAAAAACATCGATATTGGTATCGTTGGAAGGCTTTGAGAAATATCCGCAACTCTCGTGAAGAGGTCAAGAGCGAAATCGATCTCTATCTTTGTCAAATTGCGTCCGTAATTTGGTGACGTGATGTTGTTCCTACAGTCATACCTTTGTAGCGTCTGATGGCCATATCTTGAGTTGTAGGCATTCGAATTGGATGAAACCAGTGTCTCATTAAAGCTAATATCCATATCTACAAGTTTCATGAAAACAAAGAATCCTAATTCGGCCATTAAGAGGGTCTAAGAAGCATAATACTGTCACTGGTTAGAATGCAACGAGGTAAACAGCCTTGTGAATGTACCCAGTGGATAACCACGCACCTTAGCTAATTTAAGAGGCATCCAGTGAAGCTAATCAAGCGTCTATTCAGAATACAAAACATTATGAAGGCTGGAGAAGTAATTTTGAATGAAGTATTAAGATATTCAAAGTCCAAGCTTGACCAGAAAATAAGGTACCATTTTCTATAAAGTCCTGAAGCATGAAGTACTGTAATAGAAGAACACAAAAGCTTCAACAATTCTAATAGAAGAAAGAGAAAACAGGTGTGAATAAAGACAAAAGCACAAAAGCGGCAAAAACAAAACCACTGAAGATTGAACTCAAGCGCCAGCTGCCGACAATGAAGCGTCCGAAACGTCGTATTTTGAGGTACGCTCGTCGAAATGAAGTAATCTTGGCATTGTTGGAAAGATAAGAGAAATACCTGCATGTTTCCTACAGATCTCGAGATCTGAACCAATCTCTATCTGACTGAAATTCCTTCTTCAAGCTTGAGATGTGGTTCTGTTCGTGACAATCAGAGCATGCAAGCGTCTGCTGACAATTTTTGGAGCTTTAGGTGTTCAAAAACATCGATATTGGTATCGTTGGAAGGCTTTGAGAAATATCCGCAACTCTCGTGAAGAGGTCAAGAGCGAAATCGATCTCTATCTTTGTCAAATTGCGTCCGTAAGTTGGTGACGTGATGTTGTTCCTACAGTCATACCTTTGTAGCGTCTGATGGCCATATCTTGAGTTGTAGGCATCCGAATTGGATGAAACCAGTGTCTCATTAAAGCTAATATCCATATCTACAAGTTTCATGAAAACAAAGAATCCTAATTCGGCCATTAAGAGGGTCTAAGAAGCATAATACTGTCACTGGTTAGAATGCAACGAGGTAAACAGCCTTGTGAATGTACCCAGTGGATAACCACGCACCTTAGCTAATTTAAGAGGCATCCAGTGAAGCTAATCAAGCGTCTATTCAGAATACAAAACATTATGAAGGCTGGAGAAGTAATTTTGAATGAAGTATTAAGATATTCAAAGTCCAAGCTTGACCAGAAAATAAGGTACCATTTTCTATAAAGTCCTGAAGCATGAAGTACTGTAATAGAAGAACACAAAAGCTTCAACAATTCTAATAGAAGAAAGAGAAAACAGGTGTGAATAAAGACAAAAGCACAAAAGCGGCAAAAACAAAACCACTGAAGATTGAACTCAAGCGCCAGCTGCCGACAATGAAGCGTCCGAAACGTCGTATTTTGAGGTACGCTCGTCGAAATGAAGTAATCTTGGCATTGTTGGAAAGATAAGAGAAATACCTGCATGTTTCCTACAGATCTCGAGATCTGAACCAATCTCTATCTGACTGAAATTCCTTCTTCAAGCTTGAGATGTGGTTCTGTTCGTGACAATCAGAGCATGCAAGCGTCTGCTGACAATTTTTGGAGCTTTAGGTGTTCAAAAACATCGATATTGGTATCGTTGGAAGGCTTTGAGAAATATCCGCAACTCTCGTGAAGAGGTCAAGAGCGAAATCGATCTCTATCTTTGTCAAATTGCGTCCGTAATTTGGTGACGTGATGTTGTTCCTACAGTCATACCTTTGTAGCGTCTGATGGCCATATCTTGAGTTGTAGGCATTCGAATTGGATGAAACCAGTGTCTCATTAAAGCTAATATCCATATCTACAAGTTTCATGAAAACAAAGAATCCTAATTCGGCCATTAAGAGGGTCTAAGAAGCATAATACTGTCACTGGTTAGAATGCAACGAGGTAAACAGCCTTGTGATTGTACCCAGTGGATAACCACGCACCTTAGCTAATTTAAGAGGCATCCAGTGAAGCTAATCAAGCGTCTATTCAGAATACAAAACATTATGAAGGCTGGAGAAGTAATTTTGAATGAAGTATTAAGATATTCAAAGTCCAAGCTTGACCAGAAAATAAGGTACCATTTTCTATAAAGTCCTGAAGCATGAAGTACTGTAATAGAAGAACACAAAAGCTTCAACAATTCTAATAGAAGAAAGAGAAAACAGGTGTGAATAAAGACAAAAGCACAAAAGCGGCAAAAACAAAACCACTGAAGATTGAACTCAAGCGCCAGCTGCCGACAATGAAGCGTCCGAAACGTCGTATTTTGAGGTACGCTCGTCGAAATGAAGTAATCTTGGCATTGTTGGAAAGATAAGAGAAATACCTGCATGTTTCCTACAGATCTCGAGATCTGAACCAATCTCTATCTGACTGAAATTCCTTCTTCAAGCTTGAGATGTGGTTCTGTTCGTGACAATCAGAGCATGCAAGCGTCTGCTGACAATTTTTGGAGCTTTAGGTGTTCAAAAACATCGATATTGGTATCGTTGGAAGGCTTTGAGAAATATCCGCAACTCTCGTGAAGAGGTCAAGAGCGAAATCGATCTCTATCTTTGTCAAATTGCGTCCGTAAGTTGGTGACGTGATGTTGTTCCTACAGTCATACCTTTGTAGCGTCTGATGGCCATATCTTGAGTTGTAGGCATCGAATTGGATGAAACCAGTGTCTCATTAAAGCTAATATCCATATCTACAAGTTTCATGAAAACAAAGAATCCTAATTCGGCCATTAAGAGGGTCTAAGAAGCATAATACTGTCACTGGTTAGAATGCAACGAGGTAAACAGCCTTGTGAATGTACCCAGTGGATAACCACGCACCTTAGCTAATTTAAGAGGCATCCAGTGAAGCTAATCAAGCGTCTATTCAGAATACAAAACATTATGAAGGCTGGAGAAGTAATTTTGAATGAAGTATTAAGATATTCAAAGTCCAAGCTTGACCAGAAAATAAGGTACCATTTTCTATAAAGTCCTGAAGCATGAAGTACTGTAATAGAAGAACACAAAAGCTTCAACAATTCTAATAGAAGAAAGAGAAAACAGGTGTGAATAAAGACAAAAGCACAAAAGCGGCAAAAACAAAACCACTGAAGATTGAACTCAAGCGCCAGCTGCCGACAATGAAGCGTCCGAAACGTCGTATTTTGAGGTACGCTCGTCGAAATGAAGTAATCTTGGCATTGTTGGAAAGATAAGAGAAATACCTGCATGTTTCCTACAGATCTCGAGATCTGAACCAATCTCTATCTGACTGAAATTCCTTCTTCAAGCTTGAGATGTGGTTCTGTTCGTGACAATCAGAGCATGCAAGCGTCTGCTGACAATTTTTGGAGCTTTAGGTGTTCAAAAACATCGATATTGGTATCGTTGGAAGGCTTTGAGAAATATCCGCAACTCTCGTGAAGAGGTCAAGAGCGAAATCGATCTCTATCTTTGTCAAATTGCGTCCGTAATTTGGTGACGTGATGTTGTTCCCTACAGTCATACCTTTGTAGCGTCTGATGGCCATATCTTGAGTTGTAGGCCTTCGAATTGGATGAAACCAGTGTCTCATTAAAGCTAATATCCATATCTACAAGTTTCATGAAAACAAAGAATCCTAATTCGGCCATTAAGAGGGTCTAAGAAGCATAATACTGTCACTGGTTAGAATGCAACGAGGTAAACAGCCTTGTGATTGTACCCAGTGGATAACCACGCACCTTAGCTAATTTAAGAGGCATCCAGTGAAGCTAATCAAGCGTCTATTCAGAATACAAAACATTATGAAGGCTGGAGAAGTAATTTTGAATGAAGTATTAAGATATTCAAAGTCCAAGCTTGACCAGAAAATAAGGTACCATTTTCTATAAAGTCCTGAAGCATGAAGTACTGTAATAGAAGAACACAAAAGCTTCAACAATTCTAATAGAAGAAAGAGAAAACAGGTGTGAATAAAGACAAAAGCACAAAAGCGGCAAAAACAAAACCACTGAAGATTGAACTCAAGCGCCAGCTGCCGACAATGAAGCGTCCGAAACGTCGTATTTTGAGGTACGCTCGTCGAAATGAAGTAATCTTGGCATTGTTGGAAAGATAAGAGAAATACCTGCATGTTTCCTACAGATCTCGAGATCTGAACCAATCTCTATCTGACTGAAATTCCTTCTTCAAGCTTGAGATGTGGTTCTGTTCGTGACAATCAGAGCATGCAAGCGTCTGCTGACAATTTTTGGAGCTTTAGGTGTTCAAAAACATCGATATTGGTATCGTTGGAAGGCTTTGAGAAATATCCGCAACTCTCGTGAAGAGGTCAAGAGCGAAATCGATCTCTATCTTTGTCAAATTGCGTCCGTAATTTGGTGACGTGATGTTGTTCCCTACAGTCATACCTTTGTAGCGTCTGATGGCCATATCTTGAGTTGTAGGCATTCGAATTGGATGAAACCAGTGTCTCATTAAAGCTAATATCCATATCTACAAGTTTCATGAAAACAAAGAATCCTAATTCGGCCATTAAGAGGGTCTAAGAAGCATAATACTGTCACTGGTTAGAATGCAACGAGGTAAACAGCCTTGTGAATGTACCCAGTGGATAACCACGCACCTTAGCTAATTTAAGAGGCATCCAGTGAAGCTAATCAAGCGTCTATTCAGAATACAAAACATTATGAAGGCTGGAGAAGTAATTTTGAATGAAGTATTAAGATATTCAAAGTCCAAGCTTGACCAGAAAATAAGGTACCATTTTCTATAAAGTCCTGAAGCATGAAGTACTGTAATAGAAGAACACAAAAGCTTCAACAATTCTAATAGAAGAAAGAGAAAACAGGTGTGAATAAAGACAAAAGCACAAAAGCGGCAAAAACAAAACCACTGAAGATTGAACTCAAGCGCCAGCTGCCGACAATGAAGCGTCCGAAACGTCGTATTTTGAGGTACGCTCGTCGAAATGAAGTAATCTTGGCATTGTTGGAAAGATAAGAGAAATACCTGCATGTTTCCTACAGATCTCGAGATCTGAACCAATCTCTATCTGACTGAAATTCCTTCTTCAAGCTTGAGATGTGGTTCTGTTCGTGACAATCAGAGCATGCAAGCGTCTGCTGACAATTTTTGGAGCTTTAGGTGTTCAAAAACATCGATATTGGTATCGTTGGAAGGCTTTGAGAAATATCCGCAACTCTCGTGAAGAGGTCAAGAGCGAAATCGATCTCTATCTTTGTCAAATTGCGTCCGTAATTTGGTGACGTGATGTTGTTCCCTACAGTCATACCTTTGTAGCGTCTGATGGCCATATCTTGAGTTGTAGGCATTCGAATTGGATGAAACCAGTGTCTCATTAAAGCTAATATCCATATCTACAAGTTTCATGAAAACAAAGAATCCTAATTCGGCCATTAAGAGGGTCTAAGAAGCATAATACTGTCACTGGTTAGAATGCAACGAGGTAAACAGCCTTGTGAATGTACCCAGTGGATAACCACGCACCTTAGCTAATTTAAGAGGCATCCAGTGAAGCTAATCAAGCGTCTATTCAGAATACAAAACATTATGAAGGCTGGAGAAGTAATTTTGAATGAAGTATTAAGATATTCAAAGTCCAAGCTTGACCAGAAAATAAGGTACCATTTTCTATAAAGTCCTGAAGCATGAAGTACTGTAATAGAAGAACACAAAAGCTTCAACAATTCTAATAGAAGAAAGAGAAAACAGGTGTGAATAAAGACAAAAGCACAAAAGCGGCAAAAACAAAACCACTGAAGATTGAACTCAAGCGCCAGCTGCCGACAATGAAGCGTCCGAAACGTCGTATTTTGAGGTACGCTCGTCGAAATGAAGTAATCTTGGCATTGTTGGAAAGATAAGAGAAATACCTGCATGTTTCCTACAGATCTCGAGATCTGAACCAATCTCTATCTGACTGAAATTCCTTCTTCAAGCTTGAGATGTGGTTCTGTTCGTGACAATCAGAGCATGCAAGCGTCTGCTGACAATTTTTGGAGCTTTAGGTGTTCAAAAACATCGATATTGGTATCGTTGGAAGGCTTTGAGAAATATCCGCAACTCTCGTGAAGAGGTCAAGAGCGAAATCGATCTCTATCTTTGTCAAATTGCGTCCGTAATTTGGTGACGTGATGTTGTTCCTACAGTCATACCTTTGTAGCGTCTGATGGCCATATCTTGAGTTGTAGGCATTCGAATTGGATGAAACCAGTGTCTCATTAAAGCTAATATCCATATCTACAAGTTTCATGAAAACAAAGAATCCTAATTCGGCCATTAAGAGGGTCTAAGAAGCATAATACTGTCACTGGTTAGAATGCAACGAGGTAAACAGCCTTGTGATTGTACCCAGTGGATAACCACGCACCTTAGCTAATTTAAGAGGCATCCAGTGAAGCTAATCAAGCGTCTATTCAGAATACAAAACATTATGAAGGCTGGAGAAGTAATTTTGAATGAAGTATTAAGATATTCAAAGTCCAAGCTTGACCAGAAAATAAGGTACCATTTTCTATAAAGTCCTGAAGCATGAAGTACTGTAATAGAAGAACACAAAAGCTTCAACAATTCTAATAGAAGAAAGAGAAAACAGGTGTGAATAAAGACAAAAGCACAAAAGCGGCAAAAACAAAACCACTGAAGATTGAACTCAAGCGCCAGCTGCCGACAATGAAGCGTCCGAAACGTCGTATTTTGAGGTACGCTCGTCGAAATGAAGTAATCTTGGCATTGTTGGAAAGATAAGAGAAATACCTGCATGTTTCCTACAGATCTCGAGATCTGAACCAATCTCTATCTGACTGAAATTCCTTCTTCAAGCTTGAGATGTGGTTCTGTTCGTGACAATCAGAGCATGCAAGCGTCTGCTGACAATTTTTGGAGCTTTAGGTGTTCAAAAACATCGATATTGGTATCGTTGGAAGGCTTTGAGAAATATCCGCAACTCTCGTGAAGAGGTCAAGAGCGAAATCGATCTCTATCTTTGTCAAATTGCGTCCGTAATTTGGTGACGTGATGTTGTTCCCTACAGTCATACCTTTGTAGCGTCTGATGGCCATATCTTGAGTTGTAGGCCTTCGAATTGGATGAAACCAGTGTCTCATTAAAGCTAATATCCATATCTACAAGTTTCATGAAAACAAAGAATCCTAATTCGGCCATTAAGAGGGTCTAAGAAGCATAATACTGTCACTGGTTAGAATGCAACGAGGTAAACAGCCTTGTGAATGTACCCAGTGGATAACCACGCACATTAGCTAATTTAAGAGGCATCCAGTGAAGCTAATCAAGCGTCTATTCAGAATACAAAACATTATGAAGGCTGGAGAAGTAATTTTGAATGAAGTATTAAGATATTCAAAGTCCAAGCTTGACCAGAAAATAAGGTACCATTTTCTATAAAGTCCTGAAGCATGAAGTACTGTAATAGAAGAACACAAAAGCTTCAACAATTCTAATAGAAGAAAGAGAAAACAGGTGTGAATAAAGACAAAAGCACAAAAGCGGCAAAAACAAAACCACTGAAGATTGAACTCAAGCGCCAGCTGCCGACAATGAAGCGTCCGAAACGTCGTATTTTGAGGTACGCTCGTCGAAATGAAGTAATCTTGGCATTGTTGGAAAGATAAGAGAAATACCTGCATGTTTCCTACAGATCTCGAGATCTGAACCAATCTCTATCTGACTGAAATTCCTTCTTCAAGCTTGAGATGTGGTTCTGTTCGTGACAATCAGAGCATGCAAGCGTCTGCTGACAATTTTTGGAGCTTTAGGTGTTCAAAAACATCGATATTGGTATCGTTGGAAGGCTTTGAGAAATATCCGCAACTCTCGTGAAGAGGTCAAGAGCGAAATCGATCTCTATCTTTGTCAAATTGCGTCCGTAAGTTGGTGACGTGATGTTGTTCCTACAGTCATACCTTTGTAGCGTCTGATGGCCATATCTTGAGTTGTAGGCATCCGAATTGGATGAAACCAGTGTCTCATTAAAGCTAATATCCATATCTACAAGTTTCATGAAAACAAAGAATCCTAATTCGGCCATTAAGAGGGTCTAAGAAGCATAATACTGTCACTGGTTAGAATGCAACGAGGTAAACAGCCTTGTGAATGTACCCAGTGGATAACCACGCACCTTAGCTAATTTAAGAGGCATCCAGTGAAGCTAATCAAGCGTCTATTCAGAATACAAAACATTATGAAGGCTGGAGAAGTAATTTTGAATGAAGTATTAAGATATTCAAAGTCCAAGCTTGACCAGAAAATAAGGTACCATTTTCTATAAAGTCCTGAAGCATGAAGTACTGTAATAGAAGAACACAAAAGCTTCAACAATTCTAATAGAAGAAAGAGAAAACAGGTGTGAATAAAGACAAAAGCACAAAAGCGGCAAAAACAAAACCACTGAAGATTGAACTCAAGCGCCAGCTGCCGACAATGAAGCGTCCGAAACGTCGTATTTTGAGGTACGCTCGTCGAAATGAAGTAATCTTGGCATTGTTGGAAAGATAAGAGAAATACCTGCATGTTTCCTACAGATCTCGAGATCTGAACCAATCTCTATCTGACTGAAATTCCTTCTTCAAGCTTGAGATGTGGTTCTGTTCGTGACAATCAGAGCATGCAAGCGTCTGCTGACAATTTTTGGAGCTTTAGGTGTTCAAAAACATCGATATTGGTATCGTTGGAAGGCTTTGAGAAATATCCGCAACTCTCGTGAAGAGGTCAAGAGCGAAATCGATCTCTATCTTTGTCAAATTGCGTCCGTAATTTGGTGACGTGATGTTGTTCCCTACAGTCATACCTTTGTAGCGTCTGATGGCCATATCTTGAGTTGTAGGCCTTCGAATTGGATGAAACCAGTGTCTCATTAAAGCTAATATCCATATCTACAAGTTTCATGAAAACAAAGAATCCTAATTCGGCCATTAAGAGGGTCTAAGAAGCATAATACTGTCACTGGTTAGAATGCAACGAGGTAAACAGCCTTGTGATTGTACCCAGTGGATAACCACGCACCTTAGCTAATTTAAGAGGCATCCAGTGAAGCTAATCAAGCGTCTATTCAGAATACAAAACATTATGAAGGCTGGAGAAGTAATTTTGAATGAAGTATTAAGATATTCAAAGTCCAAGCTTGACCAGAAAATAAGGTACCATTTTCTATAAAGTCCTGAAGCATGAAGTACTGTAATAGAAGAACACAAAAGCTTCAACAATTCTAATAGAAGAAAGAGAAAACAGGTGTGAATAAAGACAAAAGCACAAAAGCGGCAAAAACAAAACCACTGAAGATTGAACTCAAGCGCCAGCTGCCGACAATGAAGCGTCCGAAACGTCGTATTTTGAGGTACGCTCGTCGAAATGAAGTAATCTTGGCATTGTTGGAAAGATAAGAGAAATACCTGCATGTTTCCTACAGATCTCGAGATCTGAACCAATCTCTATCTGACTGAAATTCCTTCTTCAAGCTTGAGATGTGGTTCTGTTCGTGACAATCAGAGCATGCAAGCGTCTGCTGACAATTTTTGGAGCTTTAGGTGTTCAAAAACATCGATATTGGTATCGTTGGAAGGCTTTGAGAAATATCCGCAACTCTCGTGAAGAGGTCAAGAGCGAAATCGATCTCTATCTTTGTCAAATTGCGTCCGTAATTTGGTGACGTGATGTTGTTCCCTACAGTCATACCTTTGTAGCGTCTGATGGCCATATCTTGAGTTGTAGGCCTTCGAATTGGATGAAACCAGTGTCTCATTAAAGCTAATATCCATATCTACAAGTTTCATGAAAACAAAGAATCCTAATTCGGCCATTAAGAGGGTCTAAGAAGCATAATACTGTCACTGGTTAGAATGCAACGAGGTAAACAGCCTTGTGATTGTACCCAGTGGATAACCACGCCCCTTAGCTAATTTAAGAGGCATCCAGTGAAGCTAATCAAGCGTCTATTCAGAATACAAAACATTATGAAGGCTGGAGAAGTAATTTTGAATGAAGTATTAAGATATTCAAAGTCCAAGCTTGACCAGAAAATAAGGTACCATTTTCTATAAAGTCCTGAAGCATGAAGTACTGTAATAGAAGAACACAAAAGCTTCAACAATTCTAATAGAAGAAAGAGAAAACAGGTGTGAATAAAGACAAAAGCACAAAAGCGGCAAAAACAAAACCACTGAAGATTGAACTCAAGCGCCAGCTGCCGACAATGAAGCGTCCGAAACGTCGTATTTTGAGGTACGCTCGTCGAAATGAAGTAATCTTGGCATTGTTGGAAAGATAAGAGAAATACCTGCATGTTTCCTACAGATCTCGAGATCTGAACCAATCTCTATCTGACTGAAATTCCTTCTTCAAGCTTGAGATGTGGTTCTGTTCGTGACAATCAGAGCATGCAAGCGTCTGCTGACAATTTTTGGAGCTTTAGGTGTTCAAAAACATCGATATTGGTATCGTTGGAAGGCTTTGAGAAATATCCGCAACTCTCGTGAAGAGGTCAAGAGCGAAATCGATCTCTATCTTTGTCAAATTGCGTCCGTAAGTTGGTGACGTGATGTTGTTCCTACAGTCATACCTTTGTAGCGTCTGATGGCCATATCTTGAGTTGTAGGCATCGAATTGGATGAAACCAGTGTCTCATTAAAGCTAATATCCATATCTACAAGTTTCATGAAAACAAAGAATCCTAATTCGGCCATTAAGAGGGTCTAAGAAGCATAATACTGTCACTGGTTAGAATGCAACGAGGTAAACAGCCTTGTGAATGTACCCAGTGGATAACCACGCACCTTAGCTAATTTAAGAGGCATCCAGTGAAGCTAATCAAGCGTCTATTCAGAATACAAAACATTATGAAGGCTGGAGAAGTAATTTTGAATGAAGTATTAAGATATTCAAAGTCCAAGCTTGACCAGAAAATAAGGTACCATTTTCTATAAAGTCCTGAAGCATGAAGTACTGTAATAGAAGAACACAAAAGCTTCAACAATTCTAATAGAAGAAAGAGAAAACAGGTGTGAATAAAGACAAAAGCACAAAAGCGGCAAAAACAAAACCACTGAAGATTGAACTCAAGCGCCAGCTGCCGACAATGAAGCGTCCGAAACGTCGTATTTTGAGGTACGCTCGTCGAAATGAAGTAATCTTGGCATTGTTGGAAAGATAAGAGAAATACCTGCATGTTTCCTACAGATCTCGAGATCTGAACCAATCTCTATCTGACTGAAATTCCTTCTTCAAGCTTGAGATGTGGTTCTGTTCGTGACAATCAGAGCATGCAAGCGTCTGCTGACAATTTTTGGAGCTTTAGGTGTTCAAAAACATCGATATTGGTATCGTTGGAAGGCTTTGAGAAATATCCGCAACTCTCGTGAAGAGGTCAAGAGCGAAATCGATCTCTATCTTTGTCAAATTGCGTCCGTAATTTGGTGACGTGATGTTGTTCCCTACAGTCATACCTTTGTAGCGTCTGATGGCCATATCTTGAGTTGCAGGCATCCGAATTGGATGAAACCAGTGTCTCATTAAAGCTAATATCCATATCTACAAGTTTCATGAAAACAAAGAATCCTAATTCGGCCATTAAGAGGGTCTAAGAAGCATAATACTGTCACTGGTTAGAATGCAACGAGGTAAACAGCCTTGTGATTGTACCCAGTGGATAACCACGCACCTTAGCTAATTTAAGAGGCATCCAGTGAAGCTAATCAAGCGTCTATTCAGAATACAAAACATTATGAAGGCTGGAGAAGTAATTTTGAATGAAGTATTAAGATATTCAAAGTCCAAGCTTGACCAGAAAATAAGGTACCATTTTCTATAAAGTCCTGAAGCATGAAGTACTGTAATAGAAGAACACAAAAGCTTCAACAATTCTAATAGAAGAAAGAGAAAACAGGTGTGAATAAAGACAAAAGCACAAAAGCGGCAAAAACAAAACCACTGAAGATTGAACTCAAGCGCCAGCTGCCGACAATGAAGCGTCCGAAACGTCGTATTTTGAGGTACGCTCGTCGAAATGAAGTAATCTTGGCATTGTTGGAAAGATAAGAGAAATACCTGCATGTTTCCTACAGATCTCGAGATCTGAACCAATCTCTATCTGACTGAAATTCCTTCTTCAAGCTTGAGATGTGGTTCTGTTCGTGACAATCAGAGCATGCAAGCGTCTGCTGACAATTTTTGGAGCTTTAGGTGTTCAAAAACATCGATATTGGTATCGTTGGAAGGCTTTGAGAAATATCCGCAACTCTCGTGAAGAGGTCAAGAGCGAAATCGATCTCTATCTTTGTCAAATTGCGTCCGTAAGTTGGTGACGTGATGTTGTTCCTACAGTCATACCTTTGTAGCGTCTGATGGCCATATCTTGAGTTGCAGGCATCCGAATTGGATGAAACCAGTGTCTCATTAAAGCTAATATCCATATCTACAAGTTTCATGAAAACAAAGAATCCTAATTCGGCCATTAAGAGGGTCTAAGAAGCATAATACTGTCACTGGTTAGAATGCAACGAGGTAAACAGCCTTGTGAATGTACCCAGTGGATAACCACGCACCTTAGCTAATTTAAGAGGATCCAGTGAAGCTAATCAAGCGTCTATTCAGAATACAAAACATTATGAAGGCTGGAGAAGTAATTTTGAATGAAGTATTAAGATATTCAAAGTCCAAGCTTGACCAGAAAATAAGGTACCATTTTCTATAAAGTCCTGAAGCATGAAGTACTGTAATAGAAGAACACAAAAGCTTCAACAATTCTAATAGAAGAAAGAGAAAACAGGTGTGAATAAAGACAAAAGCACAAAAGCGGCAAAAACAAAACCACTGAAGATTGAACTCAAGCGCCAGCTGCCGACAATGAAGCGTCCGAAACGTCGTATTTTGAGGTACGCTCGTCGAAATGAAGTAATCTTGGCATTGTTGGAAAGATAAGAGAAATACCTGCATGTTTCCTACAGATCTCGAGATCTGAACCAATCTCTATCTGACTGAAATTCCTTCTTCAAGCTTGAGATGTGGTTCTGTTCGTGACAATCAGAGCATGCAAGCGTCTGCTGACAATTTTTGGAGCTTTAGGTGTTCAAAAACATCGATATTGGTATCGTTGGAAGGCTTTGAGAAATATCCGCAACTCTCGTGAAGAGGTCAAGAGCGAAATCGATCTCTATCTTTGTCAAATTGCGTCCGTAATTTGGTGACGTGATGTTGTTCCCTACAGTCATACCTTTGTAGCGTCTGATGGCCATATCTTGAGTTGTAGGCCTTCGAATTGGATGAAACCAGTGTCTCATTAAAGCTAATATCCATATCTACAAGTTTCATGAAAACAAAGAATCCTAATTCGGCCATTAAGAGGGTCTAAGAAGCATAATACTGTCACTGGTTAGAATGCAACGAGGTAAACAGCCTTGTGATTGTACCCAGTGGATAACCACGCCCCTTAGCTAATTTAAGAGGCATCCAGTGAAGCTAATCAAGCGTCTATTCAGAATACAAAACATTATGAAGGCTGGAGAAGTAATTTTGAATGAAGTATTAAGATATTCAAAGTCCAAGCTTGACCAGAAAATAAGGTACCATTTTCTATAAAGTCCTGAAGCATGAAGTACTGTAATAGAAGAACACAAAAGCTTCAACAATTCTAATAGAAGAAAGAGAAAACAGGTGTGAATAAAGACAAAAGCACAAAAGCGGCAAAAACAAAACCACTGAAGATTGAACTCAAGCGCCAGCTGCCGACAATGAAGCGTCCGAAACGTCGTATTTTGAGGTACGCTCGTCGAAATGAAGTAATCTTGGCATTGTTGGAAAGATAAGAGAAATACCTGCATGTTTCCTACAGATCTCGAGATCTGAACCAATCTCTATCTGACTGAAATTCCTTCTTCAAGCTTGAGATGTGGTTCTGTTCGTGACAATCAGAGCATGCAAGCGTCTGCTGACAATTTTTGGAGCTTTAGGTGTTCAAAAACATCGATATTGGTATCGTTGGAAGGCTTTGAGAAATATCCGCAACTCTCGTGAAGAGGTCAAGAGCGAAATCGATCTCTATCTTTGTCAAATTGCGTCCGTAATTTGGTGACGTGATGTTGTTCCCTACAGTCATACCTTTGTAGCGTCTGATGGCCATATCTTGAGTTGTAGGCCTTCGAATTGGATGAAACCAGTGTCTCATTAAAGCTAATATCCATATCTACAAGTTTCATGAAAACAAAGAATCCTAATTCGGCCATTAAGAGGGTCTAAGAAGCATAATACTGTCACTGGTTAGAATGCAACGAGGTAAACAGCCTTGTGATTGTACCCAGTGGATAACCACGCACCTTAGCTAATTTAAGAGGCATCCAGTGAAGCTAATCAAGCGTCTATTCAGAATACAAAACATTATGAAGGCTGGAGAAGTAATTTTGAATGAAGTATTAAGATATTCAAAGTCCAAGCTTGACCAGAAAATAAGGTACCATTTTCTATAAAGTCCTGAAGCATGAAGTACTGTAATAGAAGAACACAAAAGCTTCAACAATTCTAATAGAAGAAAGAGAAAACAGGTGTGAATAAAGACAAAAGCACAAAAGCGGCAAAAACAAAACCACTGAAGATTGAACTCAAGCGCCAGCTGCCGACAATGAAGCGTCCGAAACGTCGTATTTTGAGGTACGCTCGTCGAAATGAAGTAATCTTGGCATTGTTGGAAAGATAAGAGAAATACCTGCATGTTTCCTACAGATCTCGAGATCTGAACCAATCTCTATCTGACTGAAATTCCTTCTTCAAGCTTGAGATGTGGTTCTGTTCGTGACAATCAGAGCATGCAAGCGTCTGCTGACAATTTTTGGAGCTTTAGGTGTTCAAAAACATCGATATTGGTATCGTTGGAAGGCTTTGAGAAATATCCGCAACTCTCGTGAAGAGGTCAAGAGCGAAATCGATCTCTATCTTTGTCAAATTGCGTCCGTAATTTGGTGACGTGATGTTGTTCCCTACAGTCATACCTTTGTAGCGTCTGATGGCCATATCTTGAGTTGTAGGCCTTCGAATTGGATGAAACCAGTGTCTCATTAAAGCTAATATCCATATCTACAAGTTTCATGAAAACAAAGAATCCTAATTCGGCCATTAAGAGGGTCTAAGAAGCATAATACTGTCACTGGTTAGAATGCAACGAGGTAAACAGCCTTGTGATTGTACCCAGTGGATAACCACGCACCTTAGCTAATTTAAGAGGCATCCAGTGAAGCTAATCAAGCGTCTATTCAGAATACAAAACATTATGAAGGCTGGAGAAGTAATTTTGAATGAAGTATTAAGATATTCAAAGTCCAAGCTTGACCAGAAAATAAGGTACCATTTTCTATAAAGTCCTGAAGCATGAAGTACTGTAATAGAAGAACACAAAAGCTTCAACAATTCTAATAGAAGAAAGAGAAAACAGGTGTGAATAAAGACAAAAGCACAAAAGCGGCAAAAACAAAACCACTGAAGATTGAACTCAAGCGCCAGCTGCCGACAATGAAGCGTCCGAAACGTCGTATTTTGAGGTACGCTCGTCGAAATGAAGTAATCTTGGCATTGTTGGAAAGATAAGAGAAATACCTGCATGTTTCCTACAGATCTCGAGATCTGAACCAATCTCTATCTGACTGAAATTCCTTCTTCAAGCTTGAGATGTGGTTCTGTTCGTGACAATCAGAGCATGCAAGCGTCTGCTGACAATTTTTGGAGCTTTAGGTGTTCAAAAACATCGATATTGGTATCGTTGGAAGGCTTTGAGAAATATCCGCAACTCTCGTGAAGAGGTCAAGAGCGAAATCGATCTCTATCTTTGTCAAATTGCGTCCGTAATTTGGTGACGTGATGTTGTTCCCTACAGTCATACCTTTGTAGCGTCTGATGGCCATATCTTGAGTTGTAGGCCTTCGAATTGGATGAAACCAGTGTCTCATTAAAGCTAATATCCATATCTACAAGTTTCATGAAAACAAAGAATCCTAATTCGGCCATTAAGAGGGTCTAAGAAGCATAATACTGTCACTGGTTAGAATGCAACGAGGTAAACAGCCTTGTGATTGTACCCAGTGGATAACCACGCCCCTTAGCTAATTTAAGAGGCATCCAGTGAAGCTAATCAAGCGTCTATTCAGAATACAAAACATTATGAAGGCTGGAGAAGTAATTTTGAATGAAGTATTAAGATATTCAAAGTCCAAGCTTGACCAGAAAATAAGGTACCATTTTCTATAAAGTCCTGAAGCATGAAGTACTGTAATAGAAGAACACAAAAGCTTCAACAATTCTAATAGAAGAAAGAGAAAACAGGTGTGAATAAAGACAAAAGCACAAAAGCGGCAAAAACAAAACCACTGAAGATTGAACTCAAGCGCCAGCTGCCGACAATGAAGCGTCCGAAACGTCGTATTTTGAGGTACGCTCGTCGAAATGAAGTAATCTTGGCATTGTTGGAAAGATAAGAGAAATACCTGCATGTTTCCTACAGATCTCGAGATCTGAACCAATCTCTATCTGACTGAAATTCCTTCTTCAAGCTTGAGATGTGGTTCTGTTCGTGACAATCAGAGCATGCAAGCGTCTGCTGACAATTTTTGGAGCTTTAGGTGTTCAAAAACATCGATATTGGTATCGTTGGAAGGCTTTGAGAAATATCCGCAACTCTCGTGAAGAGGTCAAGAGCGAAATCGATCTCTATCTTTGTCAAATTGCGTCCGTAATTTGGTGACGTGATGTTGTTCCCTACAGTCATACCTTTGTAGCGTCTGATGGCCATATCTTGAGTTGTAGGCCTTCGAATTGGATGAAACCAGTGTCTCATTAAAGCTAATATCCATATCTACAAGTTTCATGAAAACAAAGAATCCTAATTCGGCCATTAAGAGGGTCTAAGAAGCATAATACTGTCACTGGTTAGAATGCAACGAGGTAAACAGCCTTGTGATTGTACCCAGTGGATAACCACGCCCCTTAGCTAATTTAAGAGGCATCCAGTGAAGCTAATCAAGCGTCTATTCAGAATACAAAACATTATGAAGGCTGGAGAAGTAATTTTGAATGAAGTATTAAGATATTCAAAGTCCAAGCTTGACCAGAAAATAAGGTACCATTTTCTATAAAGTCCTGAAGCATGAAGTACTGTAATAGAAGAACACAAAAGCTTCAACAATTCTAATAGAAGAAAGAGAAAACAGGTGTGAATAAAGACAAAAGCACAAAAGCGGCAAAAACAAAACCACTGAAGATTGAACTCAAGCGCCAGCTGCCGACAATGAAGCGTCCGAAACGTCGTATTTTGAGGTACGCTCGTCGAAATGAAGTAATCTTGGCATTGTTGGAAAGATAAGAGAAATACCTGCATGTTTCCTACAGATCTCGAGATCTGAACCAATCTCTATCTGACTGAAATTCCTTCTTCAAGCTTGAGATGTGGTTCTGTTCGTGACAATCAGAGCATGCAAGCGTCTGCTGACAATTTTTGGAGCTTTAGGTGTTCAAAAACATCGATATTGGTATCGTTGGAAGGCTTTGAGAAATATCCGCAACTCTCGTGAAGAGGTCAAGAGCGAAATCGATCTCTATCTTTGTCAAATTGCGTCCGTAATTTGGTGACGTGATGTTGTTCCCTACAGTCATACCTTTGTAGCGTCTGATGGCCATATCTTGAGTTGTAGGCCTTCGAATTGGATGAAACCAGTGTCTCATTAAAGCTAATATCCATATCTACAAGTTTCATGAAAACAAAGAATCCTAATTCGGCCATTAAGAGGGTCTAAGAAGCATAATACTGTCACTGGTTAGAATGCAACGAGGTAAACAGCCTTGTGATTGTACCCAGTGGATAACCACGCACCTTAGCTAATTTAAGAGGCATCCAGTGAAGCTAATCAAGCGTCTATTCAGAATACAAAACATTATGAAGGCTGGAGAAGTAATTTTGAATGAAGTATTAAGATATTCAAAGTCCAAGCTTGACCAGAAAATAAGGTACCATTTTCTATAAAGTCCTGAAGCATGAAGTACTGTAATAGAAGAACACAAAAGCTTCAACAATTCTAATAGAAGAAAGAGAAAACAGGTGTGAATAAAGACAAAAGCACAAAAGCGGCAAAAACAAAACCACTGAAGATTGAACTCAAGCGCCAGCTGCCGACAATGAAGCGTCCGAAACGTCGTATTTTGAGGTACGCTCGTCGAAATGAAGTAATCTTGGCATTGTTGGAAAGATAAGAGAAATACCTGCATGTTTCCTACAGATCTCGAGATCTGAACCAATCTCTATCTGACTGAAATTCCTTCTTCAAGCTTGAGATGTGGTTCTGTTCGTGACAATCAGAGCATGCAAGCGTCTGCTGACAATTTTTGGAGCTTTAGGTGTTCAAAAACATCGATATTGGTATCGTTGGAAGGCTTTGAGAAATATCCGCAACTCTCGTGAAGAGGTCAAGAGCGAAATCGATCTCTATCTTTGTCAAATTGCGTCCGTAATTTGGTGACGTGATGTTGTTCCCTACAGTCATACCTTTGTAGCGTCTGATGGCCATATCTTGAGTTGTAGGCCTTCGAATTGGATGAAACCAGTGTCTCATTAAAGCTAATATCCATATCTACAAGTTTCATGAAAACAAAGAATCCTAATTCGGCCATTAAGAGGGTCTAAGAAGCATAATACTGTCACTGGTTAGAATGCAACGAGGTAAACAGCCTTGTGATTGTACCCAGTGGATAACCACGCACCTTAGCTAATTTAAGAGGCATCCAGTGAAGCTAATCAAGCGTCTATTCAGAATACAAAACATTATGAAGGCTGGAGAAGTAATTTTGAATGAAGTATTAAGATATTCAAAGTCCAAGCTTGACCAGAAAATAAGGTACCATTTTCTATAAAGTCCTGAAGCATGAAGTACTGTAATAGAAGAACACAAAAGCTTCAACAATTCTAATAGAAGAAAGAGAAAACAGGTGTGAATAAAGACAAAAGCACAAAAGCGGCAAAAACAAAACCACTGAAGATTGAACTCAAGCGCCAGCTGCCGACAATGAAGCGTCCGAAACGTCGTATTTTGAGGTACGCTCGTCGAAATGAAGTAATCTTGGCATTGTTGGAAAGATAAGAGAAATACCTGCATGTTTCCTACAGATCTCGAGATCTGAACCAATCTCTATCTGACTGAAATTCCTTCTTCAAGCTTGAGATGTGGTTCTGTTCGTGACAATCAGAGCATGCAAGCGTCTGCTGACAATTTTTGGAGCTTTAGGTGTTCAAAAACATCGATATTGGTATCGTTGGAAGGCTTTGAGAAATATCCGCAACTCTCGTGAAGAGGTCAAGAGCGAAATCGATCTCTATCTTTGTCAAATTGCGTCCGTAATTTGGTGACGTGATGTTGTTCCCTACAGTCATACCTTTGTAGCGTCTGATGGCCATATCTTGAGTTGTAGGCCTTCGAATTGGATGAAACCAGTGTCTCATTAAAGCTAATATCCATATCTACAAGTTTCATGAAAACAAAGAATCCTAATTCGGCCATTAAGAGGGTCTAAGAAGCATAATACTGTCACTGGTTAGAATGCAACGAGGTAAACAGCCTTGTGATTGTACCCAGTGGATAACCACGCACCTTAGCTAATTTAAGAGGCATCCAGTGAAGCTAATCAAGCGTCTATTCAGAATACAAAACATTATGAAGGCTGGAGAAGTAATTTTGAATGAAGTATTAAGATATTCAAAGTCCAAGCTTGACCAGAAAATAAGGTACCATTTTCTATAAAGTCCTGAAGCATGAAGTACTGTAATAGAAGAACACAAAAGCTTCAACAATTCTAATAGAAGAAAGAGAAAACAGGTGTGAATAAAGACAAAAGCACAAAAGCGGCAAAAACAAAACCACTGAAGATTGAACTCAAGCGCCAGCTGCCGACAATGAAGCGTCCGAAACGTCGTATTTTGAGGTACGCTCGTCGAAATGAAGTAATCTTGGCATTGTTGGAAAGATAAGAGAAATACCTGCATGTTTCCTACAGATCTCGAGATCTGAACCAATCTCTATCTGACTGAAATTCCTTCTTCAAGCTTGAGATGTGGTTCTGTTCGTGACAATCAGAGCATGCAAGCGTCTGCTGACAATTTTTGGAGCTTTAGGTGTTCAAAAACATCGATATTGGTATCGTTGGAAGGCTTTGAGAAATATCCGCAACTCTCGTGAAGAGGTCAAGAGCGAAATCGATCTCTATCTTTGTCAAATTGCGTCCGTAATTTGGTGACGTGATGTTGTTCCCTACAGTCATACCTTTGTAGCGTCTGATGGCCATATCTTGAGTTGTAGGCCTTCGAATTGGATGAAACCAGTGTCTCATTAAAGCTAATATCCATATCTACAAGTTTCATGAAAACAAAGAATCCTAATTCGGCCATTAAGAGGGTCTAAGAAGCATAATACTGTCACTGGTTAGAATGCAACGAGGTAAACAGCCTTGTGATTGTACCCAGTGGATAACCACGCCCTTAGCTAATTTAAGAGGCATCCAGTGAAGCTAATCAAGCGTCTATTCAGAATACAAAACATTATGAAGGCTGGAGAAGTAATTTTGAATGAAGTATTAAGATATTCAAAGTCCAAGCTTGACCAGAAAATAAGGTACCATTTTCTATAAAGTCCTGAAGCATGAAGTACTGTAATAGAAGAACACAAAAGCTTCAACAATTCTAATAGAAGAAAGAGAAAACAGGTGTGAATAAAGACAAAAGCACAAAAGCGGCAAAAACAAAACCACTGAAGATTGAACTCAAGCGCCAGCTGCCGACAATGAAGCGTCCGAAACGTCGTATTTTGAGGTACGCTCGTCGAAATGAAGTAATCTTGGCATTGTTGGAAAGATAAGAGAAATACCTGCATGTTTCCTACAGATCTCGAGATCTGAACCAATCTCTATCTGACTGAAATTCCTTCTTCAAGCTTGAGATGTGGTTCTGTTCGTGACAATCAGAGCATGCAAGCGTCTGCTAACAATTTTTGGAGCTTTAGGTGTTCAAAAACATCGATATTGGTATCGTTGGAAGGCTTTGAGAAATATCCGCAACTCTCGTGAAGAGGTCAAGAGCGAAATCGATCTCTATCTTTGTCAAATTGCGTCCGTAAGTTGGTGACGTGATGTTGTTCCCTACAGTCATACCTTTGTAGCGTCTGATGGCCATATCTTCAGTTGTAGGCCTTCGAATTGGATGAAACCAGTGTCTCATTAAAGCTAATATCCATATCTACAAGTTTCATGCAAACAAAGAATCCTAATTCGGCCATTAAGAGGGTCTAAGAAGCATAATACTGTCACTGGTTAGAATGCAACGAGGTAAACAGCCTTGTGATTGTACCCAGTGGATAACCACGCACCTTAGCTAATTTAAGAGGCATCCAGTGAAGCTAATCAAGCGTCTATTCAGAATACAAAACATTATGAAGGCTGGAGAAGTAATTTTGAATGAAGTATTAAGATATTCAAAGTCCAAGCTTGACCAGAAAATAAGGTACCATTTTCTATAAAGTCCTGAAGCATGAAGTACTGTAATAGAAGAACACAAAAGCTTCAACAATTCTAATAGAAGAAAGAGAAAACAGGTGTGAATAAAGACAAAAGCACAAAAGCGGCAAAAACAAAACCACTGAAGATTGAACTCAAGCGCCAGCTGCCGACAATGAAGCGTCCGAAACGTCGTATTTTGAGGTACGCTCGTCGAAATGAAGTAATCTTGGCATTGTTGGAAAGATAAGAGAAATACCTGCATGTTTCCTACAGATCTCGAGATCTGAACCAATCTCTATCTGACTGAAATTCCTTCTTCAAGCTTGAGATGTGGTTCTGTTCGTGACAATCAGAGCATGCAAGCGTCTGCTGACAATTTTTGGAGCTTTAGGTGTTCAAAAACATCGATATTGGTATCGTTGGAAGGCTTTGAGAAATATCCGCAACTCTCGTGAAGAGGTCAAGAGCGAAATCGATCTCTATCTTTGTCAAATTGCGTCCGTAATTTGGTGACGTGATGTTGTTCCCTACAGTCATACCTTTGTAGCGTCTGATGGCCATATCTTGAGTTGTAGGCCTTCGAATTGGATGAAACCAGTGTCTCATTAAAGCTAATATCCATATCTACAAGTTTCATGAAAACAAAGAATCCTAATTCGGCCATTAAGAGGGTCTAAGAAGCATAATACTGTCACTGGTTAGAATGCAACGAGGTAAACAGCCTTGTGATTGTACCCAGTGGATAACCACGCCCCTTAGCTAATTTAAGAGGCATCCAGTGAAGCTAATCAAGCGTCTATTCAGAATACAAAACATTATGAAGGCTGGAGAAGTAATTTTGAATGAAGTATTAAGATATTCAAAGTCCAAGCTTGACCAGAAAATAAGGTACCATTTTCTATAAAGTCCTGAAGCATGAAGTACTGTAATAGAAGAACACAAAAGCTTCAACAATTCTAATAGAAGAAAGAGAAAACAGGTGTGAATAAAGACAAAAGCACAAAAGCGGCAAAAACAAAACCACTGAAGATTGAACTCAAGCGCCAGCTGCCGACAATGAAGCGTCCGAAACGTCGTATTTTGAGGTACGCTCGTCGAAATGAAGTAATCTTGGCATTGTTGGAAAGATAAGAGAAATACCTGCATGTTTCCTACAGATCTCGAGATCTGAACCAATCTCTATCTGACTGAAATTCCTTCTTCAAGCTTGAGATGTGGTTCTGTTCGTGACAATCAGAGCATGCAAGCGTCTGCTGACAATTTTTGGAGCTTTAGGTGTTCAAAAACATCGATATTGGTATCGTTGGAAGGCTTTGAGAAATATCCGCAACTCTCGTGAAGAGGTCAAGAGCGAAATCGATCTCTATCTTTGTCAAATTGCGTCCGTAAGTTGGTGACGTGATGTTGTTCCCTACAGTCATACCTTTGTAGCGTCTGATGGCCATATCTTCAGTTGTAGGCCTTCGAATTGGATGAAACCAGTGTCTCATTAAAGCTAATATCCATATCTACAAGTTTCATGCAAACAAAGAATCCTAATTCGGCCATTAAGAGGGTCTAAGAAGCATAATACTGTCACTGGTTAGAATGCAACGAGGTAAACAGCCTTGTGATTGTACCCAGTGGATAACCACGCCCCTTAGCTAATTTAAGAGGCATCCAGTGAAGCTAATCAAGCGTCTATTCAGAATACAAAACATTATGAAGGCTGGAGAAGTAATTTTGAATGAAGTATTAAGATATTCAAAGTCCAAGCTTGACCAGAAAATAAGGTACCATTTTCTATAAAGTCCTGAAGCATGAAGTACTGTAATAGAAGAACACAAAAGCTTCAACAATTCTAATAGAAGAAAGAGAAAACAGGTGTGAATAAAGACAAAAGCACAAAAGCGGCAAAAACAAAACCACTGAAGATTGAACTCAAGCGCCAGCTGCCGACAATGAAGCGTCCGAAACGTCGTATTTTGAGCTACGCTCGTCGAAATGAAGTAATCTTGGCATTGTTGGAAAGATAAGAGAAATATCTGCATGTTTCCTACAGATCTCGAGATCTGAACCAATCTCTATCTGACTGAAATTCCTTCTTCAAGCTTGAGATGTGGTTCTGTTTGTGACAATCAGAGCATGCAAGCGTCTGCTAACAATTTTTGGAGCTTTAGGTGTTCAAAAACATTGATATTGGTATCGTTAGAAGGCTTTGAGAAATATCCGCAACTCTCACGAAAAGGTCAAGAGCGAAATCGATCTCTATCTTTGTCAAATTGCGTCCGTAAGTTGGTGACGTGATGTTGTTCCCTACAGTCATACCTTTGTAGCGTCTGATGGCCATATCTTGAGTTGTAGGCATCCGAATTGGATGAAACCAGTGTCTCATTAAAGCTAATATCCATATCTACAAGTTTCATGAAAACAAAGAATCCTAATTCGGCCATTAAGAGGGTCTAAGAAGCATAATACTGTCACTGGTTAGAATGCAACGAGGTAAACAGCCTTGTGAATGTACCCAGTGGATAACCACGCACCTTAGCTAATTTAAGAGGATCCAGTGAAGCTAATCAAGCGTCTATTCAGAATACAAAACATTATGAAGGCTGGAGAAGTAATTTTGAATGAAGTATTAAGATATTCAAAGTCCAAGCTTGACCAGAAAATAAGGTACCATTTTCTATAAAGTCCTGAAGCATGAAGTACTGTAATAGAAGAACACAAAAGCTTCAACAATTCTAATAGAAGAAAGAGAAAACAGGTGTGAATAAAGACAAAAGCACAAAAGCGGCAAAAACAAAACCACTGAAGATTGAACTCAAGCGCCAGCTGCCGACAATGAAGCGTCCGAAACGTCGTATTTTGAGCTACGCTCGTCGAAATGAAGTAATCTTGGCATTGTTGGAAAGATAAGAGAAATACCTGCATGTTTCCTACAGATCTCGAGATCTGAACCAATCTCTATCTGACTGAAATTCCTTCTTCAAGCTTGAGATGTGGTTCTGTTCGTGACAATCAGAGCATGCAAGCGTCTGCTGACAATTTTTGGAGCTTTAGGTGTTCAAAAACATCGATATTGGTATCGTTGGAAGGCTTTGAGAAATATCCGCAACTCTCACGAAAAGGTCAAGAGCGAAATCGATCTCTATCTTTGTCAAATTGCGTCCGTAATTTGGTGACGTGATGTTGTTCCCTACAGTCATACCTTTGTAGCGTCTGATGGCCATATCTTGAGTTGTAGGCCTTCGAATTGGATGAAACCAGTGTCTCATTAAAGCTAATATCCATATCTACAAGTTTCATGAAAACAAAGAATCCTAATTCGGCCATTAAGAGGGTCTAAGAAGCATAATACTGTCACTGGTTAGAATGCAACGAGGTAAACAGCCTTGTGATTGTACCCAGTGGATAACCACGCACCTTAGCTAATTTAAGAGGCATCCAGTGAAGCTAATCAAGCGTCTATTCAGAATACAAAACATTATGAAGGCTGGAGAAGTAATTTTGAATGAAGTATTAAGATATTCAAAGTCCAAGCTTGACCAGAAAATAAGGTACCATTTTCTATAAAGTCCTGAAGCATGAAGTACTGTAATAGAAGAACACAAAAGCTTCAACAATTCTAATAGAAGAAAGAGAAAACAGGTGTGAATAAAGACAAAAGCACAAAAGCGGCAAAAACAAAACCACTGAAGATTGAACTCAAGCGCCAGCTGCCGACAATGAAGCGTCCGAAACGTCGTATTTTGAGGTACGCTCGTCGAAATGAAGTAATCTTGGCATTGTTGGAAAGATAAGAGAAATACCTGCATGTTTCCTACAGATCTCGAGATCTGAACCAATCTCTATCTGACTGAAATTCCTTCTTCAAGCTTGAGATGTGGTTCTGTTCGTGACAATCAGAGCATGCAAGCGTCTGCTAACAATTTTTGGAGCTTTAGGTGTTCAAAAACATTGATATTGGTATCGTTAGAAGGCTTTGAGAAATATCCGCAACTCTCACGAAAAGGTCAAGAGCGAAATCGATCTCTATCTTTGTCAAATTGCGTCCGTAATTTGGTGACGTGATGTTGTTCCCTACAGTCATACCTTTGTAGCGTCTGATGGCCATATCTTGAGTTGTAGGCCTTCGAATTGGATGAAACCAGTGTCTCATTAAAGCTAATATCCATATCTACAAGTTTCATGAAAACAAAGAATCCTAATTCGGCCATTAAGAGGGTCTAAGAAGCATAATACTGTCACTGGTTAGAATGCAACGAGGTAAACAGCCTTGTGATTGTACCCAGTGGATAACCACGCCCCTTAGCTAATTTAAGAGGCATCCAGTGAAGTTAATCAAGCGTCTATTCAGAATACAAAACATTATGAAGGCTGGAGAAGTAATTTTGAATGAAGTATTAAGATATTCAAAGTCCAAGCTTGACCAGAAAATAAGGTACCATTTTCTATAAAGTCCTGAAGCATGAAGTACTGTAATAGAAGAACACAAAAGCTTCAACAATTCTAATAGAAGAAAGAGAAAACAGGTGTGAATAAAGACAAAAGCACAAAAGCGGCAAAAACAAAACCACTGAAGATTGAACTCAAGCGCCAGCTGCCGACAATGAAGCGTCCGAAACGTCGTATTTTGAGGTACGCTCGTCGAAATGAAGTAATCTTGGCATTGTTGGAAAGATAAGAGAAATACCTGCATGTTTCCTACAGATCTCGAGATCTGAACCAATCTCTATCTGACTGAAATTCCTTCTTCAAGCTTGAGATGTGGTTCTGTTCGTGACAATCAGAGCATGCAAGCGTCTGCTGACAATTTTTGGAGCTTTAGGTGTTCAAAAAGATTGATATTGGAATCGTTAGAAGGCTTTGAGAAATATCCGCAACTCTCACGAAAAGGTCAAGAGCGAAATCGATCTCTATCTTTGTCAAATTGCGTCCGTAATTTGGTGACGTGATGTTGTTCCCTACAGTCATACCTTTGTAGCGTCTGATGGCCATATCTTGAGTTGTAGGCCTTCGAATTGGATGAAACCAGTGTCTCATTAAAGCTAATATCCATATCTACAAGTTTCATGAAAACAAAGAATCCTAATTCGGCCATTAAGAGGGTCTAAGAAGCATAATACTGTCACTGGTTAGAATGCAACGAGGTAAACAGCCTTGTGATTGTACCCAGTGGATAACCACGCACCTTAGCTAATTTAAGAGGCATCCAGTGAAGCTAATCAAGCGTCTATTCAGAATACAAAACATTATGAAGGCTGGAGAAGTAATTTTGAATGAAGTATTAAGATATTCAAAGTCCAAGCTTGACCAGAAAATAAGGTACCATTTTCTATAAAGTCCTGAAGCATGAAGTACTGTAATAGAAGAACACAAAAGCTTCAACAATTCTAATAGAAGAAAGAGAAAACAGGTGTGAATAAAGACAAAAGCACAAAAGCGGCAAAAACAAAACCACTGAAGATTGAACTCAAGCGCCAGCTGCCGACAATGAAGCGTCCGAAACGTCGTATTTTGAGGTACGCTCGTCGAAATGAAGTAATCTTGGCATTGTTGGAAAGATAAGAGAAATACCTGCATGTTTCCTACAGATCTCGAGATCTGAACCAATCTCTATCTGACTGAAATTCCTTCTTCAAGCTTGAGATGTGGTTCTGTTCGTGACAATCAGAGCATGCAAGCGTCTGCTGACAATTTTTGGAGCTTTAGGTGTTCAAAAACATCGATATTGGTATCGTTGGAAGGCTTTGAGAAATATCCGCAACTCTCACGAAGAGGTCAAGAGCGAAATCGATCTCTATCTTTGTCAAATTGCGTCCGTAATTTGGTGACGTGATGTTGTTCCTACAGTCATACCTTTGTAGCGTCTGATGGCCATATCTTGAGTTGTAGGCATCCGAATTGGATGAAACCAGTGTCTCATTAAAGCTAATATCCATATCTACAAGTTTCATGAAAACAAAGAATCCTAATTCGGCCATTAAGAGGGTCTAAGAAGCATAATACTGTCACTGGTTAGAATGCAACGAGGTAAACAGCCTTGTGAATGTACCCAGTGGATAACCACGCACATTAGCTAATTTAAGAGGATTCCAGTGAAGCTAATCAAGCGTCTATTCAGAATACAAAACATTATGAAGGCTGGAGAAGTAATTTTGAATGAAGTATTAAGATATTCAAAGTCCAAGCTTGACCAGAAAATAAGGTACCATTTTCTATAAAGTCCTGAAGCATGAAGTACTGTAATAGAAGAACACAAAAGCTTCAACAATTCTAATAGAAGAAAGAGAAAACAGGTGTGAATAAAGACAAAAGCACAAAAGCGGCAAAAACAAAACCACTGAAGATTGAACTCAAGCGCCAGCTGCCGACAATGAAGCGTCCGAAACGTCGTATTTTGAGCTACGCTCGTCGAAATGAAGTAATCTTGGCATTGTTGGAAAGATAAGAGAAATACCTGCATGTTTCCTACAGATCTCGAGATCTGAACCAATCTCTATCTGACTGAAATTCCTTCTTCAAGCTTGAGATGTGGTTCTGTTCGTGACAATCAGAGCATGCAAGCGTCTGCTGACAATTTTTGGAGCTTTAGGTGTTCAAAAACATCGATATTGGTATCGTTGGAAGGCTTTGAGAAATATCCGCAACTCTCGTGAAGAGGTCAAGAGCGAAATCGATCTCTATCTTTGTCAAATTGCGTCCGTAATTTGGTGACGTGATGTTGTTCCCTACAGTCATACCTTTGTAGCGTCTGATGGCCATATCTTGAGTTGCAGGCATCCGAATTGGATGAAACCAGTGTCTCATTAAAGCTAATATCCATATCTACAAGTTTCATGAAAACAAAGAATCCTAATTCGGCCATTAAGAGGGTCTAAGAAGCATAATACTGTCACTGGTTAGAATGCAACGAGGTAAACAACCTTGTGAATGTACCCAGTGGATAACCACGCACATTAGCTAATTTAAGAGGATTCCAGTGAAGCTAATCAAGCGTCTATTCAGAATACAAAACATTATGAAGGCTGGAGAAGTAATTTTGAATGAAGTATTAAGATATTCAAAGTCCAAGCTTGACCAGAAAATAAGGTACCATTTTCTATAAAGTCCTGAAGCATGAAGTACTGTAATAGAAGAACACAAAAGCTTCAACAATTCTAATAGAAGAAAGAGAAAACAGGTGTGAATAAAGACAAAAGCACAAAAGCGGCAAAAACAAAACCACTGAAGATTGAACTCAAGCGCCAGCTGCCGACAATGAAGCGTCCGAAACGTCGTATTTTGAGCTACGCTCGTCGAAATGAAGTAATCTTGGCATTGTTGGAAAGATAAGAGAAATACCTGCATGTTTCCTACAGATCTCGAGATCTGAACCAATCTCTATCTGACTGAAATTCCTTCTTCAAGCTTGAGATGTGGTTCTGTTCGTGACAATCAGAGCATGCAAGCGTCTGCTGACAATTTTTGGAGCTTTAGGCGTTCAAAAACATCGATATTGGTATCGTTGGAAGGCTTTGAGAAATATCCGCAACTCTCGTGAAGAGGTCAAGAGCGAAATCGATCTCTATCTTTGTCAAATTGCGTCCGTAAGTTGGTGACGTGATGTTGTTCCTGACAGTCATACCTTTGTAGCGTCTGATGGCCATATCTTGAGTTGCAGGCATCCGAATTGGATGAAACCAGTGTCTCGTTAAAGCTAATATCCATATCTACCAGTTTCATGAAAACAAAGAATCCTAATTCGGCCATTAAGAGGGTCTAAGAAGCATAATACTGTCACTGGTTAGAATGCAACGAGGTAAACAGCCTTGTGAATGTACCCAGTGGATAACCACGCACATTACCTAATTTAAGAGGATTCCAGTGAAGCTAATCAAGCGTCTATTCAGAATACAAAACATTATGAAGGCTGGAGAAGTAATTTTGAATGAAGTATTAAGATATTCAAAGTCCAAGCTTGACCAGAAAATAAGGTACCATTTTCTATAAAGTCCTGAAGCATGAAGTACTGTAATAGAAGAACACAAAAGCTTCAACAATTCTAATAGAAGAAAGAGAAAACAGGTGTGAATAAAGACAAAAGCACAAAAGCGGCAAAAACAAAACCACTGAAGATTGAACTCAAGCGCCAGCTGCCGACAATGAAGCGTCCGAAACGTCGTATTTTGAGGTACGCTCGTCGAAATGAAGTAATCTTGGCATTGTTGGAAAGATAAGAGAAATACCTGCATGTTTCCTACAGATCTCGAGATCTGAACCAATCTCTATCTGACTGAAATTCCTTCTTCAAGCTTGAGATGTGGTTCTGTTCGTGACAATCAGAGCATGCAAGCGTCTGCTGACAATTTTTGGAGCTTTAGGTGTTCAAAAACATCGATATTGGTATCGTTGGAAGGCTTTGAGAAATATCCGCAACTCTCGTGAAGAGGTCAAGAGCGAAATCGATCTCTATCTTTGTCAAATTGCGTCCGTAATTTGGTGACGTGATGTTGTTCCTACAGTCATACCTTTGTAGCGTCTGATGGCCATATCTTGAGTTGTAGGCATTCGAATTGGATGAAACCAGTGTCTCATTAAAGCTAATATCCATATCTACAAGTTTCATGAAAACAAAGAATCCTAATTCGGCCATTAAGAGGGTCTAAGAAGCATAATACTGTCACTGGTTAGAATGCAACGAGGTAAACAGCCTTGTGAATGTACCCAGTGGATAACCACGCACCTTAGCTAATTTAAGAGGCATTCCAGTGAAGCTAATCAAGCGTCTATTCAGAATACAAAACATTATGAAGGCTGGAGAAGTAATTTTGAATGAAGTATTAAGATATTCAAAGTCCAAGCTTGACCAGAAAATAAGGTACCATTTTCTATAAAGTCCTGAAGCATGAAGTACTGTAATAGAAGAACACAAAAGCTTCAACAATTCTAATAGAAGAAAGAGAAAACAGGTGTGAATAAAGACAAAAGCACAAAAGCGGCAAAAACAAAACCACTGAAGATTGAACTCAAGCGCCAGCTGCCGACAATGAAGCGTCCGAAACGTCGTATTTTGAGGTACGCTCGTCGAAATGAAGTAATCTTGGCATTGTTGGAAAGATAAGAGAAATACCTGCATGTTTCCTACAGATCTCGAGATCTGAACCAATCTCTATCTGACTGAAATTCCTTCTTCAAGCTTGAGATGTGGTTCTGTTCGTGACAATCAGAGCATGCAAGCGTCTGCTGACAATTTTTGGAGCTTTAGGTGTTCAAAAACATCGATATTGGTATCGTTGGAAGGCTTTGAGAAATATCCGCAACTCTCACGAAGAGGTCAAGAGCGAAATCGATCTCTATCTTTGTCAAATTGCGTCCGTAATTTGGTGACGTGATGTTGTTCCTACAGTCATACCTTTGTAGCGTCTGATGGCCATATCTTGAGTTGTAGGCATCCGAATTGGATGAAACCAGTGTCTCATTAAAGCTAATATCCATATCTACAAGTTTCATGAAAACAAAGAATCCTAATTCGGCCATTAAGAGGGTCTAAGAAGCATAATACTGTCACTGGTTAGAATGCAACGAGGTAAACAGCCTTGTGAATGTACCCAGTGGATAACCACGCACATTAGCTAATTTAAGAGGATTCCAGTGAAGCTAATCAAGCGTCTATTCAGAATACAAAACATTATGAAGGCTGGAGAAGTAATTTTGAATGAAGTATTAAGATATTCAAAGTCCAAGCTTGACCAGAAAATAAGGTACCATTTTCTATAAAGTCCTGAAGCATGAAGTACTGTAATAGAAGAACACAAAAGCTTCAACAATTCTAATAGAAGAAAGAGAAAACAGGTGTGAATAAAGACAAAAGCACAAAAGCGGCAAAAACAAAACCACTGAAGATTGAACTCAAGCGCCAGCTGCCGACAATGAAGCGTCCGAAACGTCGTATTTTGAGGTACGCTCGTCGAAATGAAGTAATCTTGGCATTGTTGGAAAGATAAGAGAAATACCTGCATGTTTCCTACAGATCTCGAGATCTGAACCAATCTCTATCTGACTGAAATTCCTTCTTCAAGCTTGAGATGTGGTTCTGTTCGTGACAATCAGAGCATGCAAGCGTCTGCTGACAATTTTTGGAGCTTTAGGTGTTCAAAAACATTGATATTGGTATCGTTAGAAGGCTTTGAGAAATATCCGCAACTCTCACGAAAAGGTCAAGAGCGAAATCGATCTCTATCTTTGTCAAATTGCGTCCGTAAGTTGGTGACGTGATGTTGTTCCTGACAGTCATACCTTTGTAGCGTCTGATGGCCATATCTTGAGTTGCAGGCATCCGAATTGGATGAAACCAGTGTCTCATTAAAGCTAATATCCATATCTACAAGTTTCATGAAAACAAAGAATCCTAATTCGGCCATTAAGAGGGTCTAAGAAGCATAATACTGTCACTGGTTAGAATGCAACGAGGTAAACAGCCTTGTGAATGTACCCAGTGGATAACCACGCACATTAGCTAATTTAAGAGGATTCCAGTGAAGCTAATCAAGCGTCTATTCAGAATACAAAACATTATGAAGGCTGGAGAAGTAATTTTGAATGAAGTATTAAGATATTCAAAGTCCAAGCTTGACCAGAAAATAAGGTACCATTTTCTATAAAGTCCTGAAGCATGAAGTACTGTAATAGAAGAACACAAAAGCTTCAACGATTCTAATAGAAGAAAGAGAAAACAGGTTTCAATAAAGACAGAAGCACAAAAGCGGCAAAAACAAAACCACTGAAGATTGAACTCAAGCGCCAGCTGCCGACAATGAAGCGTCCGAAACGTCGTATTTTGAGGTACGCTCGTCGAAATGAAGTAATCTTGGCATTGTTGGAAAGATAAGAGAAATACCTGCATGTTTCCTACAGATCTCGAGATCTGAACCAATCTCTATCTGACTGAAATTCCTTCTTCAAGCTTGAGATGTGGTTCTGTTCGTGACAATCAGAGCATGCAAGCGTCTGCTGACAATTTTTGGAGCTTTAGGCGTTCAAAAACATCGATATTGGTATCGTTGGAAGGCTTTGAGAAATATCCGCAACTCTCACGAAAAGGTCAAGAGCGAAATCGATCTCTATCTTTGTCAAATTGCGTCCGTATGTTGGTGACGTGATGTTGTTCCTGACAGTCATACCTTTGTAGCGTCTGATGGCCATATCTTGAGTTGCAGGCATCCGAATTGGATGAAACCAGTGTCTCATTAAAGCTAATATCCATATCTACCAGTTTCATGAAAACAAAGAATCCTAATTCGGCCATTAAGAGGGTCTAAGATGCATAATACTGTCACTGGTTAGAATGCAACGAGGTAAACAGCCTTGTGAATGTACCCAGTGGATAACCACGCACATTAGCTAATTTAAGAGGATTCCAGTGAAGCTAATCAAGCGTCTATTCAGAATACAAAACATTATGAAGGCTGGAGAAGTAATTTTGAATGAACTATTAAGATATTCAAAGTCCAAGCTTGACCAGAAAATAAGGTACCATTTTCTATAAAGTCCTGAAGCATGAAGTACTATAATAGAAGAACACAAAAGCTTCAGCAATTCTAATAGAAGAAAGAGAAAACAGGTGTGAATAAAGACAAAAGCACAAAAGCGGCAAAAACAAAACCACTGAAGATTGAACTCAAGCGCCAGCTGCCGACAATGAATCGTCCGAAACGTCGTATTTTGAGGTACGCTCGTCGAAAGTAATCTTGGCATTGTTGGAAAGATAAGAGAAATACCTGCATGTTTCGTACAGATCTCGAGATCTGAACCAATCTCTATCTGACTGAAATTCCTTCTTCAAGCTTGAGATGTGGTTCTGTTCGTGACAATCAGAGCATGCAAGCGTCTACTGACAATTTTTGGAGCTTTAGGTGTTCAAAAACATCGATATTGGTATCGTTGGAAGGCTTTGAGAAATATCCGCAACTCTCGTGAAGAGGTCAAGAGCGAAATCGATCTCTATCTTTGTCAAATTGCGTCCGTAATTTGGTGACGTGATGTTGTTCCCTACAGTCATACCTTTGTAGCGTCTGATGGCCATATCTTGAGTTGTAGGCCTTCGAATTGGATGAAACCAGTGTCTCATTAAAGCTAATATCCATATCTACAAGTTTCATGAAAACAAAGAATCCTAATTCGGCCATTAAGAGGGTCTAAGAAGCATAATACTGTCACTGGTTAGAATGCAACGAGGTAAACAGCCTTGTGATTGTACCCAGTGGATAACCACGCCCCTTAGCTAATTTAAGAGGCATCCAGTGAAACTAATCAAGCGTCTATTCAGAATACAAAACATTATGAAGGCTGGAGAAGTAATTTTGAATGAAGTATTAAGATATTCAAAGTCCAAGCTTGACCAGAAAATAAGGTACCATTTTCTATAAAGTCCTGAAGCATGAAGTACTGTAATAGAAGAACACAAAAGCTTCAACAATTCTAATAGAAGAAAGAGAAAATAGGTGTGAATAAAGACAAAAGCACAAAAGCGGCAAAGACAAAACCACTGAAGATTGAACTCAAGCGCCAGCTGCCGACAATAAAGCGTCCGAAACGTCGTATTTTGAGGTACGCACGTCGAAATGAAGTAATCTTGGCATTGTGGGAAAGATAAGAGAAATACCTGCTTGTTTCCTACAGATCTCGAGATCTGAACCAATCTCTATCTGACTGAAATTCCTTCTTCGAGCTTGAGATGTGCTTCTGTTCGTGACAATCAGAGCATGCAAGCGTCTGCTGACAATTTTTGGAGCTTTAGGTGTTCAAAAACATCGATATTAGTATCGTTGGAAGGCTTTGAGAAATATACGCAACTCTCGTGAAGAGGTCAAGAGCGAAATCGATCTCTATCTTTGTCAAATTGCGTCCGTAATTTGGTGACGTGATGTTGTTCCCTACAGTAATACCTTTGTAGCGTCTGATGGCCATATCTTGAGTTGTAGGCATTCGATTTGGATGAAACCAGTGTCTCATTAAAGCTAATATCCATATCTACAAGTTTCATGAAAACAAAGAATCCTAATTCGGCCATTAAGAGGGTCTAAGAAGCATAATACTGTCACTGGTTAGAATGCAACGAGGGAAACAGCCTTGTGAATGTACCCAGTGGATAACCACGCACATTAGCTAATTTAAGAGGATTCCAGTGAAGCTAATCAAGCGTCTATTCAGAATACAAAACATTATGAAGGCTGGAGAAGTAATTTTGAATGAAGTATTAAGATATTCAAAGTCCAAGCTTGACCAGAAAATAAGGTACCATTTTCTATAAAGTCCTGAAGCATGAAGTACTGTAATAGAAGAACACAAAAGCTTCAACAATTCTAATAGAAGAAAGAGAAAACAGGTGTGAATAAAGACAAAAGCACAAAAGCGGCAACAACAAAACCACTGAAGATTGAACTCAAGCGCCAGCTGCCGACAATGAAGCGTCCGAAACGTCATATTTTGAGGTACGCTCGTCGAAATGAAGTAATCTTAGCATTGTTGGAAAGATAAGAGAAATGCCTGCATGTTTCCTATCGATCTCGAGATCTGAACCAATCTCTATCTGACTGAAATTCCTTCTTCAAGCTTGAGATGTGCTTCTGTTCGTGACAATCAGAGCATGCAAGCGTCTACTGACAATTTTTGGAGCTTTAGGTTTTCAAAAACATCGATATTGGTATCGTTGGAAGGCTTTGAGAAATATCCGCAACTCTCGTGAAGAGGTCAAGAGCGAAATCGATCTCTATCTTTGTCAAATTGCGTCCGTAATTTGGTGACGTGATGTTGTTCCCTACAGTTGCAACACCCTTTCCCGAGTGTCACATTCCCGAACGATTATAAGGCCGAAAATATTTCTTAATGCGGAAAATACGATTTTCTTTTTTTTTCTTTTCACAAGATGCAATGGAAAGGTAATAATACTAATAAACGAACTTAGGTTCGCCATGCATTTCTAGAATATACCACAGAACAGAAACAGAAATGGAAACGTCAACATTATTATATACAGACGTAGGTCTAATGTGTAACTGACATAAGAAATACAATAAGTACAAGGAGTCGTAGCTCCCCAAAAGTACTACAAAAACGACATAGTCTGGCCGACAATAAAACTAGACCACAAAAAGAAGGTCCTCCTCTGGCTCAAAGGAACTACTGGACTGAACCATCATCACGTCCATCTGTTCAAACAGCAATAGCAAGTACCAACAGAAAACATACAGATATGGGTGAGATTCCCATTCATCAACACAACAAAACAGCAGTAGTAAAAACGGGACGACTCACCGGGTAACCACGTACCCAACATGCTTACAAGAATTCTCAATGTCAAACATATTAAGCAGTTGACAGCATAATATCATGTTAAGCATTTAACATCATAAAATAAGGTATTCTTAAACAGTACAACGATGTATAACAGTAAATGTAAACATCAATAGCCATGCAATGCAATGCAATGCAATGTATATGACTCAATGTCAATGTCACTGGGTACTACTCTGACCCCTACTCCATGGAGCTAACAAAACAGTCGGAGAGAGTGAATGGGAGGACATGTTCCGTGCGCGCCAGCCTTGGGCAAGATGCTACAACATTCGTAACGTGCACGTTTCTGTCTTTTACGGAAACATTCTCGACCAAACATGAAAAGTACGGCATCTAGTAGAGGATATCAGTGTATTGCACGGATTCGCCATGACACAGAAGAGCTACCAACTGGTCACATGTCAGCCCTTCCAACCCTGATACCTCCCAAAAAGACCATTGAAGATCGTCACCGTAAGATTCGCACCCGCATCAAGGTGTAAGCTCAACTCCTAGGCTCAAGGCCTTACAACTATGCAAATGAAATGCCAATGCTTACACAAAGCAGATGCGATCAAGCAATGTCTATCCCCCGGATAAACCTCAAAGTCTACTAAGGTTCTTTTCCTTAGGAACTATACGTGTCTTTTGAAAACAAAACCTTTATCCACCGGATAAATCTCGTGATCCCTCCGGGATCGAGTCATCACAAGACTGAAACAATTGAACGACTGAGCGGGGTCCGAATCACCGGTCCGTCATCGAACTACTGTTTCAAAACCCAAAACGTTTGTAAACCAGAACAACTTCTCAATTGAAAACTCATTTGATTTGAAACAATCTTTGAAACACTTACTTGCTCTATTTTTTTAGCATTTTCTGAACATGTAATTCGCTTAGCGAAATTTCATTCGCTTAGCGAAATTGAAACAAGAATGCCTCTTTTGGAACTCCTCTGGTTCGCTCGGCGAGACACAAATCGCGTAGCGAAATGCATTGGATTCGCTTAGCGAATATGAATTCGCTTAGCGTAATTTCAGACGGTTAAACCTCTTTGTAAACGCGAAATGTATTGTATTCGCTTAGCGAATATGAATTCGCTTAGCGAAAGTTCAGACAGTTAAACCTCTTTGTAAACGCCTCTGGATCGCTCGGCGAAACAGAATTCGTGTAGCGAAATGCATTGTATTCGCGTAGCGAAAATAATTTCGCTTAGCGAAATGGAGGCGGTCATACCTCCTTTGGAGACTTCTCTGGATCGCCCAGCGAGACGTAATTCGCGTAGCGAAACTCGTTTGATTGGCTTAGCGAATATGAATTCGCTTAGCGAAAGTGAGGCAGTGATGCCCAACTAAGACTTTCCCTGTTTTGCGCGTAGCGAAAGTAAATTCGCTTAGCGAAAAGTTGCCTCAAAACAAGACATCAACCTTAGGGAACCATTTTGATTCTCTTCATGAAACCACTTCTTTTATTATTTTGAGTCCCTTGATTAACTATATGGACTAAGGATAAGGTATAAAATATGTTTCACTTTGGTGAAAGCACTTTGAGCTTTAATTTCCATTCAAAGACACTTAGGGTTTTCTTTGAAAAACACAAGTTATTGAAAACACTTTCTTTACATCAAAACTTGACTTAATCAAGATCTACTCATGTTCTTCCTTTTCTCAAAGCCATGGCTAAAAGCCAACTAGGAATCAATGTGAAGTTTTACTCCATCAACCAAACAAAATATGGCTCACAATACTTACACAATCATGATAACCATAATACACATTACTACATCATAATCAAACATCCAAGTCCATCACACATTATGGTCTCATAATCAACAATAAAAGTCCATACTTGACCTAGTGATCAAAGTAGGTTTTTCAACATACATGAAAATGGTTTTTCATTCAATCATCTCACCATCAACATATGCTAAAGTACACTACAACATACTCAAGCATAAGCATAAACTCATCATGACAATCTTGTTCTCCAAGAGAACTTAACAAAACTTAACATATAATAGTGAACCCAAACTAAAGGGTTTCACCCACACATAAATTTAAACAACCATTCTCACTACCACCATCTTGGTGTGATGAGGTTCTTCTCCCCATACCTCTTGATGAACAGATTCCCGGATCAAAGTCGGTTGATCGGTTTCTGAACCTCCTGATAATCGTCAACAACTACACAACACAACAATTTAACATTAAACAACAATCAAAGCCAAACTCAACTATTACAACAAGGAGGGTTTCGGCCACCCTAGGTTAAAAAGGTTAGAAATTGGTTTTGGTTTCCATTTCATGGATTCAAAAGCATTAGGAAAGCTAAGGATGAAATCTAGTGTTAAAAATCAAAACTTGATGAAAACACTATTCATCATCTTCCAAGAGGGTTCGGCCAAAAATGCTTTTTGAGCTATGATGAGAGTTGAATCATAAGCTCTTAGGTTTAGGTAGAGATTGATGATGTGAGTTCAAAGAACTTGGTCTTACCTCAAAAGGATTTTTCTACAATTTCCTATGGATTTTCAAAGTTTTGGATCTAAGAAATTATTTTCATGAAAATGAAGATTGATCTTGAAATAAAGAAAGATTCAAGAAGCTAAGAGATCATAGAAGTGATCTTACCTTGAAATGAAGAAAGATTGCTCAAGGAATCAAGTGAATCCAACAAAAACTCAAGCTTTTCTAGGTGAAAATGGAGTTTTCTCTCAAGAACAACTATGGAACTCTATGGGGTGAGGGGCTGTGCGAAAATGATGAAGTGAGGGGCTGAGTTCAGCCTCTTAAAAGTTCACTTAAGGGTAAAAAGGTCATTTGCCAAAAGGGTATAATGGTAAAAGTGTAAAAGACTAAGGTTAGGGGCATTTTGGTCATTTTGCGTCCAGATATTTCCGAACGTCACAACAACTCTGGCATACTCTCCCAAGTGTCCTGGGATGATGTGATATCAAGATTATTTATTGGCGAGTCCCGGTAAATCCATATGTGGCTCCGTTCGTCACCCGATTGAGGATTCCGCCCGAACGAAGGTCAGGAAGTGATTTTTCTGAAATTTTTACGAAATTTAACCAAAACGTAGAGAATCGAATTCTAAGACTTACTGTCTCGTTCACGGGTCCATCTGAGGTCTTCTGAGCATTAAAATCATACTGTCAGTGTAAAAACGCAGACCGGACTCCGTTTGAGTTTTCGACTCAAAACTTAATCGTAGCTTCCTACGATATCGTCGAGCATGACTATGGTCTCGGAATATTTTATTTCGATTCCTAAGACCTCGAATAAAATACAAACATTATAATACTGAAGAAATAGAAAACGTGAAAAATCGGGGCGTTACATTCCTACCCCTCTTAAAAGAATTTCGTCCTCGAAATTATACGTACCTCTTAAAACAAACTCGGATACTGTTGTTGCATGTCCTCTTCTCTTTCCCAGGTAGCATCACCTGTAGTCTCGTTCCAGATAACTTTGACCAAAGCTATCTCCTTCCCTCGCAGTTTCTTTATCCTCCTGTCCTCGATCTTAACCGGCAATGTCTCGTAGGTTAGGTTATCCTTTAGTTGTACTGAATCAGACTCTATGACGTGACTGGGATCAGGAATATACTTCCGCAATTGCGAAACATGAAAAACATTATGAAGGTTGGATAGAAAAGGCGGTAAAGCTATTTGGTAAGCTACTGGACCTATCCGACGAAGAATTTGATAAGGTCCAATGAATTTTGGAGTGAGTTTTCTGGACTTCAAGACCCTGCCCACCCCAGTCATCGGAGTGACTCTCAAAAACACATGATCCCCTTCCTCGAACTCAAGTGGCCTACGTCTTTTATCCGCATAACTCTTCTGTCGGCTCTGAGTCGTCCTCATCTTTTCTTGAATCAGTTTCACCTTCTCAGTTGTTTGTTGCACTAGTTCAGGTCCTAATGAAGCACTTTCTCCATCTTGGTACCAACACAAAGGTGTTCTGCAACGTCGTCCATATAAGGCTTCGTAGGGTGCCATCCCTATACTCGAATGATAACTGTTGTTGTAGGTAAACTCTATCAACGGTAGGAAATTCTCCCAACTACCGGCATGTTCTAACACACACGCCCTCAACAGATCCTCTAAAGACTGAATCGTCCTTTCCGATTGTCCATCAGTTTGAGGATGGTAAGCCGAACTTAATCGTAACTTCGTTCCTAAAGCTTCATGTAAACTTTGCCAAAAACGCGAAGTAAAACGCGGATCTCTATCCGATATGATACTTGAAGGTACTCCATGCAGTCTCACAATCTCACTGATATAAATCTGAGTAAGCTTTTCCATAGAATACTTGAGATTAATCGGTAGAAAATGAGCTGATTTCGTAAGCCTATCAATTATAACCCAAATGGAATCGTATCCTTTAGGTGTCCTTGGCAAACACGTCACGAAATCCATTGCTATGCCGTCCCATTTCCACTCTGGGATATCCAACGGAAGTAACATTCCAGCTGGCCTCTGATGTTCAACCTTTGCTTTCTGACACACCAAGCAAGATGCCACATAATCAGCTACATCTCTTTTCATCCCTTGCCACCAAAACAATCGCTTCAGGTCCTGGTACATCTTGGTTGACCCTGGATGCATACTTAACTTGCTTCTATGAGCTTCGTCCAGAATTAACCTCCTTATCTCCGGGTTGTTTGGCACACAAACCCGTTCTCCTCGTCTTAGGATTCCATCTGCTCCTTCTTTGTATTCCGACGTCATCCCTTTCTTTAAATTCCTTCGCTCTTTCTCCAGATACTGGTCGTATACTTGTTTCTCCCGAATCTGATCCATCAGATCACAAGATACTGTAACCATACCTACACATAGTCTCCCTGGCATACTAAACACAGACAGATGCATATCTCTGAACTTTTCCAACAGCTCGTGTTCCTTAACCATCATGGCAGACACATGTAACACCCTTCTACTCAGGGCATCCGCAACCACATTAGCTTTTCCCGGATGATACTGCAACTGGAAGTCATAGTCCTTCAAAAATTCCAGCCACCGTCTTTGTCTCATGTTGAGCTCTTTCTGATCAAACAGATACTTCAAGCTCTTATGGTCACTGAAGACATTAAACGTCGAACCATACAAGTAGTGCCTCCAAATCTTCAACGCAAAGACTACCGCTGCTAACTCCAGATCATGAGTTGGGTAGTTCTTCTCATGCACTTTCAACTGTCTCGAGGCATACGCTACCACCTTTCGATTCTGCATCAGAACACAGCCTAAACCTTGGTATGAAGCATCACAGTACACTTCAAAAGATTCGTTTGGATCTGGCAATATCAACACTGGTGACGTAGTTAGCCTCTTCTTCAACTCTTGAAAACTCTGCTCACAGGCTTCAGTCCATTCAAACGCTTTGTCCTTCCTTGTCAATTGGGTAAGAGGTCCTACAATCTTCGAAAATCCCTCAATAAACCTCCGATAATACCCAGCCAAACCCACAAAACTGCGTATTTCAGTCACTGTGGTTGGTCTTTCCCACTCAAGAACTGCTTCAACCTTTGACGGATCTACAGCAATTCCTTCCTTTGAAATTACATGACCCAAAAACTGCACTTCGTCGAGCCAAAACTCACACTTGGACAGTTTTGCATACAGCTGTTTCTCTTTCAGAACTTGAAGAACCACACTAAGATGTTCAGCATGTTCTTCCTGGTCTCGTGAATAGATAAGTATGTCATCTATGAAGACAACGACAAACTGATCTAGGTATGGACGAAAGATCCTATTCATATAGTCCATGAATATAGCTGGAGCATTCGTCACACCAAACGGCATCACAAGATACTCATAGTGCCCATAGCGTGTTCGAAACGCTGTCTTCGGTATATCTTCTGCCTTCACACGAATCTGGTGATAACCCGATCGCAAATCAATCTTGGAGAAAACTGCCGCTCCCCTCAACTGATCCATCAAGTCATCTATCCTCGGAAGTGGATACTTGTTCTTAATAGTAACTTTATTCAACTGGCGATAATCCACACATAACCGAGATGTTCCATCTTTCTTTTTCACCAACAACACAGGTGCTCCCCACGGTGACACACTGGGTCTAACAAACTGCTTCCCCAATAAGTCTACCAACTGTTCCTTCAACATTTCCAACTCGGCAGGTGCCATACGATACGGTGCCATAGACACTGGTCCTGTTCCTGGCACAAGATCGATCGCAAACTCGATGTCCCGAACTGGCGGCAAACCTGGTACGTCTTCAGGAAAGACTTCCGGAAACTCATTCACGACAGGTATGCGCTCTAAGACTAGCTCGCTCTTGACCTCCAAAGAAGATAGTAACATGTATCCCTGAGCTCCTTCTCTCAAAGAAGCGTTTACTTGGTTGGCAGTCAAAAATCCAGAATTCTCACAACTAGGGAAAACTAAGGTTTTATTTGCACAGTCCAACAGGATATGATTAGAAGACAACCAATCCATTCCTAAGATTACATCCATTTGCGAGAGAGGCAAACAGATCAAATCAATCAAAAACCTTCTATCTTTAACAGAAATAGAACAATTCAAACAAACTTTAGCAGTTACAACAGGCTTTGCAGTAGGCGTAGAAATTACCAAATCAAAAGGTAAAGAAGACACAGGTAATCCCAACAGATTCACACAGTCATAGGCAATAAAAGAATGCGTTGCGCCTGAATCAAATAGTACAGTTAAGGTTTCACCTCCCATGACACACTGACCTTGGATCAAGTCTTCATTCTGAGAAGCTTCAGCACCACCCATAGTGTAGACTCTGCCCTTCATCTTAGGCCTTGCAGCTTGGACATTGTTAACAGAATGTTCCAACTTCGGTTGCATGCATTCACGTGAGATGTGTCCCGGCTTCCCACACTTGAAGCAGATAATCCCTTTGATCGAACAATCTCTGGTGATGTGATTGCTCTTCCCACACTTCATGCACTTGTTTGGGGCGTTTCCAGACTGATTGAAACTCCCACTGCTTCCTCCAACAGAACGTTGTTGTCGATCTTGTTGCTTTGCATACGGCTTCTATCGAGATTTGTTGTCTCGACCACCGCTTCCTCTCTGGAACTTGCTCGGTCCAGAACTCTGTACCCGCTTGTCCTTAGGCTCCAAACTCTCGATCAAACGACACTTTTCCATTAACCTCGGAAAAACAGAAATTTCCAATGGAACTACAGCTCTCTTCAAGTCGATCCTTAGACCTCCTTCGAATTTTCTGCACTTCCACTCCTCTCTTGGGTTGTCCAGAAAGTAATTTGAGAACTTTGCTAGACTTTCAAACTTAGCCCCGTATTCAGCTACGGTCATTCCCCCTTGTCTCAGCTGGAGGAACTCCATCTCTTTCTCGTGCCTTGCACTAGCAGGAAAATACTTCTCCAGGAATTTTCCCTTAAAAGCATTCCAGTCAACAGCTTGTTGGTCATGCACCAGCATCTGACGGGCTCCTTCCCACCAGTATTCAGCATCCTCCACCAGCATATAGGTTGCATAGACAACCTTGTCATTCTCAGTACATCTCATCGCTCCAAAGATCTTCTCCAGCGTTTGGATCCAGCGTTCAGCCAACTCAGGATTGAATTCACCTTTGAATTGAGGTGGATTCCGACGAAGAAATTCGTCCAGTCCTCTACCTCCAGCAGCTCGTTCATCACGTTGAGCCATAGCAGCAGCCATGTCCCGTATGGCATTCACAGCAGCAGTCAGGTTTTGAGCAGCCATTGCTACCTTCAAAACCAGAACTATCAAACACAAGAACCACAACAAAACTAAAGCAAACAACAGAGAAACACACAGAGAACACAACACAAACAAGACAGGCCATAACCTACAACCCCAAAAAGACTCGGCCAGCTCTGATACCAAACAATGCAACACCCTTTCCCGAGTGTCACATTCCCGAACGATTATAAGGCCGAAAATATTTCTTAATGCGGAAAATACGATTTTCTTTTTTTTTCTTTTCACAAGATGCAATGGAAAGGTAATAATACTAATAAACGAACTTAGGTTCGCCATGCATTTCTAGAATATACCACAGAACAGAAACAGAAATGGAAACGTCAACATTATTATATACAGACGTAGGTCTAATGTGTAACTGACATAAGAAATACAATAAGTACAAGGAGTCGTAGCTCCCCAAAAGTACTACAAAAACGACATAGTCTGGCCGACAATAAAACTAGACCACAAAAAGAAGGTCCTCCTCTGGCTCAAAGGAACTACTGGACTGAACCATCATCACGTCCATCTGTTCAAACAGCAACAGCAAGTACCAACAGAAAACATACAGATATGGGTGAGATTCCCATTCATCAACACAACAAAACAGCAGTAGTAAAAACGGGACGACTCACCGGGTAACCACGTACCCAACATGCTTACAAGAATTCTCAATGTCAAACATATTAAGCAGTTGACAGCATAATATCATGTTAAGCATTTAACATCATAAAATAAGGTATTCTTAAACAGTACAACGATGTATAACAGTAAATGTAAACATCAATAGCCATGCAATGCAATGCAATGCAATGTATATGACTCAATGTCAATGTCACTGGGTACTACTCTGACCCCTACTCCATGGAGCTAACAAAACAGTCGGAGAGAGTGAATGGGAGGACATGTTCCGTGCGCGCCAGCCTTGGGCAAGATGCTACAACATTCGTAACGTGCACGTTTCTGTCTTTTACGGAAACATTCTCGACCAAACATGAAAAGTACGGCATCTAGTAGAGGATATCAGTGTATTGCACGGATTCGCCACGACACAGAAGAGCTATCAACTGGTCACATGTCAGCCCTTCCAACCCTGATACCTCCCAAAAAGACCATTGAAGATCGTCACCGTAAGATTCGCACCCGCATCAAGGTGTAAGCTCAACTCCTAGGCTCAAGGCCTTACAACTATGCAAATGAAATGCCAATGCTTACACAAAGCAGATGCGATCAAGCAATGTCTATCCCCCGGATAAACCTCAAAGTCTACTAAGGTTCTTTTCCTTAGGAACTATACGTGTCTTTTGAAAACAAAACCTTTATCCACCGGATAAATCTCGTGATCCCTCCGGGATCGAGTCATCACAAGACTGAAACAATTGAACGACTGAGCGGGGTCCGAATCACCGGTCCGTCATCGAACTACTGTTTCAAAACCCAAAACGTTTGTAAACCAGAACAACTTCTCAATTGAAAACTCATTTGATTTGAAACAATCTTTGAAACACTTACTTGCTCTATTTTTTTAGCATTTTCTGAACATGTAATTCGCTTAGCGAAATTTCATTCGCTTAGCGAAATTGAAACAAGAATGCCTCTTTTGGAACTCCTCTGGTTCGCTCGGCGAGACACAAATCGCGTAGCGAAATGCATTGGATTCGCTTAGCGAATATGAATTCGCTTAGCGCAATTTCAGACGGTTAAACCTCTTTGTAAACGCGAAATGTATTGTATTCGCTTAGCGAATATGAATTCGCTTAGCGAAAGTTCAGACAGTTAAACCTCTTTGTAAACGCCTCTGGATCGCTCGGCGAAACAGAATTCGTGTAGCGAAATGCATTGTATTCGCGTAGCGAAAATAATTTCGCTTAGCGAAATGGAGGCGGTCATACCTCCTTTGGAGACTTCTCTGGATCGCCCAGCGAGACGTAATTCGCGTAGCGAAACTCGTTTGATTGGCTTAGCGAATATGAATTCGCTTAGCGAAAGTGAGGCAGTGATGCCCAACTAAGACTTTCCCTGTTTTTCGCGTAGCGAAAGTAAATTCGCTTAGCGAAAAGTTGCCTCAAAACAAGACATCAACCTTAGGGAACCATTTTGATTCTCTTCATGAAACCACTTCTTTTATTATTTTGAGTCCCTTGATTAACTATATGGACTAAGGATAAGGTATAAAATATGTTTCACTTTGGTGAAAGCACTTTGAGCTTTAATTTCCATTCAAAGACACTTAGGGTTTTCTTTGAAAAACACAAGTTATTGAAAACACTTTCTTTACATCAAAACTTGACTTAATCAAGATCTACTCATGTTCTTCCTTTTCTCAAAGCCATGGCTAAAAGCCAACTAGGAATCAATGTGAAGTTTTACTCCATCAACCAAACAAAATATGGCTCACAATACTTACACAATCATGATAACCATAATACACATTACTACATCATAATCAAACATCCAAGTCCATCACACATTATGGTCTCATAATCAACAATAAAAGTCCATACTTGACCTAGTGATCAAAGTAGGTTTTTCAACATACATGAAAATGGTTTTTCATTCAATCATCTCACCATCAACATATGCTAAAGTACACTACAACATACTCAAGCATAAGCATAAACTCATCATGACAATCTTGTTCTCCAAGAGAACTTAACAAAACTTAACATATAATAGTGAACCCAAACTAAAGGGTTTCACCCACACATAAATTTAAACAACCATTCTCACTACCACCATCTTGGTGTGATGAGGTTCTTCTCCCCATACCTCTTGATGAGCAGATTCCCGGATCAAAGTCGGTTGATCGGTTTCTGAACCTCCTGATAATCGTCAACAACTACACAACACAACAATTTAACATTAAACAACAATCAAAGCCAAACTCAACTATTACAACAAGGAGGGTTTCGGCCACCCTAGGTTAAAAAGGTTAGAAATTGGTTTTGGTTTCCATTTCATGGATTCAAAAGCATTAGGAAAGCTAAGGATGAAATCTAGTGTTAAAAATCAAAACTTGATGAAAACACTATTCATCATCTTCCAAGAGGGTTCGGCCAAAAATGCTTTTTGAGCTATGATGAGAGTTGAATCATAAGCTCTTAGGTTTAGGTAGAGATTGATGATGTGAGTTCAAAGAACTTGGTCTTACCTCAAAAGGATTTTTCTACAATTTCCTATGGATTTTCAAAGTTTTGGATCTAAGAAATTATTTTCATGAAAATGAAGATTGATCTTGAAATAAAGAAAGATTCAAGAAGCTAAGAGATCATAGAAGTGATCTTACCTTGAAATGAAGAAAGATTGCTCAAGGAATCAAGTGAATCCAACAAAAACTCAAGCTTTTCTAGGTGAAAATGGAGTTTTCTCTCAAGAACAACTATGGAACTCTATGGGGTGAGGGGCTGTGCGAAAATGATGAAGTGAGGGGCTGAGTTCAGCCTCTTAAAAGTTCACTTAAGGGTAAAAAGGTCATTTGCCAAAAGGGTATAATGGTAAAAGTGTAAAAGACTAAGGTTAGGGGCATTTTGGTCATTTTGCGTCCAGATATTTCCGAACGTCACAACGACTCTGGCATACTCTCCCAAGTGTCCTGGGATGATGTGATATCAAGATTATTTATTGGCGAGTCCCGGTAAATCCATATGTGGCTCCGTTCGTCACCCGATTGAGGATTCCGCCCGAACGAAGGTCAGGAAGTGATTTTTCTGAAATTTTTACGAAATTTAACCAAAACGTAGAGAATCGAATTCTAAGACTTACTGTCTCGTTCACGGGTCCATCTGAGGTCTTCTGAGCAGTAAAATCATACTGTCAGTGTAAAAACGCAGACCGGACTCCGTTTGAGTTTTCGACTCAAAACTTAATCGTAGCTTCCTACGATATCGTCGAGCATGACTATGGTCTCGGAATATTTTATTTCGATTCCTAAGACCTCGAATAAAATACAAACATTATAATACTGAAGAAATAGAAAACGTGAAAAATCGGGGCGTTACAACAGTCATACCTTTGTAGCGTCTGATGGCCATATCTTGAGTTGTAGGCCTTCGAATTGGATGAAACCAGTGTCTCATTAAAGCTAATGTCCATATCTACAAGTTTCATGCAAACAAAGAATCCTAATTCGGCCATTAAGAGGGTCTAAGAAGCATAATACTGTCACTGGTTAGAATGCAACGAGGTAAACAGCCTTGTGATTGTACCCAGTGGATAACGACGCACCTTAGCTAATTTAAGAGGCATCCAGTGAAGCTAATCAAGCGTCTATTCAGAATACAAAACATTATGAAGGCTGGAGAAGTAATTTTGAATGAAGTATTAAGATATTCAAAGTCCAAGCTTGACCAGAAAATAAGGTACCATTTTCTATAAAGTCCTGAAGCATGAAGTACTGTAATAGAAGAACACAAAAGCTTCAACAATTCTGATAGAAGAAAGAGAAAACAGGTGTGAATAAAGACAAAAGCACAAAAGCGGCAAAAACAAAACCACTGAAAATTGAACTCAAGCGCCGGCTGTCGACAATGAAGCGTCCGAAACGTCGTATTTTGAGGTACGCTCGTCGAAATGAAGTAATCTTGGCATTGTTGGAAAGATAAGAGAAATACCTGCATGTTTCCTACAGATCTCGAGATCTGAACCAATCGCTATCTGACTGAAATTCCTTCTTCAAGCTTGAGATGTGGTTCTGTTCGTGACAATCAGAGCATGCAAGCGTCTGCTGACAATTTTTGGAGGTTTAGGTGCTCAAAAACATCGATATTGGTATCGTTGGAAGGCTTTGAGAAATATCCGCAACTCTCGTGAAGAGGTCAAGAGCGAAATCGATCTCTATCTTTGTCAAATTGCGTCCGTAATTTGGTGACGTTATGTTGTTCCTAACAGTCATACCTTTATAGCGTCTGATGGCCATATCTTGAGTTGCAGGCATTCGAATTGGATGAAACCAGTGTCTCATTAAATCTAATATCCATATCTACCAGTTTCATGAAAACAAAGGATCCTAATTCGGCCATTAAGAGGGACTAAGAAGCATAATACAGTCCCTGGTTAGAATGCAACGAGGTAAACAGCCTTGTTAATGTACCCAGTGGATAACCACGCACCTTAGCTAATTTAAGAGGCATCCAGTGAAGCTAATCAAGCGTCTATTCAGAATACAAAACATTATGAAGGCTGGAGAAGTAATTTTGAATGAAGTATTAAGATATTCAAAGTCCAAGCTTGACCAGAAAATAAGGTACCATTTTCTATAAAGTCCTGAAGCATGAAGTACTGTAATAATAGAACACAACAGCTTCAGCAATTCTAATAGATGAAAGAGAAGATAAAGTTTGAATAAAGACAAAAGCACAAAAGCTGCAAAAGCAAAACCACTGAAGATTGACGTCAAGCGCCTGCTGCCGACAACGAAGCGTCCGAAACGTCGTATTTTGAGGTACGCCAGTCGAAAAGAAGTGATATTGGTTTTGTTAGAAAGATAAGATAAATAAATACATGTTTCCTGGAGAAGTCAAGATCTGAACCAATCTCGATCTGAGTGAAATTCCTTCTTTTAGCTTGAGATTTGGTACTGTTCGTGACAATCAGAACATGCAAGCGTCTATTAAAATTTTTTGGAGCTTTAGGTGTTCAAAAACATCGATCTTGGTATCATTAGAAGGCTTTGAGAAATATCCGCAACTCTCACGAAAAGGTCAAGAGCGAAATCGATCTCTATTTTTGTCAAATTGCGTCCGTAAGTTGGTGACGTGATGTTGTTCCTGACAGTCATACCTTTGTAGCGTCTGATGGCCATATCTTGAGTTGCAGGCATCCGAATTGGATGAAACCAGTGTCTCATTAAAGCTAATATCCATATCTACAAGTTTCATGAAAACAAAGAATCCTAACTCGGCCATTAAGAGGGTCTAAGAAGCATAATACTGTCACTGGTTAGAATGCAACGAGGTAAACAGCCTTGTGAATGTACCCAGTGGATAACCACGCACATTAGCTAATTTAAGAGGAGTCCAGTGAAGCTGATCAAGCGTCTATTCAGAATACAAAACATTATGAAGGCTGGAGAAGTAATTTTGAATGAAGTATTAAGATATTCAAAGTCCAAGCTTGACCAGAAAATAAGGTACCATTTTCTATAAAGTCCTGAAGCATGAAGTACTGTAATAGAAGAACACAAAAGCTTCAACAATTCTAATAGAAGAAAGAGAAAACAGGTGTGAATAAAGACAAAAGCACAAAAGCGGCAACAACAAAACCACTGAAGATTGAACTCAAGCGCCAGCTGCCGACAATGAAGCGTCCGAAATGTCGTATTTTGAGGTACGCTCGTCGAAATGAAGTAATCTTGGCATTGTTGGAAAGATAAGAGAAATACCTGCATGTTTCCTACAGATCTCAAGATCTGAACCAATCTCTATCTGACTGAAATTCCTTCTTCAAGCTTGAGATGTGGTTTTGTTCGTGACAATCAGAGCATGCAAGCGTCTGCTGGCAATTTTTGGAGCTTTAGGTGTTCAAAAACATCGATATTGGTATCGTTGGAAGGCTTTGAGAAATATCCGCAACTCTCGTGAAGAGGTCAAGAGCAAAATCGATCTCTATCTTTGTCAAATTGCGTCCGTAATTTGGTGACGTGATGTTGTTCCCTACAGTCATACCTTTGTAGCGTCTGATGGCCATATCTTGAGTTGTAGGCCTTCGAATTGGATGAAACCAGTGTCTCATTAAAGCTAATATCCATATCTACAAGTTTCATGAAAACAAAGAATCCTAATTCGGCCATTAAGAGGGTCTAAGAAGCATAATACTGTCACTGGTTAGAATGCAACGAGGTAAACAGCCTTGTGAATGTACCCAGTGGATAACCACGCACCTTAGCTAATTTAAGAGGCATCCAGTGAAGCTAATCAAGCGTCTATTCAGAATACAAAACATTATGAAGGCTGGAGAAGTAATTTTGAATGAAGTATTAAGATATTCAAAGTCCAAGCTTGATCAGAAAATAAGGTACCATTTTCTATAAAGTCCTGAAGCATGAAGTACTGTAACAGAAGAACACAAAAGCTTCGGCAATTCTAATAGAAGAAAGAGAAGATAAGTTTGAATAAAGACAAAAGCACAAAAGGTTGCAAAAGCAAAACCACTGAAGATTGACGTCAAGCGCCTGCTGCCGACAACGAAGCGTCCGAAACGTCGTATTTTGAGGTACGCCAGTCGAAAAGAAGTGATATTGGTTTTGTTAGAATGATCAGATAAATTAATACATGTTTCCTGGAGAAGTCAAGATTTGAACCAATCTCGATCTGAATGAAATTCCTTCTTTTAGCTTGAGATTTGGTACTGTTCGTGACAATCAGAGCATGCAAGCGTCTGCTAACAATTTTTGGAGCTTTAGGTGTTCAAAAACATCGATCATGGTATCGTTAGAAGGCTTTGAGAAATATCCGCAACTCTCACGAAATGGTCAAGAGCGAAATCGATCTCTATCTTTGTCAAATTGCGTCCGTAAGTTGGTGACGTGATGTTGTTCCTGACAGTCATACCTTTGTAGCGTCTGATGGCCATATCTTGAGTTGCAGGCATCCGAATTGGATGAAACCAGTGTCTCATTAAAGCTAATATCCATATCTACAAGTTTCATGAAAACAAAGAATCCTAATTCGGCCATTAAGAGGGTCTAAGAAGGATAATACTGTCACTGGTTAGAATGCAACGAGGTAAACAGCCTTGTGAATGTACGCAGTGGATAACCACGCACATTAGCTAATTTTAGAGGATTCCAGTGAAGCTAATCAAGTGTCTATTCTGAATACAAAACATTATGAAGGCTGGAGAAGTAATTTTGAATGAAGTATTAAGATATTCAAAGTCCAAGCTTGACCAGAAAATAAGGTATATTTTCTATAAAGTCCTGAAGCATGAAGTACTATAATAGAAGAACACAAAAGCTTCAACAATTCTAATAGAAGAAAGACAAGACAGGTGTAAAGACAAAAGCACAAAAGCGGCAAAAACAAAACCACTGAAGATTGAACTCAAGCGCCAGTTGCCGACACTGAAGCGTTCGAAACGTCGTATTTTGAGGTACGCTCGTCGAAATGAAGTAATCTTGGCATTGTTGGAAAGTAAGAGAAATACCTACAGGTTTCCTACAGATCTCGAGATCTGAACCAATCTCTATCTGACTGAAATTCCTTCTTCAAGCTTGAGATGTGGTTCTGTTCGTGACAATCAGAGCATGCAAGCGTCTGCTGACAATTTTTGGAGCTTTAGTTGTTCAAAAACATCGATCTATGTATCGTTGGAAGGCTTTGAGAAATATCCGCAACTCTCATGAAGAGGTCAAGAGCGAAATCGATCTCTATCTTTGTCAAATTGCGTCCGTAATTTGGTGACGTGATGTTGTTCCCTACAGTCATACCTTTTGTAGCGTCTGATGGCCATATCTTGAGTTGTAGGCATTCGAATTGGATGAAACCAGTGTCTCATTAAATCTAATATCCATATCTACAAGTTTCATGAAAACAAAGAATCCTAATTCGGCCATTAAGAGGGACTAAGAAGCATAATTCTGTCACTGGTTAGAATGCAACGAGGTAAACAGCCTTGTGAATGTACCCAGTGGATAACCACGCACATTAGCTAATTTAAGAGGATTCCAGTGAAGCTAATCAAGCGTCTATTCAGAATACAAAACATTATGAAGGCTGGAGAAGTAATTTTGAATGAAGTATTAAGATATTCAAAGTCTAAGCTTGACCAGAAAATAAGGTACCATTTTCTATAAAGTCCTGAAGCATCAAGTACTGTAATAGAAGAACACAAAAGCTTCAACAATTCTAAAAGAAGAAAGAGAAAACAGGTGTGAATAAAGACAAAAGCACCAAAGTTGCAAAAGCAAAACCACTGAAGATTGACGTCAAGCGCCTGCTGCCGACAACGAAGCGTCCGAAACGTCGTATTTTGAGGTACGCCAGTCGAAAAGAAGTGATATTGGTTTTGTTAGAATGATAAGATAAATAAATACATGTTTCCTGGAGAAGTCAAGATCTGAACCAATCTCGATCTTAGTGAAATTCCTTCTTTTAGCTTGAGATTTGGTACTGTTCGTGACAATCAGAACATGCAAGCGTCTGCTAACAATTTTTGGAGCTTTAGGTGTTCAAAAACATCGATCTTGGTATCGTTGGAAGGCTTTGAGAAATATCCGCAACTCTCATAAAGAGGTCAAGAGCGAAATCGATCTCTATCTTTGTCAAATTGCGTCCGTAATTTGGTGACGTGATGTTGTTCCCTACAGTCATACCTTTGTAGCGTCTGATGGCCATATCTTGAGTTGTAGGCATTCGAATTGGATGAAACCAGTGTCTCATTAAATCTAATATCCATATCTACAAGTTTCATGAAAACAAAGAATCCTAATTCGGCCATTAAGAGGGACTAAGAAGCATAATATTGTCACTGGTTAGAGTGCAACGAGGTAAACAGCCTTGTGAATGTACCCAGTGGATAACCACGCACATTAGCTAATTTAAGAGGATTCCAGTGAAGCTAATCAAGCGTCTATTCAGAATACAAAACATTATGAAGGCTGGAGAAGTAATTTTGAATGAAGTATTAAGATATTCAAAGTCCAAGCTTGACCAGAAAATAAGGTACCATTTTCTATAAAGTCCTGAAGCATCAAGTACTTCAATAGAAGAACACAAAAGCTTCAACAATTCTAATAGAAGAAAGAGAAAACAGGTGTGAATAAAGACAAAAGCACAAAAGCGGCAAAAACAAAACCACTGAAGATTGAACTCAAGCGCCAGCTGCCGACAATGAAGCGTCCGAAACGTCGTATTTTGAGGTACGCTCGTCGAAATGAAGAAATCTTGGCATTGTTGGAAAGATAAGAGAAATACCTGCATGTTTCCTACAGATCTCGAGATCTGAACCAATCTCTATCTGACTGAAATTCCTTCTTCAAGCTTGAGATGTGATTTTGTTCGTGACAATCAGAGCATGCGAGCGTCTGCTGACAATTTTTGGAGCTTTAGGTGTTCAAAAACATCGATCTTGGTATCGTTGGAAGGCTTTGAGAAATATCCGCAACTCTCATGAAGAGGTCAAGAGCGAAATCGATCTCTATCTTTGTCAAATTGCGTCCGTAATTTGGTTACGTGATGTTGTTCCCTACAGTCATACCTTTGTAGCGTCTGATGGCCATATCTTGAGTTGTAGGCCTTCGAATTGGATGAAACCAGTGTCTCATTAAAGCTAATATCCATATCTACAAGTTTCATGAAAACAAAGAATCCTAATTCGGCCATTAAGAGGGACTAAGAAGCATAATACTGTCACTGGTTAGAATGCAACGAGGTAATCAGCCTTGTGAATGTACCCAGTGGATAACCATGCACCTTAGCTAATTTAAGAGGCATCCAGTGAAGCTAATCAAGCGTCTATTCAGAATACAAAACATTATGAAGGCTGGAGAAGTAATTTTGAATGAAGTATTAAGATATTCAAAGTCCAAGCTTGACCAGAAAATAAGGTACCATTTTCTATAAAGTGCTGAAGCATGAAGTACTGTAATAGAAGAACACAAAAGCTTCAACAATTCTAATAGAAGAAAGAGAAAACAGGTGCGAATAAAGACAAAAGAACAAAAGCGGCAAAAACAAAACCACTGAAGATTGAACTCAAGCGCCAGCTGCCGACAATGAAGCGTCCGAAAGGTCGTATTTTGAGGTACGCTCGTCGAAATGAAGTAATCTTGGCATTGTTGGAAAGATAAGAGAAATACCTGCATGTTTCCTTCAGATCTCGAGATCTGAACCAATCTCTATCTGACTGAAATTCCTTCTTCAAGCTTGAGATGTGATTTTGTTCGTGACAATCAGAGCATGCGAGCGTCTGCTGACAATTTTTGGAGCTTTAGGTGTTCAAAAACATCGATCTTGGTATCGTTGGAAGGCTTTGAGAAATATCCGCAACTCTCATGAAGAGGTCAAGAGCGAAATCGATCTCTATCTTTGTCAAATTGCGTCCGTAATTTGGTTACGTGATGTTGTTCCCTACAGTCATACCTTTGTAGCGTCTGATGGCCATATCTTGAGTTGTAGGCCTTCGAATTGGATGAAACCAGTGTCTCATTAAAGCTAATATCCATATCTACAAGTTTCATGAAAACAAAGAATCCTAATTCGGCCATTAAGAGGGACTAAGAAGCATAATACTGTCACTGGTTAGAATGCAACGAGGTAATCAGCCTTGTGAATGTACCCAGTGGATAACCATGCACCTTAGCTAATTTAAGAGGCATCCAGTGAAGCAAATCAACCGTCTATTCAGAATACAAAACATTATGAAGGCTGGAGAAGTAATTTTGAATGAAGTATTAAGATATTCAAAGTCCAAGCTTGACCAGAAAATATGGTACCATTTTCTATAAAGTCCTGAAGCATGAAGTACTGTAACAGAAGAACACAAAAGCTTCAACAATTCTAATAGAAGAAGGAGAAGATAAGTTTGAATAAAGACAAAAGCACAAAAGCTGCAAACGCAAAACCACTGAAGATTGACGTCAAGCGCCTGCTGCCGACAACGAAGCGTCTGAAACGTCATATTTTGAGGTACGCCAGTCGAAAAGAAGTGATATTGGTTTTGTTAGAATGATAAGATAAATAAATACATGTTTCCTGGAGAAGTCAAGATCTGAACCAATCTCGATCTGAGTGAAATTCCTTCTTTAAGCTTGAGATTTGGTACTGTTCATGACAAACAGAACATGCAAGCGTCTGCTGACAATTTTTGGAGCTTTAGGTGATCCAAAACATCGATCTTGATATCGTTAGAAGGCTTTGAGAAATATCCGCAACTCTCACGAAAAGGTCAAGAGCGAAATCGATCTCTATCTTTGTCAAATTGCGTCCGTAAGTTGGTGACGTGATGTTGTTCCTGACAGTCATACCTTTGTAGCGTCTGATGGCCATATCTTGAGTTGCAGGCATCCGAATTGGATGAAACCAGTGTCTCATTAAAGCTAATATCCATATCTACAGGTTTCATGAAAACAAAGAATCCTAATTCGGCCATTAAGAGGGTCTAACAAGCATAATACTATCATTGGTTAGAATGCAACGACGTAAACAGCCTTGTGAATGTACCCAGTGGATAACCACACACCTTAGCTAATTTAAGAGGCATCCAGTGAAGCTAATCAAGCGTCTATTCAGAATACAAAACATTATGAAGGCTGGAGAAGTAATTTTGAATGAAGTATTAAGATATTCAAAGTCCAAGCTTGACCAGAAAATAAGGTACCATTTTCTATAAAGTCCTGAAGCATGAAGTACTGTAATAGAAGAACACAAAAGCTTCAACAATTCTAATAGAAGAAAGAGAAAACAGGTGCGAATAAAGACAAAAGAGCAAAAGCGGCAAAAACAAAACCACTGAAGATTGAACTCAAGCGCCAGCTGCCGACAATGAAGCGTCCGAAAGGTCGTATTTTGAGGTACGCTCGTCGAAATGAAGTAATCTTGGCATTGTTGGAAAGATAAGAGAAATACCTGCATGTTTCCTTCAGATCTCGAGATCTGAACCAATCTCTATCTGACTGAAATTCCTTCTTCAAGCTTGAGATGTGGTTCTGTTCGTGACAAACAGAGCATGCAAGCGTCTGCTGACAATTTTTGGAGCTTTAGGTGTTCAAAAACATCGATATTGGTATCGTTGGAAGGCTTTGAGAAATATCCGCAACTCTCGTGAAGAGGTCAAGAGCGAAATCGATCTCTATCTTTGTCAAATTGCGTCCGTAATTTGGTGACGTGATGTTGTTCCCTACAGTCATACCTTTGTAGCGTCTGATGGCCATATCTTGAGTTGTAGGCCTTCGAATTGGATGAAACCAGTGTCTCATTAAAGCTAATATCCATATCTACAAGTTTCATGAAAACAAAGAATCCTAATTCGGCCATTAAGAGGGTCTAAGAAGCATAATACTGTCACTGGTTAGAATGCAACGAGGTAAACAGCCTTGTGAATGTACCCAGTGGATAACCACGCACCTTAGCTAATTTAAGAGGCATCCAGTGAAGCTAATCAAGCGTCTATTCAGAATACAAAACATTATGAAGGCTGGAGAAGTAATTTTGAATGAAGTATTAAGATATTCAAAGTCCAAGCTTGACCAGAAAATAAGGTACCATTTTCTATAAAGTCCTGAAGCATGAAGTACTGTAACAGAAGAACACAAAAGCTTCAGCAATTCTAATAGAAGAAAGAGAAGATAAGTTTGAATAAAGACAAAAGCACAAAAGCTGCAAAAGCAAAACCACTGAAGATTGACGTCAAGCGCCTGCTGCCGACAACGAAGCGTCCGAAACGTCGTATTTTGAGGTACGCCAGTCGAAAGAAGTGATATTGGTTTTGTTAGAATGATAAGATAAATTAATACATGTTTCCTGGAGAAGTCAAGATCTGAACCAATCTCGATCTGACTGAAATTCCTTCTTTAAGCTTGAGATTTGGTACTGTTCGTGACAATCAGAACATGCAAGCGTCTGCTGACAATTTTTGGAGCTTTAGGTGTTCAAAAACATCGATCTTGGTATCGTTGGAAGGCTTTGAGAAATATCCGCAACTCTCACGAAAGGTCAAGAGCGAAATCGATCTCTATCTTTGTCAAATTGCGTCCGTAAGTTGGTGACGTGATGTTGTTCCTGACAGTCATACCTTTGTAGCGTCTGATGGCCATATCTTGAGTTGCAGGCATCCGAATTGGATGAAACCAGTGTCTCATTAAAGCTAATATCCATATCTACAAGTTTCATGAAAACAAGAATCCTAATTCGGCCATTAAGAGGGTCTAAGAAGATAATACTGTCACTGGTTAGAATGCAACGAGGTAAACAACCTTGTGAATGTGCCCAGTGGATAACCACGCACCTTAGCTAATTTAAGAGGATTCCAGTGAAGCTAATCAAGCGTCTATTCAGAATACAAAACATTATGAAGGCTGGAGAAGTAATTTTGAATGAAGTATTAAGATATTCAAAGTCCAAGCTTGACCAGAAAATAAGGTATATTTTCTATAAAGTCCTGAAGCATGAAGTACTGTAATAGAAGAACACAAAAGCTTCAACAATTCTAATAGAAGAAAGAGAAGACAGTGTGAATAAAGACAAAAGCACAAAAGCGGCAAAAACAAAACCACTGAAGATTGAACTCAAGCGCCAGCTGCCGACAATGAAGCGTCCGAAACGTCGTATTTTGAGGTACGCTCGTCGAAATGAAGTAATCTTGGCATTGTTGGAAAGATAAGAGAAATACCTGCATGTTTCCTACAGATCTCGAGATCTGAACCAATCTCTATCTGACTGAAATTCCTTCTTCAAGCTTGAGATGTGGTTCTGTTCGTGACAATCAGAGCATGCAAGCGTCTGCTGACAATTTTTGGAGCTTTAGGTGTTCAAAAACATCGATCTTGTATCGTTGGAAGGCTTTGAGAAATATCCGCAACTCTCATGAAGAGGTCAAGAGCGAAATCGATCTCTATCTTTGTCAAATTGCGTCCGTAATTTGGTGACGTGATGTTGTTCCCTACAGTCATACCTTTGTAGCGTCTGATGGCCATATCTTGAGTTGTAGGCATTCGAATTGGATGAAACCAGTGTCTCATTAAAGCTAATATCCATATCTACAAGTTTCATGAAAACAAAGAATCCTAATTCGGCCATTAAGAGGGTCTAAGAAGCATAATACTGTCACTGGTTAGAATGCAACGAGGTAAACAGCCTTGTGAATGTACCCAGTGGATAACCACGCACATTAGCTAATTTAAGAGGATTCCAGTGAAGCTAATCAAGCGTCTATTCAGAATACAAAACATTATGAAGGCTGGAGAAGTAATTTTGAATGAAGTATTAAGATATTCAAAGTCCAAGCTTGACCAGAAAATAAGGTACCATTTTCTATAAAGTCCTGAAGCAAGAAGTACTGTAATAGAAGAACACAAAAGCTTCAGCAATTCTAATAGAAGAAAGAGAAAACAGGTGTTAATAAAGACAAAAGCACCAAAGTTGCAAAAGCAAAACCACTGAAGATTGACGTCAAGCGCCTGCTGCCGACAACGAAGCGTCCGAAACGTCGTATTTTGAGGTACGCCAGTCGAAAAGAAGAGATATTGGTCTTGTTAGAATGATAAGATAAATAAATACATGTTTCCTGGAGAAGTCAAGATCTGAACCAATCTCGATCTTAGTGAAATTCCTTCTTTTAGCTTGAGATTTGGTACTGTTCGTGACAATCAGAACATGCAAGCGTCTGCTAACAATTTTTGGAGCTTTAGGTGTTCAAAAACATCGATCTTGGTATCGTTAGAAGGATTTGAGAAATATCCGCAACTCTCACGAAATGGTCAAGAGCGAAATCGATCTCTATCTTTGTCAAATTGCGTCCGTAATTTGGTGACGTGATGTTGTTCCCTACAGTCATACCTTTGTAGCGTCTGATGGCCATATCTTGAGTTGTAGGCCTTCGAATTGGATGAAACCAGTGTCTCATTAAAGCTAATATCCATATCTACAGGTTTCACAAAGAATCCTAATTCGGCCATTAAGAGGGTCTAACAAGCATAATACTGTCACTGGTTAGAATGCAACGAGGTAAACAGCCTTGTGAATGTACCCAGTGGATAACCACGCACCTTAGCTAATTTAAGAGGCATCCAGTGAAGCTAATCAAGCGTCTATTCAGAATACAAAACATTATGAAGGCTGGAGAAGTAATTTTAAATGAAGTATTAAGATATTCAAAGTCCAAGCTTGACCAGAAAATAAGGTACCATTTTCTATAAAGTCCTGAAGCATGAAGTACTGTAACAGAAGAACACAAAAGCTTCAGCAATTCTAATAGAAGAAAGAGAAGATAAGTTTGAATAAAGACAAAAGCAAAAAAGCTGCAAAAGCAAAACCACTGAAGATTGACGTCAAGCGCCTGCTGCCGACAACGAAGCGTCCGAAACGTCGTATTTTGAGGTACGCTCAGTCGAAAGAAGTGATATTGGTTTTGTTAGAATGATAAGATAAATAATACATGTTTCCTGGAGAAGTCAAGATCTGAACCAATCTCGATCTGAATGAAATTCCTTCTTTTAGCTTGAGATTTGGTACTGTTCGTGACAATCAGAACATGCAAGCGTCTGCTGACAATTTTTGGAGCTTTAGGTGTTCAAAAACATCGATCTTGGTATCGTTGGAAGGCTTTGAGAAATATCCGCAACTCTCACGAAAGGTCAAGAGCGAAATCGATCTCTATCTTTGTCAAATTGCGTCCGTAAGTTGGTGACGTGATGTTGTTCCTGACAGTCATACCTTTGTAGCGTCTGATGGCCATATCTTGAGTTGCAGGCATCGAATTGGATGAAACCAGTGTCTCATTAAAGCTAATATCCATATCTACAAGTTTCATGAAAACAAAGAATCCTAATTCGGCCATTAAGAGGGTCTAAGAAGATAATACGCTCACTGGTTAGAATGCAACGAGGTAAACAGCCTTGTGAATGTGCCCAGTGGATAACCACGCACCTTAGCTAATTTAAGAGGATCCAGTGAAGCTAATCAAGCGTCTATTCTGAATACAAAACATTATGAAGGCTGGGAAGTAATTTTGAATGAAGTATTAAGATATTCAAAGTCCAAGCTTGACCAGAAAATAAGGTACCATTTTCTATAAAGTCCTGAAGCATGAAGTACTGTAATAGAAGAACACAAAAGCTTCGACAATTCTAATAGAAGAAAGAGAAGACAAGTGTGAATAAAGACAAAAGCACAAAAGCTGCAAAAGCAAAACCACTGAAGATTGAACTCAAGCGCCTGCTGCCGACAACGAAGCGTCTGAAACGTCGTATTTTGAGGTACGCTCGTCGAAATGAAGTGATATTGGCATTGTTAGAAAGATAAGAGAAATACCTACAGTTTTCTACAGATCTCAAGATCTGAACCAATCTCGATCTGAGTGAAATTCCTTCTTCAAGCTTGAGATGTGGTTCTGTTCGTGACAATCAGAACATGCAAGCGTCTGCTGACAATTTTTGGAGCTTTAGGTGTTCAAAAACATCGATATTGTATCGTTGGAAGGCTTTGAGAAATATCCGCAACTCTCATGAAGAGGTCAAGAGCGAAATCGATCTCTATCTTTGTCAAATTGCGTCCGTAATTTGGTGACGTGATGTTGTTCCCGACAGTCATACCTTTGTAGCGTCTGATGGCCATATCTTCAGTTGTAGGCCTTCGAATTGGATGAAACCAGTGTCTCATTAAAGCTAATATCCATATCTACAAGTTTCATGAAAACAAAGAATCCTAATTCGGCCATTAAGAGGGTCTAAGAAGCATAATACTGTCACTGGTTAGAATGCAACGAGGTAAACAGCCTTGTGAATGTACCCAGTGGATAACCACGCACATTAGCTAATTTAAGAGGATTCCAGTGAAGCTAATCAAGCGTCTATTCAGAATACAAAACATTATGAAGGCTGGAGAAGTAATTTTGAATGAAGTATTAAGATATTCAAAGTCCAAGCTTGACCAGAAAATAAGGTACCATTTTCTATAAAGTCCTGAAGCATGAAGTACTGTAATAGAAGAACACAAAAGCTTCAACAATTCTAATAGAAGAAAGAGAAAACAGGTGTGAATAAAGACAAAAGCACAAAAGCTGCAAAAGCAAAACCACTGAAGATTGACGTCAAGCGCCTGCTGCCGACAATGAAGCGTCCGAAACGTCGTATTTTGAGGTACGCTCGTCGAAAAGAAGAATATTGGTTTTGTTAGAAAGATAAGATAAATAAACATGTTTCCTACAGAAGTCGAGATCTGAACCAATCTCTATCTGACTGAAATTCCTTCTTCAAGCTTGAGATTTGGTTCTGTTCGTGACAATCAGAACATGCAAGCGTCTGCTGACAATTTTTGGAGCTTTAGGTGTTCAAAAACATCGATCTTGGTATCGTTGGAAGGCTTTGAGAAATATCCGCAACTCTCACGAAATGGTCAAGAGCGAAATCGATCTCTATCTTTGTCAAATTGCGTCCGTAAGTTGGTGACGTGATGTTGTTCCTGACAGTCATACCTTTGTAGCGTCTGATGGCCATATCTTGAGTTGCAGGCATCCGAATTGGATGAAACTAGTGTCTCATTAAAGCTAATATCCATATCTACAAGTTTCATGAAAACAAAGAATCCTAATTCGGCCATTAAGAGGGTCTAAGAAGCATAATATGGCACTGATAAGAATGCAACGAGGTAAACAGCCTTGTGAATGTACCCAGTGGATAACCACGCAACTTAGCTAATTTAAGAGGATTCCAGTGAAGCTAATCAAGCGTCTATTCAGAATACAAAACATTATGAAGGCTGGAGAAGTAATTTTGAATGAAGTATTAAGATATTCAAAGTCCAAGCTTGACCAGAAAATAAGGTACCATTTTCTATAAAGTCCTGAAGCATCAAGTACTGTAATAGAAGAACACAAAAGCTTCAACAATTCTAATAGAAGAAAGAGAAGACAAGTGTGAATAAAGACAAAAGCACAAAAGCTGCAAAAGCAAAACCACTGAAGATTGAACTCAAGCGCCTGCTGCCGACAATGAAGCGTCCGAAACGTCGTATTTTGAGGTACGCTCGTCGAAATGAAGTGATATTGGTTTTGTTGGAAAGATAAGAGAAATACCTACATGTTTCTTCAGATCTCGAGATCTGAACCAATCTCGATCTGAGTGAAATTCCTTCTTCAAGCTTGAGATGTGGTACTGTTCGTGACAATCAGAACATGCAAGCGTCTGCTGACAATTTTTGGAGCTTTAGGTGTTCAAAAACATCGATCTTGGTATCGTTGGAAGGCTTTGAGAAATATCCGCAACTCTTGTGAAGAGGTCAAGAGCGAAATCGATCTCTATCTTTGTCAAATTGCGTCCGTAATTTGGTGACGTGATGTTGTTCCTACAGTCATACCTTTGTAGCGTCTGATGGCCATATCTTGAGTTGTAGGCCTTCGAATTGGATGAAACCAGTGTCTCATTAAAGCTAATATCCATATCTACAAGTTTCATGAAAACAAAGAATCCTAATTCGGCCATTAAGAGGGTCTAAGAAGCATAATACTGTCACTGGTTAGAATGCAACGAGGTAAACAGCCTTGTGAATGTACCCAGTGGATAACCACGCACCTTAGCTAATTTAAGAGGCATCCAGTGAAGCTAATCAAGCGTCTATTCAGAATACAAAACATTATGAAGGCTGGAGAAGTAATTTTGAATGAAGTATTAAGATATTCAAAGTCCAAGCTTGACCAGAAAATAGGTACCATTTTCTATAAAGTCCTGAAGCATGAAGTACTGTAATAGAAGAACACAAAAGCTTCAACAATTCTAATAGAAGAAAGAGAAGATAAGTTTGAATAAAAACAAAAGCACAAAAGCTGCAAAAGCAAAACCACTGAAGATTGACGTCAAGCGCCTGCTGCCGACAACGAAGCGTCTGAAACGTCGTATTTTGAGGTACGCCAGTCGAAAATAAGTGATATTGGTTTTGTTAGAAAGATAAGATAAATAAATACATGTTTCCTGGAGAAGTCAAGATCTGAACCAATCTCGATCTGAGTGAAATTCCTTCTTTAAGCTTGAGATTTGGTACTGTTCGTGACAATCAAAACATGCAAGCGTCTGCTGACAATTTTTGGAGCTTTAGGTGTTCAAAAACATCGATCTTGGTATCGTTAGAAGGCTTTGAGAAATATCCGCAACTATCACGAAAAGGTCAAGAGCGAAATCGATCTCTATCTTTGTCAAATTGCGTCCGTAAGTTGGTGACGTGATGTTGTTCCTGACAGTCATACCTTTGTAGCGTCTGATGGCCATATCTTGAGTTGTAGGCATCCGAATTGGATGAAACCAGTGTCTCATTAAAGCTAATATCCATATCTACAAGTTTCATGAAAACAAAGAATCCTAATTCGGCCATTAAGAGGGTCTAAGAAGCATAATACTGTCACTGGTTAGAATGCAACGAGGTAAACAGCCTTGTGAATGTACCCAGTGGATAACCACGCACCTTAGCTAATTTAAGAGGCATCCAGTGAAGCTAGTCAATCATCTATTCAGAATACAAAACATTATGAAGGCTGGAGAAGTTATTTCAAATGAAGTATTAAGATATTCAAAGTCCAAGCTTGACCAGAAAATAAGGTATATTTTCTATAAAGTCCTGAAGCATGAAGTACTGTAATAGAAGAACACAAAAGCTTCAACAATTCTAATAGAAGAAAGACAAGACAGGTGTGAATAAAGACAAAAGCACAAAAGCGGCAAAAACAAAACCACTGAAGATTGAACTCAAGCGCCAGCTGCCGACAATGAAGCGTCTGAAACGTCGTATTTTGAGGTACGCTCGTTGAAATGAAGTAAACTTGGCATTGTTGGAAAGATAAGAGAAATACCTGCATGTTTCCTACAGATCTCGAGATTTGAACCAATCTCTATCTGACCGAAATTCCTTCTTCCAGCTTGAGATGTGGTTCTGTTCGTGACAATCAGAGCATGCAAGCGTCTGCTGACAATTTTTGGAGCTTTAGGTGTTCAAAAACATCGATCTATGTATCGTTGGAAGGCTTTGAGAAATATCCGCAACTCTCATGAAGAGGTCAAGAGCGAAATCGATCTCTATCTTTGTCAAATTGCGTCCGTAATTTGGTGACGTGATGTTGTTCCCTACAGTCATACCTTTGTAGCGTCTGATGGCCATATCTTGAGTTGTAGGCATTCGAATTGGATGAAACCAGTGTCTCATTAAATCTAATATCCATATCTACAAGTTTCATGAAAACAAAGAATCCTAATTCGGCCATTAAGAGGGTCTAAGAAGCATAATACTGTCACTGGTTAGAATGCAACGAGGTAAACAGCCTTGTGAATGTACCCAGTGGATAACCACGCACATTAGATAATTTAAGAGGATTCCAGTGAAGCTAATCAAGCGTCTATTCTGAATACAAAACATTATGAAGGCTGGAGAAGTAATTTTGAATGAAGTATTAAGATATTCAAAGTCCAAGCTTGACCAGAAAATAAGGTATATTTTCTATAAAGTCCTGAAGCATGAAGTACTGTAATAGAAGAACACAAAAGCTTCAACAATTCTAATAGAAGAAAGACAAGACAGGTGTGAATAAAGACAAAAGCACAAAAGCGGCAAAAACAAAACCACTGAAGATTGAACTCAAGCGCCAGCTGCCGACAATGAAGCGTCTGAAACGTCGTATTTTGAGGTACGCTCGTTGAAATGAAGTAAACTTGGCATTGTTGGAAAGATAAGAGAAATACCTGCATGTTTCCTACAGATCTCGAGATTTGAACCAATCTCTATCTGACCGAAATTCCTTCTTCCAGCTTGAGATGTGGTTCTGTTCGTGACAATCAGAGCATGCAAGCGTCTGCTGACAATTTTTGGAGCTTTAGGTGTTCAAAAACATCGATCTATGTATCGTTGGAAGGCTTTGAGAAATATCCGCAACTCTCATGAAGAGGTCAAGAGCGAAATCGATCTCTATCTTTGTCAAATTGCGTCCGTAAGTTGGTGACGTGATGTTGTTCCTGACAGTCATACCTTTGTAGCGTCTGATGGCCATATCTTGAGTTGCAGGCATCCGAATTGGATGAAACTAGTGTCTCATTAAAGCTAATATCCATATCTACAAGTTTCATGAAAGCAAAGAATCCTAATTCGGCCATTAAGAGGGTCTAAGAATCATAATATGGCACTGGTAAGAAAGCAACGAGGTAAACAGCCTTGTGAATGTACCCAGTGGATAACCACGCACATTAGATAATTTAAGAGGATTCCTGTGAAGCTAATCAAGCGTCTATTCTGAATACAAAACATTATGAAGGCTGGAGAAGTAATTTTGAATGAAGTATTAAGATATTCAAAGTCCAAGCTTGACCAGAAAATAAGGTATATTTTCTATAAAGTCCTGAAGCATGAAGTACTGTAATAGAAGAACACAAAAGCTTCAACAATTCTAATAGAAGAAAGAGAAAAGGTGTTGAATAAAGACAAAAGCACAAAAGCTGCAAAAGCAAAACCACTGAAGATTGACGTCAAGCGCCTGCTGCCGACAACGAAGCGTCCGAAACGTCGTATTTTGAGGTACGCCAGTCGAAAAGAAGAGATATTGGTTTTGTTAGAATGATAAGATAAATAAATACATGTTTCCTGGAGAAGTCAAGATCTGAACCAATCTCGATCTGAGTGAAATTCCTTCTTTAAGCTTGAGATTTGGTACTGTTCGTGACAATCAGAACTTGCAAGCGTCTGCTGACAATTTTTGGAGCTTTAGGTGTTCAAAAACATCGATCTTGGTATCGTTGGAAGGCTTTGAGAAATATCCGCAACTCTCATAAAGAGGTCAAGAGCGAAATCGATCTCTATCTTTGTCAAATTGCGTCCGTAAGTTGGTGACGTGATGTTGTTCCTGACAGTCATACCTTTGTAGCGTCTGATGGCCATATCTTGAGTTGCAGGCATCCGAATTGGATGAAACCAGTGTCTCATTAAAGCTAATATCCATATCTACAAGTTTCATGAAAGCAAAGAATCCTAATTCGGCCATTAAGAGGGTCTAAGAATCATAATATGGCACTGGTAAGAAAGCAACGAGGTAAACAGCCTTGTGAATGTACCCAGTGGATAACCACGCACATTAGATAATTTAAGAGGATTCCTGTGAAGCTAATCAAGCGTCTATTCTGAATACAAAACATTATGAAGGCTGGAGAAGTAATTTTGAATGAAGTATTAAGATATTCAAAGTCCAAGCTTGACCAGAAAATAAGGTATATTTTCTATAAAGTCCTGAAGCATGAAGTACTGTAATAGAAGAACACAAAAGCTTCAACAATTCTAATAGAAGAAAGAGAAGACAGGCGTGAATAAAGACAAAAGCACAAAAGCGGCAAAAACAAAACCACTGAAGATTGAACTCAAGCGCCAGCTGCCGACAATGAAGCGTCTGAAACGTCGTATTTTGAGGTACGCTCGTCGAAATGAAGTAAACTTGGCATTGTTGGAAAGATAAGAGAAATACCTGCATGTTTCCTACAGATCTCGAGATTTGAACCAATCTCTATCTGACCGAAATTCCTTCTTCCAGCTTGAGATGTGGTTCTGTTCGTGACAATCAGAGCATGCAAGCGTCTGCTGACAATTTTTGGAGCTTTAGGTGTTCAAAAACATCGATCTTGGTATCGTTGGAAGGCTTTGAGAAATATCCGCAACTCTCATAAAGAGGTCAAGAGCGAAATCGATCTCTATCTTTGTCAAATTGCGTCCGTAATTTGGTGACGTGATGTTGTTCCCTACAGTCATACCTTTGTAGCGTCTGATGGCCATATCTTGAGTTGTAGGCATTCGAATTGGATGAAACCAGTGTCTCATTAAAGCTAATATCCATATCTACAAGTTTCATGAAAACAAAGAATCCTAATTCGGCCATTAAGAGGGTCTAAGAAGCATAATATTGTCACTGGTTAGAATGCAACGAGGTAAACAGCCTTGTGAATGTACCCAGTGGATAACCACGCACCTTAGCTAATTTAAGAGGCATCCAGTGAAGCTAATCAAGCGTCTATTCAGAATACAAAACATTATGAAGGCTGGAGAAGTAATTTTGAATGAAGTATTAAGATATTCAAAGTCCAAGCTTGACCAGAAAATAAGGTACCATTTTCTATAAAGTCCTGAAGCATGAAGTACTGTAATAGAAGAACACAAAAGCTTCAGCAATTCTAATAGAAGAAAGAGAAGACAAGTTTGAATAAAGACAAAAGCACAAAAGCTGCAAACGCAAAACCACTGAAGATTGACGTCAAGCGTCTGCTGCCGACAACGAAGCGTCCGAAACGTCGTATTTTGAGGTACGCCAGTCGAAATAAGTGATATTGGTTTGTGTTAGAATGATAAGATAAATAAATACATGTTTCCTGGAGAAGTCAAGATCTGAACCAATCTCGATCTGAGTGAAATTCCTTCTTTAAGCTTGAGATTTGGTACTGTTCGTGACAATCAGAACATGCAAGCGTCTGCTGACAATTTTTGGAGCTTTAGGTGTTCAAAAACATCGATCTTGGTATCGTTGGAAGGCTTTGAGAAATATCCGCAACTCTCACAAAAGGTCAAGAGCGAAATCGATCTCTATCTTTGTCAAATTGCGTCCGTAAGTTGGTGACGTGATGTTGTTCCTGACAGTCATACCTTTGTAGCGTCTGATGGCCATATCTTGAGTTGCAGGCATCCGAATTGGATGAAACCAGTGTCTCATTAAAGCTAATATCCATATCTACAAGTTTCATGAAAACAAAGAATCCTAATTCGGCCAATAAGAGGGTCTAAGAAGCATAATACTGTCACTGGTTAGAATGCAACGAGGTAAACAGCCTTGTGAATGTACCCAGTGGATAACCACGCACCTTAGCTAATTTAAGAGGCATCCAGTGAAGCTAATCAAGCGTCTATTCAGAATACAAAACATTATGAAGGCTGGAGAAGTAATTTTGAATGAAGTATTAAGATATTCAAAGTCCAAGCTTGACCAGAAAATAAGGTACCATTTTCTATAAAGTCCTGAAGCATGAAGTACTGTAATAGAAGAACACAAAAGCTTCAGCAATTCTAATAGAAGAAAAGAAGAAAAGTTTGAATAAAGACAAAAGCACAAAAGCTGCAAAAGCAAAACCACTGAAGATTGACGTCAAGCGCCTGCTGCCGACAACGAAGCGTCCGAAACGTCGTATTTTGAGGTACGCTCGTCGAAATGAAGTGATATTGGTTTTGTTAGAAAGATAAGATAAATAAATACATGTTTCCTGGAGAAGTCAAGATCTGAACCAATCTCGATCTGAGTGAAATTCCTTCTTTAAGCTTGAGATTTGGTACTGTTCGAGACAATCAGAACATGCAAGCGTCTGCTGACAATTTTTGGAGCTTTAGGTGTTCAAAAACATCGATCATGGTATCGTTAGAAGGCTTTGAGAAATATCCGCAACTCTCACGAAAAGGTCAAGAGCGAAATCGATCTCTATCTTTGTCAAATTGCGTCCGTAAGTTGGTGACGTAATGGCCATATCTTGAGTTGCAGGCATCCAAATTGGATGAAACCAGTGTCTCATTAAAGCTAATATCCATATCTACATGTTTCATGAAAACAAAGAATCCTAATTCGGCCATTAAGAGGGTCTAAGAAGCATAATACTGTCACTGGTTAGAATGCAACGAGGTAAACCGCCTTGTGAATGTACCTAGTGGATAACCACGCACCTTAGCTAATTTAAGAGGCATCCAGTGAAGCTAATCAAGCGTCTATTCAGAATACCAAACATTATGAAGGCTGGAGAAGTAATTTTGAATGAAGTATTAAGATATTCAAAGTCCAAGCTTGACCAGAAAATAAGGTACCATTTTCTATAAAGTCCTGAAGCATGAAGTACTGTAACAGAAGAACACAAAAGCTTCAGCAATTCTAATAGAAGAAAGAGAAGTTTGAATAAAGACAAAAGCACAAAAGCTGCAAAAGCAAAACCACTGAAGATTGACGTCAAGCGCCTGCTGCCGACAACGAAGCGTCCGAAACGTCGTATTTTGAGGTACGCCAGTCGAAAAGAAGTGATATTGGTTTTGTTAGAAAGATAAGATAAATAAATACATGTTTCCTGGAGAAGTCAAGATCTGAACCAATCTCGATCTGAGTGAAATTCCTTCTTTATGCTTGAGATTTGGTACTGTGAAGCTTCCTTCCCCACCCACCTACCTATCATCTATCAGTCTCCTGAAGCTCCCCCGCTTGGTAGCTAATCCCACTCGTCACGCCGGTCTTGCCTGTAGGTCGTGATGTGCCTCGAGATGGCCGTCTTCTGTCCCCCTGCCGGTGGGGAATCCAAGGAAGCTTCTGACTAAGGTTAGAATCGATTTATCTTATACGGAATTCGTAGCAAATGCTATGCTCTTAGCTGCTTGAGAGATGAAATCCTTCCCAACCTGAGATTCTTAATAGTAGGCTACATGCTTCTTGCCTCGTTCTGTGATCCATAGAGGAGAATGGGATGGGATCTCGAATCCATCTCTTTAAAGCATGGAGCTGGTGTATGAGTTTATTACCCCCTTTTTTCCGATTCGTGACAATCAGAACATGCAAGCGTCTGCTGACAATTTTTGGAGCTTTAGGTGTTCAAAAACATCGATCTTGGTATCGTTAGAAGGCTTTGAGAAATATCCGCAACTCTCACGAAAAGGTCAAGAGCGAAATCGATCTCTATCTTTGTCAAATTGCGTCCGTAAGTTGGTGACGTGATCTTGTTCCTGACAGTCATACCTTTGTAGCGTCTGATGGCCATATCTTGAGTTGCAGGCATCCGAATTGGATGAAACCAGTGTCTCATTAAAGCTAATATCCATATCTACAAGTTTCATGAAAACAAAGAATCCTAATTCGGCCATTAACAGGGTCTAAGAAGCATAATACTGTCACTGGTTAGAATGCAACGAGGTAAACAGCCTTGTGAATGTACCCAGTGGATAACCACGCACGTTAGCTAATTTAAGAGGATTCCAGTGAAGCTAATCAAGCGTCTATTCAGAATACAAAACATTACGAAGGCTGGAGAAGTAATTTTGAATGAAGTATTAAGATATTCAAAGTCCAAGCTTGACCAGAAAAAAAGTACCATTTTCTATAAAGTCCTGAAGCATGAAGTACTGTAATAGAAGAACACAAAAGCTTCAACAATTCTAATAGAAGAAAGAGAAGAAAGTGTGAATAAAGACAAAAGCACAAAAGCGGCAAAAACAAAACCACTGAAGATTGAACTCAAGCGCCAGCTGCCGACAATGAAGCGTCCGAAACGTCGTATTTTGAGGTACGCTCGTCGAAATGAAGTAATCTTGGCATTGTTGGAAAGATAAGAGAAATACCTGCATGTTTCCTACAGATCTCGAGATCTGAACCAATCTCTATCTGACTGAAATTCCTTCTTCAAGCTTGAGATGGTTCTGTTCGTGACAATCAGAGCATGCAAGCGTCTGCTGACAATTTTTGGAGCTTTAGGTGTTCAAAAACATCGATATTGGTATCGTTGAAGGCTTTGAGAAATATCCGCAACTCCCACGAAGAGGTCAAGAGCGAAATCGATCTCTATCTTTGTCAAATTGCGTCCGTAATTTGGTGACGTGATGTTGTTCCCTGCAGTCATAACTTTGTAGCGTCTGATGGCCATATCTTGAGTTGTAGGCATTCGAATTGGACGAAACAGTGTCTCATTAAAGCTAATATCCATATCTACAAGTTTCATGAAAACAAAGAATCCTAATTCGCCATTAAGAGGTCTAAGAAGCATAAATACGGTCACTGGTTAGAATGCAACGAGGTAAACAGCCTTGTGAATGTACCCAGTGGATAACCACGCACCTTAGCTAATTTAAGAGGCATCCAGTGAAGCTAATCAAGCGTCTATTCAGAATACAAAACATTATGAAGGCTGGAGAAGTAATTTTGAATGAAGTATTAAGATATTCAAAGTCCAAGCNGGCTTTGAGAATATCCGCAACTCTCGTGAAGAGGTCAAGAGCGAAATCGATCTCTATCTTTGTCAAATTGCATCCGTAAGTTGGTGACGTGATGTTGTTCCTGACAGTCATAACTTTGTGGCGTCTGATGGCCATATATTGAGTTGTAGGAGTCCGAATTGGATGAACCGTGTCTCATTAAAGCTAATATCCATATCTACAAGTTTCATGAAAACATCGAATCCTAATTCGGCCATTAAGAGGGTCTAAGAAGCATAATACGCTCACTGGTCAGAATGCAACGAGGTAAACAGCCTTGTGAATGTGCCCAGTGGATAACCACGCACCTTAGCTAATTTAAGAGGCATCCAGTGAAGCTAATCAAGCGTCTATTCAGAATACAAAACATTATGAAGGCTGGAGAAGTAATTTTGAATGAAGTATTAAAATATTCAAAGTCCAAGCTTGACCAGAAAAAAGGTACCATTTTCTATAAGGTCCTGAAGCATGAAGTACCGTAATAGAAGAACAGAAAAGCTTCAGCAATTCTAATAGAAGAAAGAGACGACAAGTGTGAGTAAAGACAAAAGCACAAAAGCTGCAAAAGCAAAACCACTGAAGATTGAAGTCAAGCGCCTGCTGCCCACAATGAAGCATCCGAAACGTCGTATTTTGAGGTTCGCTAGTCAAAATGAAGTGATATTGGTTTTGTTAGAAAGATAAGATAAATAAATACATATTTCCTGGAGGAGTCAAGATCTAAACCAATCTCGATCTGAGTAAAATTCCTTCTTCAAGCTTGAGATGCGGTACTGTTCGTGACAATCAGAACATGCAAGCGTCTGCTAACAATTTTTGGAGCTTTAGGTGTTCAAAAACATCGATATTTTATCGTTGGAAGGCTTTGAGAAATATCCGCAACTCTCGTGAAGAGGTCAAGAGCGAAATCGATCTCTATCTTTGTCAAATTGCATCCGTAAGTTTGGTGACGTGATGTTGTTCCTGACAGTCATAACTTTGTGGCGTCTGATGGCCATATATTGAGTTGTAGGAGTCCGAATTGGATGAAACCGGTGTCTCATTAAAGCTAATATCCATATCTACAAGTTTCATGAAAACATCGAATCCTAATTCGGCCATTAAGAGGGTCTAAGAAGCATAATACGCTCACTGGTCCGAATGCAACGAGGTAAACAGCCTTGTGAATGTGCCCAGTGGATAACCACGCACCATAGCTAATTTAAGAGGCATCCAGTGAAGCTAATCAAGCGTCTATTCAGAATACAAAACATTATGAAGGCTGGAGAAGTAATTTTGAATGAAGTATTAAGATATTCAAAGTCCAAGCTTGACCAGAAAAAAAGGTACCATTTTCTATAAAGTCCTGAAGCATGAAGTATTGTAAAAGAAGAACAAAAAAGCTTCAGCAATTCTAATGGAAGAAAGAGAAGACAAGTGTGAGTAAAGACAAAAGCACAAAAGCTGCAAAAGCAAAACCACTGAAGATTGAAGTCAAGCGCCTGCTGCCCACAATGAAGCATCCGAAACGTCGTATTTTGAGGTTCGCTAGTCGAAATGAAGTGATATTGGTTTTGTTAGAAAGATAAGTAAATAAATACATATTTCCTGGAGAAGTCAAGATCTGAACCAATCTCGATCTGAGTAAAATTCCTTCTTCAAGCTTGAGATATGGTACTGTTCGTGACAATCAGAACATGCAAGCGTCTGCTGACAATTTTTGGAGCTTTAGGTGTTCAAAAACATCGATATTGGTATCGTTGGAAGGCTTTGAGAAATATCCGCAACTCTCGTGAAGAGGTCAAGAGCGAAATCGATCTCTATCTTTGTCAAATTGCATCCGTAAGTTGGTGACGTGATGTTGTTCCTGACAGTCATAACTTTGGGCGTCTGATGGCCATATATTGAGTTGTAGGAGTCCGAATTGGATGAAACCGTGTCTCATTTAAGCTAATATCCATATCTACAAGTTTCATGAAAACATCGAATCCTAATTCGGCCATTAAGAGGGTCTAAGAAGCATAATACGCTCACTGGTCCGAATGCAACGAGGTAAACAGCCTTGTGAATGTGCCCAGTGGATAACCACGCACCATAGCTAATTTAAGAGGCATCCAGTGAAGCTAATCAAGCGTCTATTCAGAATACAAAACATTATGAAGGCTGGAGAAGTAATTTTGAATGAAGTATTAAAATATTCAAAGTCCAAGCTTGACCAGAAAAAAAGGTACCATTTTCTATAAAGTCCTGAAGCATGAAGTACTGTAATAGAAGAACAGAAAAGCTTCAGCAATTCTAATAGAAGAAAGAGAAGACAAGTGTGAGTAAAGACAAAAGCACAAAAGCTGCAAAAGCAAAACCACTGAAGATTGAAGTCAAGCGCCTGCTGCCCACAATGAAGCATCCGAAACGTCGTATTTTGAGGTTCGCTAGTCGAAATGAAGTGATATTGGTTTTGTTAGAAAGATAAGTAAATAAATACATATTTCCTGGAGAAGTCAAGATCTGAACCAATCTCGATCTGAGTAAAATTCCTTCTTCAAGCTTGAGATGCGGTACTGTTCGTGACAATCAGAACATGCAAGCGTCTGCTGACAATTTTTGGAGCTTTAGGTGTTCAAAAACATCGATATTGGTATCGTTGGAAGGCTTGGAGAAATATCCGCAACTCTCATGAAGTTCTCAAGAGTGAAATCGATCTCTATCTTTGTCAAATTGCATCCGTAAGTTAGTGACGTGATGTTGTTCCTGACAGTCATAACTTTGGGGCGTCTGATGGCCATATATTGTGTTGTAGTAGTCCGAATTGGATGAAACCGGTGTCTGATTAAAGCTAATATCCATATCTACAAGTTTCATGAAAACATCGAATCCTAATTCGGCCATTAAGAGGGTCTAAGAAGCATAATACGCTCACTGGTCAGAATGCAATGAGGTAAACAGCCTTGTGAATGTGCCCAGTGGATAACCACGCACCATAGCTAATTTAAGAGGCGTCCAGTGAACCTAATCAAGCGTCTATTCAGAATACAAAACATTATGAAGGCTGGAGAAGTAATTTTGAATGAAGTATTAAAATATTCAAAGTCCAAGCTTGACCAGAAAAAAGGTACCATTTTCTATAAGGTCTTGAAGCATGAAGTACTGTAATAGAAGAACAGAAAAGCTTCAGCAATTCTAATAGAAGAAAGAGAAGACAAGTGTGAGTAAAGACAAAAGCACAAAAGCTGCAAAAGCAAAACCACTGAAGATTGAAGTCAAGCGCCTGTTGCCCATAATGAAGCCTCTGAAACGTCGTATTTTGAGGTTCGCTAGTCGAAATGAAGTGATATTGGTTTTGTTAGAAAGATAAGATAAATAAATACATATTTCCTGGAGAAGTCAAGATCTAAACCAATCTCGATCTGAGTAAAATTCCTTCTTCAAGCTTGAGATGCGGTACTGTTCGTGACAATCAGAACATGCAAGCGTCTGCTGACAATTTTTGGAGCTTTAGGTGTTCAAAAACATCGATATTGTATCGTTGGAAGGCTTTGAGAAATATCCGCAACTCTCGTGAAGAGGTCAAGAGCGAAATCGATCTCTGTCTTTGTCAAATCGCATCCGTAAGTTGGTGACGTGATGTTGTTCCTGACAGTCATAACTTTGTGGCGTCTGATGGCCATATATTGAGTTGTAGGAGTCCGAATTGGATGAAATCGGTGTCTCTTTAAAGCTAATATCCATATCTACAAGTTTCATGAAAGCATCGAATCCTAATTCGGCCATTAAGAGGGTCTAAGAAGCATAATACGCTCACTGGTCCGAATGCAACGAGGTAAACAGCCTTGTGAATGTGCCCAGTGGATAACCACGCACCATAGCTAATTTAAGAGGCATCCAGTGAAGCTAATCAAGCGTCTATTCAGAATACAAAACATTATGAAGGCTGGAGAAGTAATTTTGAATGAAGTATTAAAATATTCAAAGTCCAAGCTTGACCAGAAAAAAAGGTACCATTTTCTATAAAGTCCTGAAGCATGAAGTACTGTAATAGAAGAACAGAAAAGCTTCAGCAATTCTAATAGAAGAAAGAGAAGACAAGTGTGAGTAAAGACAAAAGCACAAAAGCTGCAAAAGCAAAACCACTGAAGATTGAAGTCAAGCGCCTGCTGCCCACAATGAAGCATCCGAAACGTCGTATTTTGAGTTCGCTAGTCAAAATGAAGTGATATTGGTTTTGTTAGAAAGATAAGATAAATAAATACATATTTCCTGGAGAAGTCAAGATCTGAACCAATCTCGATCTGAGTAAAATTCCTTCTTCAAGCTTGAGATGCGGTACTGTTCGTGACAATCAGAACATGCAAGCGTCTGCTGACAATTTTTGGAGCTTTAGGTGTTCAAAAACATCGATATTGGTATCGTTGGAAGGCTTTGAGAAATATCCGCAACTCTCGTGAAGAGGTCAAGAGCGAAATCGATCTCTATCTTTGTCAAATTGCATCCGTAAGTTGGTGACGTGATGTTGTTCCTGACAGTCATAACTTTGTGGCGTCTGATGGCCATATATTGAGTTGTAGGAGTCCGAATTGGATGAAACCGGTGTCTCATTAAAGCTAATATCCATATCTACAAGTTTCATGAAAACATCGAATCCTAATTCGGCCATTAAGAGGGTCTAAGAAGCATAATACGCTCACTGGTCCGAATGCAACGAGGTAAACAGCCTTGTGAATGTGCCCAGTGGATAACCACGTACCTTAGCAAATTTAAGAGGCGTCCAGTGAAGCTAATCAAGCGTCTATTCAGAATACAAAACATTATGAAGGCTGGAGAAGTAATTTTGAATGAAGTATTAAAATATTCAAAGTCCAAGCTTGACGAGAAAAAAAGGTACCATTTTCTATAAAGTCCTGAAGCATGAAGTACTGTAATAGAAGAACAGAAAAGCTTCAGCAATTCTAATAGAAGAAAGAGAAGACAAGTGTGAGTAAAGACAAATGCACAAAATCTGCAAAAGCAAAACCACTGAAGATTGAAGTCAAGCGCCTGTTGCCGACAACGAAGCGTCCGAAACGTCGTATTTTGAGGTTCGCGAGTCGAAATGAAGTGATATTGGTTTTGTTAGAAAGACAAGATAAATAAATACATATTCCTGGAGAAGTCAAGATCTAAACCAAACCAATCTCGATCTGAGTAAAATTCCTTCTTCAAGCTTGAGATGCGGTACTGTTCGTGACAATCAGAACATTAAGCGTCTGCTGACAATTTTTGGAGCTTTAGGTGTTCAAAAACATCGATATTTGGTCGTTGGAAGGCTTTGAGAAATATCCGCAACTCTCGTGAAGAGGTCAAGAGCGAAATCGATCTCTATCTTTGTCAAATTGCATCCGTAAGTTGGTGACGTGATGTTGTTCCTGACAGTCATAACTTTGTGGCGTCTGATGGCCATATATTGAGTTGTAGGAGTCCGAATTGGATGAAACCGGTGTCTCATTAAAGCTAATATCCATATCTACAAGTTTCATGAAAACATCGAATCCTAATTCGGCCATTAAGAGGGTCTAAGAAGCATAATACGCTCACTGGTCCGAATGCAACGAGGTAAACAGCCTTGTGAATGTGCCCAGTGGATAACCACGCACCATAGCTAATTTAAGAGGCATCCAGTGAAGCTAATCAAGCGTCTATTCAGAATACAAAACATTATGAAGGCTGGAGAAGTAATTTTGAACGAAATATTAAGATATTCAAAGTCCAAGCTTGACCAGAAAATAAGGTACCATTTCCTATAAAGTCCTGAAGCATGAAGTACTGTAATAGAAGAACAGAAAAGCTTCAGCAATTCTAATAGAAGAAAGAGAAGACAAGTGTGAGTAAAGACAAATGCACAAAATCTGCAAAAGCAAAACCACTGAAGATTGAAGTCAAGCGCCTGTTGCCGACAACGAAGCATCCGAAACGTCGTATTTTGAGGTTCGCGAGTCGAAATGAAGTGATATTGGTTTTGTTAGACAGACAAGATAAATAAATACATATTTCCTAGAGAAGTCAAGATCTAAACCAATCTCGATCTGAGTAAAATTCCTTCTTCAAGCTTGAGATGCGGTACTGTTCGTGACAATCAGAACATGTAAGCGTCTGCTGACAATTTTTGGAGCTTTAGGTGTTCAAAAACATCGATATTTGTGTCGTTGGAAGGCTTTGAGAAATATCCGCAACTCTCGTGAAGAGGTCAAGAGCGAAATCGATCTCTATCTTTGTCAAATTGCATCCGTAAGTTGGTGACATGATGTTGTTCCTGACAGTCATAACTTTGTGGCGGCTGATGGCCATATATTGAGTTGTAGGAGTCCGAATTGGATGAAACCTGTGTCTCATAAAAGCTAATATCCATATCTACAAGTTTCATGCAAAAAACGAATCCTAATTCGGCCATTAAGAGGGTCTAAGAAGCATAATACGCTCACTGGTCAGAATGCAACGAGGTAAACAGCCTTGTGAATGTGCCCAGTGGATAACCACGTACCTTAGCAAATTTAAGAGGCGTCCAGTGAAGCTAATCAAGCGTCTATTCAGAATACAAAACATTATGAAGGCTGGAGAAGTAATTTTGAATGAAGTATTAAAATATTCAAAGTCCAAGCTTGACCAGAAAAAAGGTACCATTTTCTATAAAGTCCTGAAGCATGAAGTACTGTAATAGAAGAACAGAAAAGCTTCAGCAATTCTAATAGAAGAAAGAGAAGACAAGTGTGAGTAAAGACAAAAGCACAAAAGCTGCAAAAGCAAAACCACTGAAGATTGAAGTCAAGCGCCTGCTGCCCACAAGGAAGCATCCGAAACGTCGTATTTTGAGGTTCGCTAGTCAAAATGAAGTGATGTTGGTTTTGTTAGAAAGATAAGATAAATAAATACATATTTCCTGGAGAAGTCAAGATCTAAACCAATCTCGATCTGAGTAAAATTCCTTCTTCAAGCTTGAGATGCGGTACTGTTCGTGACAATCAGAACATGTAAGCGTCTGCTGACAATTTTTGGAGCTTTAGGTGTTCAAAAACATCGTTATTTGTATCGTTGGAAGGCTTTGAGAAATATCCGCAACTCTCGTGAAGAGGTCAAGAGCGAAATCGATCTCTATCTTTGTCAAATTGCATCCGTAAGTTGGTGACGTGATGTTGTTCCTGACAGTCATAACTTTGTGGCGTCTGATGGCCATATATTGAGTTGTAGGAGTCCGAATTGGATGAAACCGGTGTCTCATTAAAGCTAATATCCATATCTACAAGTTTCATGAAAACATCGAATCCTAATTCGGCCATTAAGAGGGTCTAAGAAGCATAATACGCTCACTGGTCCGAATGCAACGAGGTAAACAGCCTTGTGAATGTGCCCAGTGGATAACCACGTACCTTAGCAAATTTAAGAGGCGTCCAGTGAAGCTAATCAAGCGTCTATTCAGAATACAAAACATTATGAAGGCTGGAGAAGTAATTTTGAATGAAGTATTAAAATATTCAAAGTCCAAGCTTGACGAGAAAAAAAGGTACCATTTTCTATAAAGTCCTGAAGCATGAAGTACTGTAATAGAAGAACAGAAAAGCTTCAGCAATTCTAATAGAAGAAAGAGACGACAAGTGTGAGTAAAGACAAAAGCACAAAAGCTGCAAAAGCAAAACCACTGAAGATTGAAGTCAAGCGCCTGCTGCCCACAAGGAAGCATCCGAAACGTCGTATTTTGAGGTTCGCTAGTCAAAATGAAGTGATGTTGGTTTTGTTAGAAAGATAAGATAAATAAATACATATTTCCTGGAGAAGTCAAGATCTAAACCAATCTCGATCTGAGTAAAATTCCTTCTTCAAGCTTGAGATGCGGTACTGTTCGTGACAATCAGAACATGTAAGCGTCTGCTGACAATTTTTGGAGCTTTAGGTGTTCAAAAACATCGTTATTTGTATCGTTGGAAGGCTTTGAGAAATATCCGCAACTCTCGTGAAGAGGTCAAGAGCGAAATCGATCTCTATCTTTGTCAAATTGCATCCGTAAGTTGGTGACGTGATGTTGTTCCTGACAGTCATAACTTTGTGGCGTCTGATGGCCATATATTGAGTTGTAGGAGTCCGAATTGGATGAAACCGGTGTCTCATTAAAGCTAATATCCATATCTACAAGTTTCATGAAAACATCGAATCCTAATTCGGCCATTAAGAGGGTCTAAGAAGCATAATACGCTCACTGGTCCGAATGCAACGAGGTAAACAGCCTTGTGAATGTGCCCAGTGGATAACCACGCACCATAGCTAATTTAAGAGGCGTCCAGTGAACCTAATCAAGCGTCTATTCAGAATACAAAACATTATGAAGGCTGGAGAAGTAATTTTGAATGAAGTATTAAAATATTCAAAGTCCAAGCTTGACCAGAAAAAAAGGTACCATTTTCTATAAGGTCTTGAAGCATGAAGTACTGTAATAGAAGAACAGAAAAGCTTCAGCAATTCTAATAGAAGAAAGAGAAGACAAGTGTGAGTAAAGACAAAAGCACAAAAGCTGCAAAAGCAAAACCACTGAAGATTGAAGTCAAGCGCCTGCTGCCCACAATGAAGCATCCGAAACGTCGTATTTTGAGGTTCGCTAGTCGAAATGAAGTGATATTGGTTTTGTTAGAAAGATAAGATAAATAAATACATATTTCCTGGAGAAGTCAAGATCTAAACCAATCTCGATCTGAGTAAAATTCCTTCTTCAAGCTTGAGATGCGGTACTGTTCGTGACAATCAGAACATGTAAGCGTCTGCTGACAATTTTTGGAGCTTTAGGTGTTCAAAAACATCGATATTTGTATCGTTGGAAGGCTTTGAGAAATATCCGCAACTCTCGTGAAGAGGTCAAGAGCGAAATCGATCTCTATCTTTGTCAAATTGCATCCGTAAGTTGGTGACGTGATGTTGTTCCTGACAGTCATAACTTTGTGGCGTCTGATGGCCATATATTGAGTTGTAGGAGTCCGAATTGGATGAAACCGGTGTCTCATTAAAGCTAATATCCATATCTACAAGTTTCATGAAAACATCGAATCCTAATTCGGCCATTAAGAGGGTCTAAGAAGCATAATACGCTCACTGGTCCGAATGCAACGAGGTAAACAGCCTTGTGAATGTGCCCAGTGGATAACCACGCACCATAGCTAATTTAAGAGGCATCCAGTGAAGCTAATCAAGCGTCTATTCAGAATACAAAACATTATGAAGGCTGGAGAAGTAATTTTGAATGAAGTATTAAAATATTCAAAGTCCAAGCTTGACGAGAAAAAAGGTACCATTTTCTATAAAGTCCTGAAGCATGAAGTACTGTAATAGAAGAACAGAAAAGCTTCAGCAATTCTAATAGAAGAAAGAGAAGACAAGTGTGAGTAAAGACAAAAGCACAAAAGCTGCAAAAGCAAAACCACTGAAGATTGAAGTCAAGCGCCTGTTGCCCATAATGAAGCCTCTGAAACGTCGTATTTTGAGGTTCGCTAGTCGAAATGAAGTGATATTGGTTTTGTTAGAAAGATAAGGTAAATAAATACATATTTCCTGGAGAAGTCAAGATCTGAACCAATCTCGAACTGAGTAAATTCCTTCTTCAAGCTTGAGATGCGGTACTGTTCGTGACAATCAGAACATGCAAGCGTCTGCTGACAATTTTTGGAGCTTTAGGTGTTCAAAAACATCGATATTGGTATCTTTGGAAGGCTTTGAGAAATATCCGCAACTCTCGTGAAGAGGTCAAGAGCGAAATCGATCTCTATCTTTGTCAAATTGCATCCGTAAGTTGGTGACGTGATGTTGTTCCTGACAGTCATAACTTTGTGGCGTCTGATGGCCATATATTGAGTTGTAGGAGTCCGAATTGGATGAAACCGGTGTCTCATTAAAGCTAATATCCATATCTACAAGTTTCATGAAAACATCGAATCCTAATTCGGCCATTAAGAGGGTCTAAGAAGCATAATACGCTCACTGGTCAGAATGCAACGAGGTAAACAGCCTTGTGAATGTGCCCAGTGGATAACCACGTATCTTAGCAAATTTAAGAGGCATCCAGTGAAGCTAATCAAGCGTCTATTCAGAATACAAAACATTATGAAGGCTGGAGAAGTAATTTTGAATGAAGTATTAAGATATTCAAAGTCCAAGCTTGACCAGAAAATAAGGTACCATTTTCTATAAAGTCCTGAAGCAGGAAGTATTGTAAAAGAAGAACAAAAAAGCTTCAGCAATTCTAATGGAAGAAAGAGAAGACAAGTGTGAATAAATACAAAAGCACAAAAGCTGCAAAGGCAAAACCACTGAAGATTGAAGTCAAGCGCCAGCCGCCGACAATGAAGCATCCGAAACGTCGTATTTTGAGGTACGCTCGTCGAAATGAAGTGATATTGGTTTGTTGAAAGATAAGATAAATAAATACATGTTTCCTACAGAAGTCAGATCTGAAACCAATCTCGATCTGAGTGAAATTCCTTCTTCAAGCCTGAGATATGGTACTGTTCGTGACAATCAGAACATGCAAGCGTCTGCTGACAATTTATGGAGCTTTAGGTGTTCAAAAACATCGATATTGGTATCGTTGGAAGGCTTTGAGAAATATCCGCAACTCTCGTGAAGAGGTCAAGAGCGAAATCGATCTCTATCTTTGTCAAATTGCATCCGTAAGTTAGTGACGTGATGTTGTTCCTGACAGTCATAACTTTGGGGCGTCTGATGGCCATATATTGAGTTGTAGTAGTCCGAATTGGATGAAACCGGTGTCTGATTAAAGCTAATATCCATATCTACAAGTTTCATGAAAACATCGAATCCTAATTCGGCCATTAAGAGGGTCTAAGAAGCATAATACGCTCACTGGTCAGAATGCAATGAGGTAAACAGCCTTGTGAATGTGCCCAGTGGATAACCACGCACCATAGCTAATTTAAGAGGCATCCAGTGAAGCTAATCAAGCGTCTATTCAGAATACAAAACATTATGAAGGCTGGAGAAGTAATTTTGAATGAAGTATTAAAATATTCAAAGTCCAAGCTTGACCAGAAAAAAAGGTACCATTTTCTATAAAGTCCTGAAGCATGAAGTACTGTAATAGAAGAACAGAAAAGCTTCAGCAATTCTAATAGAAGAAAGAGACGACAAGTGTGAGTAAAGACAAAAGCACAAAAGCTGCAAAAGCAAAACCACTGAAGATTGAAGTCAAGCGCCTGCTGCCCACAATGAAGCATCCGAAACGTCGTATTTTGAGGTTCGCTAGTCGAAATGAAGTGATATTGGTTTTGTTAGAAAGATAAGATAAATAAATACATATTTCCTGGAGAAGTCAAGATCTAAACCAATCTCGATCTGAGTAAAATTCCTTCTTCAAGCTTGAGATGCGGTACTGTTCGTGACAATCAGAACATGCAAGCGTCTGCTGACAATTTTTGGAGCTTTAGGTGTTCAAAAACATCGATATTGGTATCGTTGGAAGGCTTTGAGAAATATCCGCAACTCTCGTGAAGAGGTCAAGAGCGAAATCGATCTCTATCTTTGTCAAATTGCATCCGTAAGTTGGTGACGTGATGTTGTTCCTGACAGTCATAACTTTGTGGCGTCTGATGGCCATATATTGAGTTGTAGGAGTCCGAATTGGATGAAACCGGTGTCTCATTAAAGCTAATATCCATATCTACAAGTTTCATGAAAACATCGAATCCTAATTCGGCCATTAAGAGGGTCTAAGAAGCATAATACGCTCACTGGTCAGAATGCAACGAGGTAAACAGCCTTGTGAATGTGCCCAGTGGATAACCACGCACCTTAGCAAATTTAAGAGGCGTCCAGTGAAGCTAATCAAGCGTCTATTCAGAATACAAAACATTATGAAGGCTGGAGAAGTAATTTTGAATGAAGTATTAAGATATTCAAAGTCCAAGCTTGACCAGAAAATAAGGTACCATTTTCTATAAAGTCCTGAAGCATGAAGTACTGTAATAGAAGAACAGAAAAGCTTCAGCAATTCTAATAGAAGAAAGAGACGACAAGTGTGAGTAAAGACAAAAGCACAAAAGCTGCCAAAGCAAAACCACTGAAGATTGAAGTCAAGCGCCTGCTGCCCACAATGAAGCATCTGAAACGCCGTATTTTGAGGTTCGCTAGTCGAAATGAAGTGATATTGGTTTTTTTAGAAAGATAAGATAAATAAATACATATTTCCTGGAGAAGTCAAGATCTAAACCAATCTCGATCTGAGTAAAATTCCTTCTTCAAGCTTGAGATGCGGTACTGTTCGTGACAATCAGAACATGCAAGCGTCTGCTGACAATTTTTGGAGCTTTAGGTGTTCAAAAACATCGATATTGGTATCGTTGGAAGGCTTTGAGAAATATCCGCAACTCTCGTGAAGAGGTCAAGAGCGAAATCGATCTCTATCTTTGTCAAATTGCATCCGTAAGTTGGTGACGTGATGTTGTTCCTGACAGTCATAACTTTGTGGCGTCTGATGGCCATATATTGAGTTGTAGGAGTCCGAATTGGATGAAACCGGTGTCTCATTAAAGCTAATATCCATATCTACAAGTTTCATGAAAACATCGAATCCTAATTCGGCCATTAAGAGGGTCTAAGAAGCATAATACGCTCACTGGTCCGAATGCAACGAGGTAAACAGCCTTGTGAATGTGCCCAGTGGATAACCACGCACCATAGCTAATTTAAGAGGCATCCAGTGAAGCTAATCAAGCGTCTATTCAGAATACAAAACATTATGAAGGCTGGAGAAGTAATTTTGAATGAAGTATTAAAATATTCAAAGTCCAAGCTTGACCAGAAAAAAAGGTACCATTTTCTATAAGGTCCTGAAGCATGAAGTACTGTAATAGAAGAACAGAAAAGCTTCAGCAATTCTAATAGAAGAAAGAGACGACAAGTGTGAGTAAAGACAAAAGCACAAAAGCTGCAAAAGCAAAACCACTGAAGATTGAAGTCAAGCGCCTGCTGCCCACAATGAAGCATCCGAAACGTCGTATTTTGAGGTTCGCTAGTCAAAATGAAGTGATATTGGTTTTGTTAGAAAGATAAGATAAATAAATACATATTTCCTGGAGAAGTCAAGATCTGAACCAATCTCGAACTGAGTAAAATTCCTTCTTCAAGCTTGAGATGCGGTACTTTCGTGACAATCAGAACATGCAAGCGTCTGCTGACAATTTTGGAGCTTTAGGTGTTCAAAAACATCGATATTTGTATCTTGGAAGGCTTTGAGAAATATCCGCAACTCTCGTGAAGAGGTCAAGAGCGAAATCGATCTCTATCTTTGTCAAATTGCATCCGTAAGTTGGTGACGTGATGTTGTTCCTGACAGTCATAACTTTGTGGCGTCTGATGGCCATATATTGAGTTGTAGGAGTCCGAATTGGATGAAACCGGTGTCTCATTAAAGCTAATATCCATATCTACAAGTTTCATGAAAACATCGAATCCTAATTCGGCCATTAAGAGGGTCTAAGAAGCATAATACGCTCACTGGTCAGAATGCAACGAGGTAAACAGCCTTGTGAATGTGCCCAGTGGATAACCACGCACCTTAGCTAATTTAAGAGGCGTCCAGTGAAGCTAATCAAGCGTCTATTCAGAATACAAAACATTATGAAGGCTGGAGAAGTAATTTTGAATGAAGTATTAAAATATTCAAAGTCCAAGCTTGACTAGAAAAAAAGGTACCATTTTCTATAAAGTCCTGAAGCATGAAGTACTGTAATAGAAGAACAGAAAAGCTTCAGCAATTCTAATAGAAGAAAGAGAAGACAAGTGTGAGTAAAGACAAAAGCACAAAAGCTGCAAAAGCAAAACCACTGAAGATTGAAGTCAAGCGCCTGCTGCCCACAATGAAGCATCCGAAACGTCGTATTTTGAGGTTCGCTAGTCGAAATGAAGTGATTTGGTTTTGTTAGAAAGATAAGATAAATAAATACATATTTCCTGGAGAGTCAAGATCTAAACCAATCTCGATCTGAGTAAAATTCCTTCTTCAAGCTTGAGATGCGGTACTGTTCGTGACAATCAGAACATGTAAGCGTCTGCTGACAATTTTTGGAGCTTTAGGTGTTCAAAAACATCGATATTTGTATCGTTGGAAGGCTTTGAGAAATATCCGCAACTCTCGTGAAGAGGTCAAGAGCGAAATCGATCTCTATCTTTGTCAAATCACATCCGTAAGTTGGTGACGTGATGTTGTTCCTGACAGTCATAACTTTTGGCGTCTGATAGCCATATATTGAGTTGTAGGAGTCCGAATTGGATGAAACCGGTGTCTCATTAAAGCTAATATCCATATCTACAAGTTTCATGAAAACATCGAATCCTAATTCGGCCATTAAGAGGGTCTAAGAAGCATAATACGCTCACTGGTCAGAATGCAACGAGGTAAACAGCCTTGTGAATGTGCCCAGTGGATAACCACGCACCATAGCAAATTTAAGAGGCATCCAGTGAAGCTAATCAAGCGTCTATTCAGAATACAAAACATTATGAAGGCTGGAGAAGTAATTTTGAATGAAGTATTAAGATATTCAAAGTCCAAGCTTGACCAGAAAATAAGGTACCATTTTCTATAAAGTCCTGAAGCATGAAGTACTGTAATAGAAGAACAGAAAAGCTTCAGCAATTCTAATAGAAGAAAGAGAAGACAAGTGTGAGTAAAGACAAAAGCACAAAAGCTGCAAAAGCAAAACCACTGAAGATTGAAGTCAAGCGCCTGTTGCCCGACAACGAAGCTCCGAAACGTCGTATTTTGAGGTTCGCTAGTCGAAATGAAGTGATATTGGTTTTGTTAGAAAGATAAGATAAATAAATACATATTTCCTGGAGAAGTCAAGATCTAAACCAATCTCGATCTGAGTAAAATTCCTTCTTCAAGCTTGAGATGCGGTACTGTTCGTGACAATCAGAACATGCAAGCGTCTGCTGACAATTTTTGGAGCTTTAGGTTTCAAAAACATCGATATTTGTATCGTTGGAAGGCTTTGAGAAATATCCGCAACTCTCGTGAAGAGGTCAAGAGCGAAATCGATCTCTATCTTTGTCAAATTGCATCCGTAAGTTGGTGACGTGATGTTGTTCCTGACAGTCATAACTTTGTGGCGTCTGATGGCCATATATTGAGTTGTAGGAGTCCGAATTGGATGAAACCGGTGTCTCATTAAAGCTAATATCCATATCTACAAGTTTCATGAAAACATCGAATCCTAATTCGGCCATTAAGAGGGTCTAAGAAGCATAATACGCTCACTGGTCCGAATGCAACGAGGTAAACAGCCTTGTGAATGTGCCCAGTGGATAACCACGCACCATAGCTAATTTAAGAGGCGTCCAGTGAACCTAATCAAGCGTCTATTCAGAATACAAAACATTATGAAGGCTGGAGAAGTAATTTTGAATGAAGTATTAAAATATTCAAAGTCCAAGCTTGACCAGAAAAAAGGTACCATTTTCTATAAGGTCTTGAAGCATGAAGTACTGTAATAGAAGAACAGAAAAGCTTCAGCAATTCTAATAGAAGAAAGAGACGACAAGTGTGAGTAAAGACAAAAGCACAAAAGCTGCAAAAGCAAAACCACTGAAGATTGAAGTCAAGCGCCTGCTGCCCACAAGGAAGCATCCGAAACGTCGTATTTTGAGGTTCGCTAGTCAAAATGAAGTGATGTTGGTTTTGTTAGAAAGATAAGATAAATAAATACATATTTCCTGGAGAAGTCAAGATCTAAACCAATCTCGATCTGAGTAAAATTCCTTCTTCAAGCTTGAGATGCGGTACTGTTCGTGACAATCAGAACATGTAAGCGTCTGCTGACAATTTTTGGAGCTTTAGGTGTTCAAAAACATCGATATTTGTATCGTTGGAAGGCTTTGAGAAATATCCGCAACTCTCGTGAAGAGGTCAAGAGCGAAATCGATCTCTATCTTTGTCAAATTGCATCCGTAAGTTGGTGACGTGATGTTGTTCCTGACAGTCATAACTTTGTGGCGTCTGATGGCCATATATTGAGTTGTAGGAGTCCGAATTGGATGAAACCGGTGTCTCATTAAAGCTAATATCCATATCTACAAGTTTCATGAAAACATCGAATCCTAATTCGGCCATTAAGAGGGTCTAAGAAGCATAATACGCTCACTGGTCAGAATGCAACGAGGTAAACAGCCTTGTGAATGTGCCCAGTGGATAACCACGTACCTTAGCAAATTTAAGAGGCGTCCAGTGAAGCTAATCAAGCGTCTATTCAGAATACAAAACATTATGAAGGCTGGAGAAGTAATTTTGAATGAAGTATTAAAGATATTCAAAGTCCAAGCTTGACCAGAAAATAAGGTACCATTTTCTCTAAAAAGTCCTGAAGCATGAAGTACTGTAATAGAAGAACAGAAAAGCTTCAGCAATTCTAATAGAAGAAAGAGAAGACAAGTGTGAGTAAAAACAAAAGCACAAAAGCTGCAAAAGCAAAACCACTGAAGATTGAAGTCAAGCGCCTTGTGCCGACAACGAAGCGTCCGAAACGTCGTATTTTGAGGTTCGCTAGTCGAAATGAAGTGATATTGGTTTTGTTAGAAAGATAAGATAAATAAATACATATTTCCTAGAGAAGTCAAGATCTAAACCAATCTCGATCTGAGTAAAATTCCTTCTTCAAGCTTGAGATGCGGTACTGTTCGTGACAATCAGAACATGTAAGCGTCTGCTGACAATTTTTGGAGCTTTAGGTGTTCAAAAACATCGATATTTGTGTCGTTGGAAGGCTTTGAGAAATATCCGCAACTCTCGTGAAGAGGTCAAGAGCGAAATCGATCTCTATCTTTGTCAAATTGCATCCGTAAGTTGGTGACGTGATGTTGTTCCTGACAGTCATAACTTTGTGGCGTCTGATGGCCATATATTGAGTTGTAGGAGTCCGAATTGGATGAAACCGGTGTCTCATTAAAGCTAATATCCATATCTACAAGTTTCATGAAAACATCGAATCCTAATTCGGCCATTAAGAGGGTCTAAGAAGCATAATACGCTCACTGGTCCGAATGCAACGAGGTAAACAGCCTTGTGAATGTGCCCAGTGGATAACCACGCACCATAGCTAATTTAAGAGGCATCCAGTGAAGCTAATCAAGCGTCTATTCAGAATACAAAACATTATGAAGGCTGGAGAAGTAATTTTGAATGAAGTATTAAAATATTCAAAGTCCAAGCTTGACGAGAAAAAAAGGTACCATTTTCTATAAAGTCCTGAAGCATGAAGTACTGTAATAGAAGAACAGAAAAGCTTCAGCAATTCTAATAGAAGAAAGAGAAGACAAGTGTGAGTAAAGACAAAAGCACAAAAGCTGCAAAAGCAAAACCACTGAAGATTGAAGTCAAGCGCCTGCTGCCCATAATGAAGCCTCTGAAACGTCGTATTTTGAGGTTCGCTAGTCGAAATGAAGTGATATTGGTTTTGTTAGAAAGATAAGGTAAATAAATACATATTTCCTGGAGAAGTCAAGATCTGAACCAATCTCGAACTGAGTAAAATTCCTTCTTCAAGCTTGAGATGCGGTACTGTTCGTGACAATCAGAACATGCAAGCGTCTGCTGACAATTTTTGGAGCTTTAGGTGTTCAAAAACATCGATATTGGTATCTTTGGAAGGCTTTGAGAAATATCTGCAACTCTCGTGAAGAGGTCAAGAGCGAAATCGATCTCTATCTTTGTCAAATTGCATCCGTAAGTTGGTGACGTGATGTTGTTCCTGACAGTCATAACTTTGTGGCGTCTGATGGCCATATATTGAGTTGTAGGAGTCCGAATTGGATGAAACCGTGTCTCATTAAAGCTAATATCCATATCTACAAGTTTCATGAAAACATCGAATCCTAATTCGGCCATTAAGAGGGTCTAAGAAGCATAATACGCTCACTGGTCAGAATGCAACGAGGTAAACAGCCTTGTGAATGTGCCCAGTGGATAACCACGTACCTTAGCAAATTTAAGAGGCGTCCAGTGAAGCTAATCAAGCGTCTATTCAGAATACAAAACATTATGAAGGCTGGAGAAGTAATTTTGAATGAAGTATTAAGATATTCAAAGTCCAAGCTTGACCAGAAAAAAAGGTACCATTTTCTAAAAGTCCTGAAGCATGAAGTACTGTAATAGAAGAACAAAAAAGCTTCAGCAATTCTAATAGAAGAAAGAGAAGACAAGTGTGAGTAAAGACAAAAGCACAAAAGCTGCAAAGCAAAACCACTGAAGATTGAAGTCAAGCGCCTGCTGCCGACAATGAAGCATCCGAAACGTCGTATTTTGAGTTCGCTAGTCGAAATGAAGTGATCTTGGTTTGTTGGAAGATAAGTAAATACCTACATATTTCCTGGAGAAGTCAAGATCTAAACCAATCTCGATCTGAGTGAAAATCCTTCTTCAAGCTTGAGATGCGGTACTGTTCGTGACAATCAGAACATGCAAGCGTCTGCTGACAATTTTGGAGCTTTAGGTGTTCAAAAACATCGATATTGGTATCGTTGGAAGGCTTTGAGAAATATCCGCAACTCTCGTGAAGAGGTCAAGAGAAAATCGATCTCTATCTTTGTCAAATTGCATCCGTAAGTTGGTGACGTGATGTTGTTCCTGACAGTCATAACTTTGGGCGTCTGATGGCCATATATTGAGTTGTAGGAGTCCGAATTGGATGAAACCGTGTCTCATTAAAGCTAATATCCATATCTACAAGTTTCATGAAAACATCGAATCCTAATTCGGCCATTAAGAGGGTCTAGAAGCATAATACGCTCACTGGTCCGAATGCAACGAGGTAAACAGCCTTGTGAATGTGCCCAGTGGATAACCACGCACCATAGCTAATTTAAGAGGCATCCAGTGAAGCTAATCAAGCGTCTATTCAGAATACAAAACATTATGAAGGCTGGAGAAGTAATTTTGAATGAAGTATTAAAATATTCAAAGTCCAAGCTTGACCAGAAAAAAGGTACCATTTTCTATAAGGTCCTGAAGCATGAAGTACCGTAATAGAAGAACAGAAAAGCTTCAGCAATTCTAATAGAAGAAAGAGACGACAAGTGTGAGTAAAGACAAAAGCACAAAAGCTGCAAAAGCAAAACCACTGAAGATTGAAGTCAAGCGCCTGCTGCCCACAATGAAGCATCCGAAACGTCGTATTTTGAGGTTCGCTAGTCAAAATGAAGTGATATTGGTTTTGTTAGAAAGATAAGGTAAATAAATACATATTTCCTGGAGAAGTCAAGATCTGAACCAATCTCGAACTGAGTAAAATTCCTTCTTCAAGCTTGAGATGCGGTACTGTTCGTGACAATCAGAACATGCAAGCGTCTGCTGACAATTTTTGGAGCTTTAGGTGTTCAAAAACATCGATATTGGTATCTTTGGAAGGCTTTGAGAAATATCGGCAACTCTCGTGATGAGGTCAAGAGCGAAATCGATCTCTATCTTTGTCAAATTGCATCCGTAAGTTGGTGACGTGATGTTGTTCCTGACAGTCATAACTTTGTGGCGTCTGATGGCCATATATTGAGTTGTAGGAGTCCGAATTGGATGAATCCGGTGTCTCATTAAATCTAATATCCATATCTACAAGTTTCATGAAAACATCGAATCCTAATTCGGCCATTAAGAGGGTCTAAGAAGCATAATACGCTCACTGGTCCGAATGCAACGAGGTAAACAGCCTTGTGAATGTGCCCAGTGGATAACCACGCGCCATAGCTAATTTAAGAGGCATCCAGTGAAGCTAATCAAGTGTCTATTCAGAATACAAAACATTATGAAGGCTGGAGAAGTAATTTTGAATGAAGTATTAAAATATTCAAAGTCCAAGCTTGACCAGAAAAAAGGTACCATTTTCTATAAGGTCCTGAAGCATGAAGTACCGTAATAGAAGAACAGAAAAGCTTCAGCAATTCTAATAGAAGAAAGAGACGACAAGTGTGAGTAAAGACAAAAGCACAAAAGCTGCAAAAGCAAAACCACTGAAGATTGAAGTCAAGCGCCTGCTGCCCACAATGAAGCATCCGAAACGTCGTATTTTGAGGTTCGCTAGTCGAAATGAAGTGATATTGGTTTTGTTAGAAAGATAAGATAAATAAATACATATTTCCTGGAGAAGTCAAGATCTAAACCAATCTCGATCTGAGTAAAATTCCTTCTTCAAGCTTGAGATGCGGTACTGTTCGTGACAATCAGAACATGCAAGCGTCTGCTGACAATTTTTGGAGCTTTAGGTGTTCAAAAACATCGATATATTGGTATCGTTGGAAGGCTTTGAGAAATATCCGCAACTCTCGTGAAGAGGTCAAGAGCGAAATCGATCTCTATCTTTGTCAAATTGCATCCGTAAGTTGGTGACGTGATGTTGTTCCTGACAGTCATAACATTTGGCGTCTGATGGCCATATATTGAGTTGTAGGAGTCCGAATTGGATGAAACCGGTGTCTCATTAAAGCTAATATCCATATCTACAAGTTTCATGAAAACATCGAATCCTAATTCGGCCATTAAGAGGGTCTAAGAAGCATAATACGCTCACTGGTCCGAATGCAACGAGGTAAACAGCCTTGTGAATGTGCCCAGTGGATAACCACGCACCATAGCTAATTTAAGAGGCATCCAGTGAAGCTAATCAAGTGTCTATTCAGAATACAAAACATTATGAAGGCTGGAGAAGTAATTTTGAATGAAGTATTAAAATATTCAAAGTCCAAGCTTGACCAGAAAAAAGGTACCATTTTCTATAAGGTCCTGAAGCATGAAGTACCGTAATAGAAGAACAGAAAAGCTTCAGCAATTCTAATAGAAGAAAGAGACGACAAGTGTGAGTAAAGACAAAAGCACAAAAGCTGCAAAAGCAAAACCACTGAAGATTGAAGTCAAGCGCCTGCTGCCCACAATGAAGCATCCGAAACGTCGTATTTTGAGGTTCGCTAGTCAAAATGAAGTGATATTGGTTTTGTTAGAAAGATAAGATAAATAAATACATATTTCCTGGAGAAGTCAAGATCTAAACCAATCTCGATCTGAGTAAAATTCCTTCTTCAAGCTTGAGATGCGGTACTGTTCGTGACAATCAGAACATGCAAGCGTCTGCTGACAATTTTTGGAGCTTTAGGTGTTCAAAAACATCGATATTGGTATCTTTGGAAGGCTTTGAGAAATATCTGCAACTCTCGTGAAGAGGTCAAGAGCGAAATCGATCTCTATCTTTGTCAAATTGCATCCGTAAGTTGGTGACGTGATGTTGTTCCTGACAGTCATAACTTTGTGCGTCTGATGGCCAATATTAGATTGTAGGAGTCCGAATTGGATGAAACCGGTGTCTCATTAAAGCTAATATCCATATCTACAAGTTTCATGAAAACATCGAATCCTAATTCGGCCATTAAGAGGGTCTAAGAAGCATAATACGCTCACTGGTCCGAATGCAACGAGGTAAACAGCCTTGTGAATGTGCCCAGTGGATAACCACGCACCATAGCTAATTTAAGAGGCGTCCAGTGAAGCTAATCAAGCGTCTATTCAGAATACAAAACATTATGAAGGCTGGAGAAGTAATTTTGAATGAAGTATTAAAATATTCAAAGTCCAAGCTTGACCAGAAAAAAAGGTACCATTTTCTATAAAGTCCTGAAGCATGAAGTACTGTAATAGAAGAACAGAAAAGCTTCAGCAATTCTAATAGAAGAAAGAGAAGACAAGTGTGAGTAAAGACAAAAGCACAAAAGCTGCAAAAGCAAAACCACTGAAGATTGAAGTCAAGCGCCTGCTGCCCACAATGAAGCATCCGAAACGTCGTATTTTGAGGTTCGCTAGTCGAAATGAAGTGATATTGGTTTTGTTAGAAAGATAAGATAAATAAATACATATTTCCTGGAGAAGTCAAGATCTAAACCAATCTCGATCTGAGTAAAATTCCTTCTTCAAGCTTGAGATGCGGTACTGTTCGTGACAATCAGAACATGTAAGCGTCTGCTGACAATTTTTGGAGCTTTAGGTGTTCAAAAACATCGATATTTGTATCGTTGGAAGGCTTTGAGAAATATCCGCAACTCTCGTGAAGAGGTCAAGAGCGAAATCGATCTCTATCTTTGTCAAATTGCATCCGTAAGTTGGTGACGTGATGTTGTTCCTGACAGTCATAACTTTGTGGCGTCTGATGGCCATATATTGAGTTGTAGGAGTCCGAATTGGATGAAACCGGTGTCTCATTAAAGCTAATATCCATATCTACAAGTTTCATGAAAACATCGAATCCTAATTCGGCCATTAAGAGGGTCTAAGAAGCATAATACGCTCACTGGTCCGAATGCAACGAGGTAAACAGCCTTGTGAATGTGCCCAGTGGATAACCACGCACCATAGCTAATTTAAGAGGCATCCAGTGAAGCTAATCAAGTGTCTATTCAGAATACAAAACATTATGAAGGCTGGAGAAGTAATTTTGAATGAAGTATTAAAATATTCAAAGTCCAAGCTTGACCAGAAAAAAAGGTACCATTTTCTATAAGGTCTTGAAGCATGAAGTACTAAATAGAAGAACAGAAAAGCTTCAGCAATTCTAATAGAAGAAAGAGAAGACAAGTGTGAGTAAAGACAAAAGCACAAAAGCTGCAAAAGCAAAACCACTGAAGATTGAAGTCAAGCGCCTGCTGCCCACAAGAAGCATCCGAAACGTCGTATTTTGAGGTTCGCTAGTCGAAATGAAGTGATATGGTTTTGTTAGAAGATAAGATAAATAAATACATATTTCCTGGAGAAGTCAAGATCTAAACCAATCTCGATCTGAGTAAATTCCTTCTTCAAGCTTGAGATGCGGTACTGTTCGTGACAATCAGAACATGTAAGCGTCTGCTGACAATTTTTGGAGCTTTAGGTGTTCAAAAACATCGATATTTGTATCGTTGGAAGGCTTTGAGAAATATCCGCAACTCTCGTGAAGAGGTCAAGAGCGAAATCGATCTCTATCTTTGTCAAATTGCATCCGTAAGTTGGTGACGTGATGTTGTTCCTGACAGTCATAACTTTGTGGCGTCTGATGGCCATATATTGAGTTGTAGGAGTCCGAATTGGATGAAACCGGTGTCTCATTAAAGCTAATATCCATATCTACAAGTTTCATGAAAACATCGAATCCTAATTCGGCCATTAAGAGGGTCTAAGAAGCATAATACGCTCACTGGTCCGAATGCAACGAGGTAAACAGCCTTGTGAATGTGCCCAGTGGATAACCACGCACCATAGCTAATTTAAGAGGCGTCCAGTGAACCTAATCAAGCGTCTATTCAGAATACAAAACATTATGAAGGCTGGAGAAGTAATTTTGAATGAAGTATTAAAATATTCAAAGTCCAAGCTTGGCGAGAAAAAAAGGTACCATTTTCTATAAAGTCCTGAAGCATGAAGTACTGTAATAGAAGAACAGAAAAGCTTTAGCAATTCTAATAGAAGAAAGAGAAGACAAGTGTGAGTAAAGACAAAAGCACAAAAGCTCCAAAAGCAAAACCACCGAAGATTGAAGTCAAGCGCCTGCTGCCCACAATGAAGCATCTGAAACGTCGTATTTTGAGGTTCGCTAGTCAAAATGAAGTGATATTGGTTTTGTTAGAAAGATAAGGTAAATAAATACATATTTCCTGGAGAAGTCAAGATCTGAACCAATCTCGAACTGAGTAAATTCCTTCTTCAAGCTTGAGATGCGGTACTGTTCGTGACAATCAGAACATGCAAGCGTCTGCTGACAATTTTTGGAGCTTTAGGTGTTCAAAAACATCGATATTGGTATCTTTGGAAGGCTTTGAGAAATATCCGCAACTCTCGTGAAGAGGTCAAGAGCGAAATCGATCTCTATCTTTGTCAAATTGCATCCGTAAGTTGGTGACGTGATGTTGTTCCTGACAGTCATAACTTTGTGGCGTCTGATGGCCATATATTGAGTTGTAGGAGTCCGAATTGGATGAAACCGGTGTCTCATTAAAGCTAATATCCATATCTACAAGTTTCATGAAAACATCGAATCCTAATTCGGCCATTAAGAGGGTCTAAGAAGCATAATACGCTCACTGGTCCGAATGCAACGAGGTAAACAGCCTTGTGAATGTGCCCAGTGGATAACCACGCACCATAGCTAATTTAAGAGGCGTCCAGTGAACCTAATCAAGCGTCTATTCAGAATACAAAACATTATGAAGGCTGGAGAAGTAATTTTGAATGAAGTATTAAAATATTCAAAGTCCAAGCTTGACCAGAAAAAAAGGTACCATTTTCTATAAGGTCTTGAAGCATGAAGTACTGTAATAGAAGAACAGAAAAGCTTCAGCAATTCTAACAGAAGAAAGAGAAGACAAGTGTGAGTAAAGACAAAAGCACAAAAGCTGCAAAAGCAAAACCACTGAAGATTGAAGTCAAGCGCCTGCTGCCCACAATGAAGCATCCGAAACGTCGTATTTTGAGGTTCGCTAGTCAAAATGAAGTGATGTTGGTTTTGTTAGAAAGATAAGATAAATAAATACATATTTCCTGGAGAAGTCAAGATCTAAACCAATCTCGATCTGAGTAAAATTCCTTCTTCAAGCTTGAGATGCGGTACTGTTCGTGACAATCAGAACATGCAAGCGTCTGCTGACAATTTTTGGAGCTTTAGGTGTTCAAAAACATCGATATTGGTATCTTTGGAAGGCTTTGAGAAATATCTGCAACTCTCGTGAAGAGGTCAAGAGCGAAATCGATCTCTATCTTTGTCAAATTGCATCCGTAAGTTGGTGACGTGATGTTGTTCCTGACAGTCATAACTTTGTGGCGTCTGATGGCCATATATTGAGTTGTAGGAGTCCGAATTGGATGAAACCGGTGTCTCATTAAAGCTAATATCCATATCTACAAGTTTCATGAAAACATCGAATCCTAATTCGGCCATTAAGAGGGTCTAAGAAGCATAATACGCTCACTGGTCCGAATGCAACGAGGTAAACAGCCTTGTGAATGTGCCCAGTGGATAACCACGCACCATAGCTAATTTAAGAGGCATCCAGTGAAGCTAATCAAGCGTCTATTCAGAATACAAAACATTATGAAGGCTGGAGAAGTAATTTTGAATGAAGTATTAAAATATTCAAAGTCCAAGCTTGACCAGAAAAAAAGGTACCATTTTCTATAAGGTCTTGAAGCATGAAGTACTGTAATAGAAGAACAGAAAAGCTTCAGCAATTCTAATAGAAGAAAGAGAAGACAAGTGTGAGTAAAGACAAAAGCACAAAAGCTGCAAAAGCAAAACCACTGAAGATTGAAGTCAAGCGCCTGCTGCCCACAATGAAGCTCCGAAACGTCGTATTTGAGGTTCGCTAGTCGAAATGAAGTGATATTGGTTTTGTTAGAAAGATAAGATAAATAAATACATTTTCCTGGAGAAGTCAAGATCTGAACCAAACTCGAATCGCTGAGTAAAATTCCTTCTTCAAGCTTGAGATGCGGTACTGTTCGTGACAATCAGAACATGCAAGCGTCTGCTGACAATTTTTGGAGCTTTAGGTGTTCAAAAACATCGATATTGGTATCTTGGAAGGCTTTGAGAAATATCCGCAACTCTCGTGAAGAGGTCAAGAGCGAAATCGATCTCTATCTTTGTCAAATTGCATCCGTAAGTTGGTGACGTGATGTTGTTCCTGACAGTCATAACTTTGTGGCGTCTGATGGCCATATATTGAGTTGTAGGAGTCCGAATTGGATGAAACCGTGTCTCATTAAAGCTAATATCCATATCTACAAGTTTCATGAAAACATCGAATCCTAATTCGGCCATTAAGAGGGTCTAAGAAGCATAATACGCTCACTGGTCCGAATGCAACGAGGTAAACAGCCTTGTGAATGTGCCCAGTGGATAACCACGCACCATAGCTAATTTAAGAGGCATCCAGTGAAGCTAATCAAGCGTCTATTCAGAATACAAAACATTATGAAGGCTGGAGAAGTAATTTTGAATGAAGTATTAAAATATTCAAAGTCCAAGCTTGACCAGAAAAAAAGGTACCATTTTCTATAAGGTCCTGAAGCATGAAGTACTGTAATAGAAGAACAGAAAAGCTTCAGCAATTCTAATAGAAGAAAGAGAAGACAAGTGTGAGTAAAGACAAAAGCACAAAAGCTGCAAAAGCAAAACCACTGAAGATTGAAGTCAAGCGCCTGCTGCCACAAGGAAGCATCTGAAACGTCGTATTTTGAGTTCGCTAGTCAAAATGAAGTGATATTGGTTTTGTTAGAAAGATAAGATAAATAAATACATATTTCCTGGAGAAGTCAAGATCTAAGAACCAATCTCGATCTGAGTAAAATTCCTTCTTCAAGCTTGAGATGCGGTACTGTTCGTGACAATCAGAACATGCAAGCGTCTGCTGACAATTTTTTGGAGCTTTAGGTGTTCAAAAACATCGATATTGGTATCGTTGGAAGGCTTTGAGAAATATCCGCAACTCTCGTGAAGAGGTCAAGAGCGAAATCGATCTCTATCTTTGTCAAATTGCATCCGTAAGTTGGTGACGTGATGTTTGTTCCTGACAGTCATAACTTTGTGGCGTCTGATGGCCATATATTGAGTTGTAGGAGTCCGAATTGGATGAAACCGGTGTCTCATTAAAGCTAATATCCATATCTACAAGTTTCATGAAAACATCGAATCCTAATTCGGCCATTAAGAGGGTCTAAGAAGCATAATACGCTCACTGGTCCGAATGCAACGAGGTAAACAGCCTTGTGAATGTGCCCAGTGGATAACCACGCACCATAGCTAATTTAAGAGGCGTCCAGTGAACCTAATCAAGCGTCTATTCAGAATACAAAACATTATGAAGGCTGGAGAAGTAATTTTGAATGAAGTATTAAAATTCAAAGTCCAAGCTTGACCAGAAAATAAGGTACCATTTTCTATAAAGTCCTGAAGCATGAAGTACTGTAATAGAAGAACAGAAAAGCTTCAGCAATTCTAATAGAAGAAAGAGAAGACAAGTGTGAGTAAAGACAAATGAGCAAAATCTGCAAAAGCAAAACCACTGAAGATTGAAGTCAAGCGCCTGTTGCCGACAACGAAGCATCCGAAACGTCGTATTTTGAGGTTCGCGAGTCGAAATGAAGTGATATGGTTTTGTTAGAAAGATAAGATAAATAAATACATATTTCCTGGAGAAGTCAAGATCTAAACCAATCTCGATCTGAGTAAAATTCCTTCTTCAAGCTTGAGATGCGGTACTGTTCGTGACAATCAGAACATGTAAGCGTCTGCTGACAATTTTTGGAGCTTTAGGTGTTCAAAAACATCGATATTTGTATCGTTGGAAGGCTTTGAGAAATATCCGCAACTCTCGTGAAGAGGTCAAGAGCGAAATCGATCTCTATCTTTGTCAAATTGCATCCGTAAGTTGGTGACGTGATGTTGTTCCTGACAGTCATAACTTTGTGGCGTCTGATGGCCATATATTGAGTTGTAGGAGTCCGAATTGGATGAAACCGGTGTCTCATTAAAGCTAATATCCATATCTACAAGTTTCATGAAAACATCGAATCCTAATTCGGCCATTAAGAGGGTCTAAGAAGCATAATACGCTCACTGGTCAGAATGCAACGAGGTAAACAGCCTTGTGAATGTGCCCAGTGGATAACCACGTACCTTAGCAAATTTAAGAGGCGTCCAGTGAAGCTAATCAAGCGTCTATTCAGAATACAAAACATTATGAAGGCTGGAGAAGTAATTTTGAATGAAATATTAAGATATTCAAAGTCCAAGCTTGACTAGAAAATAAGGTACCATTTTCTATAAAGTCCTGAAGCATGAAGTACTGTAATAGAAGAACAGAAAAACTTCAGCAATTCTAATAGAAGAAAGAGAAGACAAGTGTGAGTAAAGACAAATGAGCAAAATCTTCAAAAGCAAAACCACTGAAGATTGAAGTCAAGCGCCGGTTGCCGACAACGAAGCGTCCGAAACGTCATATTTTGAGGTCGCGAGTCGAAATGAAGTGATATTGGTTTTTGTTAGAAAATAGAAAAATAAATACATATTTCCTAGAGAAGTCAAGATCTAAACCAATCTCGATCTGAGTAAAATTCCTTCTTCAAGCTTGAGATGCGGTACTGTTCGTGACAATCAGAACATGTAAGCGTCTGCTGACAATTTTTGGAGCTTTAGGTGTTCAAAAACATCGATATTTGTATCGTTGGAAGGCTTTGAGAAATATCCGCAACTCTCGTGAAGAGGTCAAGAGCGAAATCGATCTCTATCTTTGTCAAATTGCATCCGTAAGTTGGTGACGTGATGTTGTTTCCTGACAGTCATAACTTTGTGGCGTCTGATGGCCATATATTGAGTTGTAGGAGTCCGAATTGGATGAAACCGGTGTCTCATTAAAGCTAATATCCATATCTACAAGTTTCATGAAAACATCGAATCCTAATTCGGCCATTAAGAGGGTCTAAGAAGCATAATACGCTCACTGGTCCGAATGCAACGAGGTAAACAGCCTTGTGAATGTGCCCAGTGGATAACCACGCACCATAGCTAATTTAAGAGGCATCCAGTGAAGCTAATCAAGCGTCTATTCAGAATACAAAACATTATGAAGGCTGGAGAAGTAATTTTGAATGAAGTATTAAAATATTCAAAGTCCAAGCTTGACCAGAAAAAAAGGTACCATTTTCTATAAGGTCCTGAAGCATGAAGTACTGTAATAGAAGAACAGAAAAGCTTCAGCAATTCTAATAGAAGAAAGAGACGACAAGTGTGAGTAAAGACAAAAGCACAAAAGCTGCAAAAGCAAAACCACTGAAGATTGAAGTCAAGCGCCTGCTGCCCACAATGAAGCATCCGAAACGTCGTATTTTGAGGTTCGCTAGTCAAAATGAAGTGATATTGGTTTTGTTAGAAAGATTAGATAAATAAATACATATTTCCGGGAGAAGTCAAGATCTAAACCAATCTCGATCTGAGTAAAATTCCTTCTTCAAGCTTGAGATGCGGTACTGTTCGTGACAATCAGAACATGCAAGCGTCTGCTGACAATTTTTGGAGCTTTAGGTGTTCAAAAACATCGATATTGGTATCTTTGGAAGGCTTTGAGAAATATCTGCAACTCTCGTGAAGAGGTCAAGAGCGAAATCGATCTCTATCTTTGTCAAATTGCATCCGTAAGTTGGTGACGTGATGTTGTTCCTGACAGTCATAACTTTGTGGCGTCTGATGGCCATATATTGAGTTGTAGGAGTCCGAATTGGATGAAACCGGTGTCTCATTAAAGCTAATATCCATATCTACAAGTTTCATGAAAACATCGAATCCTAATTCGGCCATTAAGAGGGTCTAAGAAGCATAATACGCTCACTGGTCCGAATGCAACGAGGTAAACAGCCTTGTGAATGTGCCCAGTGGATAACCACGCACCATAGCTAATTTAAGAGGCATCCAGTGAACCTAATCAAGCGTCTATTCAGAATACAAAACATTATGAAGGCTGGAGAAGTAATTTTGAATGAAGTATTAAAATATTCAAAGTCCAAGCTTGACCAGAAAAAAAGGTACCATTTTCTATAAGGTCCTGAAGCATGAAGTACTGTAATAGAAGAACAGAAAAGCTTCAGCAATTCTAATAGAAGAAAGAGACGACAAGTGTGAGTAAAGACAAAAGCACAAAAGCTGCAAAAGCAAAACCACTGAAGATTGAAGTCAAGCGCCTGCTGCCCACAATGAAGCATCCGAAACGTCGTATTTTGAGGTTCGCTAGTCAAAATGAAGTGATATTGGTTTTGTTAGAAAGATAAGATAAATAAATACATATTTCCTGGAGAAGTCAAGATCTAAACCAATCTCGATCTGAGTAAAATTCCTTCTTCAAGCTTGAGATGCGGTACTGTTCGTGACAATCAGAACATGCAAGCGTCTGCTGACAATTTTTGGAGCTTTAGGTGTTCAAAAACATCGATATTTGTATCTTTGGAAGGCTTTGAGAAATATCTGCAACTCTCGTGAAGAGGTCAAGAGCGAAATCGATCTCTATCTTTGTCAAATTGCATCCGTAAGTTGGTGACGTGATGTTGTTCCTGACAGTCATAACTTTGTGGCGTCTGATGGCCATATATTGAGTTGTAGGAGTCCGAATTGGATGAAACCGGTGTCTCATTAAAGCTAATATCCATATCTACAAGTTTCATGAAAACATCGAATCCTAATTCGGCCATTAAGAGGGTCTAAGAAGCATAATACGCTCACTGGTCCGAATGCAACGAGGTAAACAGCCTTGTGAATGTGCCCAGTGGATAACCACGCACCATAGCTAATTTAAGAGGCATCCAGTGAAGCTAATCAAGCGTCTATTCAGAATACAAAACATTATGAAGGCTGGAGAAGTAATTTTGAATGAAGTATTAAAATATTCAAAGTCCAAGCTTGACCAGAAAAAAAGGTACCATTTTCTATAAGTCTGAAGCATGAAGTACTGTAATAGAAGAACAGAAAAGCTTCAGCAATTCTAATAGAAGAAAGAGAAGACAAGTGTGAGTAAAGACAAAAGCACAAAAGCTGCAAAAGCAAAACCACTGAAGATTGAAGTCAAGCGCCTGCTGCCCACAATGAAGCATCCGAAACGTCGTATTTTGAGGTTCGCTAGTCAAAATGAAGTGATATTGGTTTTGTTAGAAAGATAAGATAAATAAATACATATTTCCTGGAGAAGTCAAGATCTAAACCAATCTCGATCTGAGTAAAATTCCTTCTTCAAGCTTGAGATGCGGTACTGTTCGTGACAATCAGAACATGTAAGCGTCTGCTGACAATTTTTGGAGCTTTAGGTGTTCAAAAACATCGTTATTTGTATCGTTGGAAGGCTTTGAGAAATATCCGCAACTCTCGTGAAGAGGTCAAGAGCGAAATCGATCTCTATCTTTGTCAAATTGCATCCGTAAGTTGGTGACATGATGTTGTTCCTGACAGTCATAACTTTGTGGCGTCTGATGGCCATATATTGAGTTGTAGGAGTCCGAATTGGATGAAACCGGTGTCTCATTAAAGCTAATATCCATATCTACAAGTTTCATGAAAACATCGAATCCTAATTCGGCCATTAAGAGGGTCTAAGAAGCATAATACGCTCACTGGTCCGAATGCAACGAGGTAAACAGCCTTGTGAATGTGCCCAGTGGATAACCACGCACCATAGCTAATTTAAGAGGCATCCAGTGAAGCTAATCAAGCGTCTATTCAGAATACAAAACATTATGAAGGCTGGAGAAGTAATTTTGAATGAAGTATTAAAATATTCAAAGTCCAAGCTTGACCAGAAAAAAGGTACCATTTTCTATAAAGTCCTGAAGCATGAAGTACTGTAATAGAAGAACAGAAAAGCTTCAGCAATTCTAATAGAAGAAAGAGAAGACAAGTGTGAGTAAAGACAAAAGCACAAAAGCTGCAAAAGCAAAACCACTGAAGATTGAAGTCAAGCGCCTGCTGCCCACAATGAAGCATCCGAAACGTCGTATTTTTAGGTTCGCTAGTCAAAATGAAGTGATATTGGTTTTGTTAGAAAGATAAGATAAATAAATACATATTTTCCTGAGAAGTCAAGATCTAAACCAATCTCGATCTGAGTAAAAATCCTTCTTCAAGCTTGAGATGCGGTACTGTTCGTGACAATCAGAACATGCAAGCGTCTGCTGACAATTTTTGGAGCTTTAGGTGTTCAAAAACATCGATATTGGTATCGTTGGAAGGCTTTGAGAAATATCCGCAACTCTCGTGAAGAGGTCAAGAGCGAAATCGATCTCTATCTTTGTCAAATTGCATCCGTAAGTTGGTGACATGATGTTGTTCCTGACAGTCATAACTTTGTGGCGTCTGATGGCCATATATTGAGTTGTAGGAGTCCGAATTGGATGAAACCGGTGTCTCATTAAAGCTAATATCCATATCTACAAGTTTCATGAAAACATCGAATCCTAATTCGGCCATTAAAAGGGTCTAAGAAGCATAATACGCTCACTGGTCCGAATGCAACGAGGTAAACAGCCTTGTGAATGTGCCCAGTGGATAACCACGTACCTTAGCAAATTTAAGAGGCGTCCAGTGAAGCTAATCAAGCGTCTATTCAGAATACAAAACATTATGAAGGCTGGAGAAGTAATTTTGAACGAAATATTAAGATATTCAAAGTCCAAGCTTGACTAGAAAATAAGGTACCATTTTCTATAAAGTCCTGAAGCATGAAGTACTGTAATAGAAGAACAGAAAAGCTTCAGCAATTCTAATAGAAGAAAGAGAAGACAAGTGTGAGTAAAGACAAAAGCACAAAAGCTCCAAAAGCAAAACCACCGAAGATTGAAGTCAAGCGCCTGCTGCCCACAATGAAGCATCTGAAACGTCGTATTTTGAGGTTCGCTAGTCAAAATGAAGTGATATTGGTTTTGTTAGAAAGATAAGAAAATAAATACATATTTCCTGGAGAAGTCAAGATCTAAACCAATCTCGATCTGAGTAAAATTCCTTCTTCAAGCTTGAGATGCGGTACTGTTCGTGACAATCAGAACATGTAAGCGTCTGCTGACAATTTTTGGAGCTTTAGGTGTTCAAAAACATCGATATTGGTATCGTTGGAAGGCTTTGAGAAATATCCGCAACTCTCGTGAAGAGGTCAAGAGCGAAATCGATCTCTATCTTTGTCAAATTGCATCCGTAAGTTGGTGACATGATGTTGTTCCTGACAGTCATAACTTTGTGGCGTCTGATGGCCATATATTGAGTTGTAGGAGTCCGAATTGGATGAAACCGGTGTCTCATTAAAGCTAATATCCATATCTACAAGTTTCATGAAAAACATCGAATCCTAATTCGGCCATTAAGAGGGTCTAAGAAGCATAATACGCTCACTGGTCAGAATGCAACGAGGTAAACAGCCTTGTGAATGTGCCCAGTGGATAACCACGTACCTTAGCAAATTTAAGAGGCGTCCAGTGAAGCTAATCAAGCGTCTATTCAGAATACAAAACATTATGAAGGCTGGAGAAGTAATTTTGAATGAAATATTAAGATATTCAAAGTCCAAGCTTGACTAGAAAATAAGGTACCATTTTCTATAAAGTCCTGAAGCATGAAGTACTGTAATAGAAGAACAGAAAAGCTTCAGCAATTCTAATAGAAGAAAGAGAAGACAAGTGTGAGTAAAGACAAATGAGCAAAAAATCTTCAAAAGCAAAACCACTGAAGATTGAAGTCAAGCGCCGGTGCCGACAACGAAGCGTCCGAAACGTCATATTTTGAGGTTCGCGAGTCGAAATGAAGTGATATTGGTTTTGTTAGACAGACAAGATAAATAAATACATATTTCCTAGAGAAGTCAAGATCTAAACCAATCTCGATCTGAGTAAAATTCCTTCTTCAAGCTTGAGATGCGGTACTGTTCGTGACAATCAGAACATGTAAGCGTCTGCTGACAATTTTTGGAGCTTTAGGTGTTCAAAAACATCGATATTTGTGTCGTTGGAAGGCTTTGAGAAATATCCGCAACTCTCGTGAAGAGGTCAAGAGCGAAATCGATCTCTATCTTTGTCAAATTGCATCCGTAAGTTGGTGACGTGATGTTGTTCCTGACAGTCATAACTTTGTGGCGTCTGATGGCCATATATTGAGTTGTAGGAGTCTGAATTGGATGAAACCGGTGTCTCATTAAAGCTAATATCCATATCTACAAGTTTCATGAAAACATCGAATCCTAATTCGGCCATTAAAAGGGTCTAAGAAGCATAATACGCTCACTGTCAGAATGCAACGAGGTAAACAGCCTTGTGAATGTGCCCAGTGGATAACCACGTACCTTAGCAAATTTAAGAGGCGTCCAGTGAAGCTAATCAAGCGTCTATTCAGAATACAAAAGATTATGAAGGCTGGAGAAGTAATTTTGAATGAAATATTAAGATATTCAAAGTCCAAGCTTGACTAGAAAATAAGGTACCATTTTCTATAAAGTCCTGAAGCATGAAGTACTGTAATAGAAGAACAGAAAAGCTTCAGCAATTCTAATAGAAGAAAGAGAAGACAAGTGTGAGTAAAGACAAATGAGCAAAATCTTCAAAAGCAAAACCACTGAAGATTGAAGTCAAGCGCCGGTTGCCGACAACGAAGCGTCCGAAACGTCATATTTTGAGGTTCGCGAGTCGAAATGAAGTGATATTGGTTTTGTTAGACAGACAAGATAAATAAATACATATTTCCTAGAGAAGTCAAGATCTAAACCAATCTCGATCTGAGTAAAATTCCTTCTTCAAGCTTGAGATGCGGTACTGTTCGTGACAATCAGAACATGTAAGCGTCTGCTGACAATTTTTGGAGCTTTAGGTGTTCAAAAACATCGATATTTGTGTCGTTGGAAGGCTTTGAGAAATATCCGCAACTCTCGTGAAGAGGTCAAGAGCGAAATCGATCTCTATCTTTGTCAAATTGCATCCGTAAGTTGGTGACGTGATGTTGTTCCTGACAGTCATAACTTTGTGGCGTCTGATGGCCATATATTGAGTTGTAGGAGTCTGAATTGGATGAAACCGGTGTCTCATTAAAGCTAATATCCATATCTACAAGTTTCATGAAAACATCGAATCCTAATTCGGCCATTAAAAGGGTCTAAGAAGCATAATACGCTCACTGGTCCGAATGCAACGAGGTAAACAGCCTTGTGAATGTGCCCAGTGGATAACCACGTACCTTAGCAAATTTAAGAGGCGTCCAGTGAAGCTAATCAAGCGTCTATTCAGAATACAAAACATTATGAAGGCTGGAGAAGTAATTTTGAATGAAGTATTAAAATATTCAAAGTCCAAGCTTGACGAGAAAAAAAGGTACCATTTTCTATAAAGTCCTGAAGCATGAAGTACTGTAATAGAAGAACAGAAAAGCTTTAGCAATTCTAATAGAAGAAAGAGAAGACAAGTGTGAGTAAAGACAAAAGCACAAAAGCTCCAAAAGCAAAACCACCGAAGATTGAAGTCAAGCGCCTGCTGCCCACAATGAAGCATCTGAAACGTCGTATTTTGAGGTTCGCTAGTCAAAATGAAGTGATATTGGTTTTGTTAGAAAGATAAGGTAAATAAATACATATTTCCTGGAGAAGTCAAGATCTGAACCAATCTCGAACTGAGTAAAATTCCTTCTTCAAGCTTGAGATGTTGTACTGTTCGTGACAATCAGAACATGCAAGCGTCTGCTGACAATTTTAGGAGCTTTAGGTGTTCAAAAGCGTCGATCTTGGTATCATTGGAAGGCTTAGAGAAATATCCGCAACTCTCATGACGAGGTCTAGAAAGAAATCGATTTCTATCTTTGTCAAATTGCATCCGTAAGTTGGTGACATGATGTTGTTTCTGACAGTCATACCTTTGTAGCGTTTGATGACCATATATTAAGTTGGAGGTGTCTGAATTGGAGGAAATCAGTGTCTCATTAAAGCTAATATCCATATCTACACGTTTCATGAAGACATCGAATCCTAATTCGTGCATTAAGAGGGTCAAAGATGAATAATACGCTAACTGCTAAGAA
>CM077349.1:45250098-45337237 GCA_039655645.1 Ammopiptanthus mongolicus
TTGAAGAAGAAGATTCACTCAGATAGAGATTGGGATCCCGACTTCTCCAGGAAACAGGTAGGCATTTCTATTATCTTTCTTAAAAAACCAAGATCACTTCATTTCGACAATTATACCTCAAAATACGACGTTTCGGGCCCTTGATTATCCGCAGCAGGCGCTTGACTTCAATTTTCAGTATTTTTGCTTTTGTAGCTTTGGTACTTTTGTCTTTATTCGCGCTTGTCTTGTCATTCTTCTATTAGAATTGCAGAAGCTTTTGTCTTCTTCTATTACAGTACTTCATGCTTCAGGACTTTATACAAAAGGGTACCATATTTTCTGGTTAAGCTTGGACTTTCAATATCTTAATGCTTCTTTCAAAATTACTTCTCTAGCCTTCATAATGTTTGTATTATGAATAGACGCTTGATTAGATTCACCGGATGCTTCTTAAATTAGCTAAGGCGCTTGATTATCCACTGGGTACATTCACAAGGCTGTTTAACTCGTAGCATTCTTAGCAGTTAGCGTATTATGCTTCTTTGACCATCTTAGTGGACGAATTAGGATTCGATGTCTTCAAGAAGCTTGTAGCAATGGATATTAGATATAATGAGACACCGGTTTGATTCAATTCAGACACCTACAGCTCAATATATGGTCATCAGGCGCTACGTAGATTTGACTGTCAAGAACAACATCACGTCACCCACTTACGGATGCAATTTGAGAAAGATAGAGATCGATTTCGCTCTTGACCTCCTCATGAGAGTTGCGGATATTTCTCTAAGCCTTCCAAAGATACCAATATTGATGCTTTTGAACACCTAAAGCTCCAGAAAATGTCAGCAGACGCTTTCATGTTCTGATGGTCATGAAGAGTATCACATCTCAAGCTTGAAGAAGGAATTTCACTCAGATCGGGATTGGTTCAGATCTCGACTTCTCCAGGAGACATGTAGGTATTTATCTTATCTTTCAAAAAAAAAAACCAAGACCACTTCATTTCGTCGAGCGTACCTCAAAATACGACGTTTCAGACGCTTGATTATCGGCAGCAGGCGCTTGACTTCAATCTTCAGTGTTTTTGCTTTTGTAGCTTTGGTACTTTTGTCTTTATTCACGCTTGTCTTCTCATTCTTCTATTAGAATTGCAGAAGCTTTTGTCTTCTTCTATTACAATACTTCATGGTTCAGGACTTTATACAAAAGGGTACCTTATTTTCTGGTTAAGCTTGGACTTTCAATATCTTAATGCTTCATTCAAAATTACTTCTCCAGCCTTCATAATGTTTGTATTATGAATAGACGCTTGTTTAGATTCACGGACGCTTCTTAAATTAGCTAAGGCGCTTGATTATCCACTGGGTACATTCACAAGGCTGTTTAACTCGTAGCATTCTTAGCAGTTAGCGTATTATGCTTCTTTGACCATCCTAGTGGACGAATTAGGATTAGATGTCTTCAAGAAACTTTTAGCAATGGATATTAGATATAATGAGACACCAGTTTGATTCAATTTAGACACCTACAGCTCAATATATGGTCATCAGGCGCTACGTAGGTATGACTGCCACCACTTATGGATGCAATTTAAGAAAGATAGAGATCGATTTCGCTCTTGACCTCCTCATGAGAGTTGCGGATATTTCTCTAAGCCTTCAAAAGATACCAATATCGATGCTTTTGAACACCTAAAGCTCCATAAATTGTCAACAGACGCTTGCATGTTCTGATTGTCATGAACAGTATCACATCTCAAGCTTGAAGAACGAATTTCACTCTGATCGACTTCTCCAGGAAACCTATAGGCATTTATCTTGTCTTTGTAATAAAACTAAGATCACTTCATTTCGACGAGCGTACATCAAAATATGACGTTTCGGATGCTTGATTATCGGCAACAGGCGCTTGACTTCAATCTTCAGTGTTTTTGCTTTTGCAGCATTTGTACTTTTGTTTTTATTCACGCTTGTCTTCTCTTTCTTCTATTAGAATTGTTGAAGCTTTTGTGTTCTTCTATTACAGTACTTGATGCTTAAGGGCTTTATAGAAAATGGTACCTTATTTTAGGGTCAAGCTTGGACTTTGAATATCTTAATATACTGCATTCAAAATAACTTCTCCAGCCTTCATAATGTTTTGTATTCTGAATAGACGCTTGATTGGATTCATTGGACGCTTCTGAAATTAGCTAAGGCGCGTGGTTATCCACTGGGGACATTCACTAGGCTGTCAAACAAGTAGCTTTACGACCAGTTCGCGTATTATGCTTCTTTGATCCTCTTAATGGCCGAATTAGGATTCGATGTCTTAATGAAACTTGTAGTTATAGATATTAGCTTTAAAGAGACATCGGTTTCATCCAATTCGGACACCTACCGCACAATATATGGCCATCAGACGCTAAACAGGTATGACTGTCAAGAATAATATCACGTCAAAAAATTACAGATGCAATTTGACAAAGATAGAGATCGATTTCACTCTTGGCGTCTTCAAGAGAGTTGCAGTTATTTCTAAGCCTTCTAACGATACCAAGATTGGTGCTTTTGAACACCTAAAGCTCCAGAAATTGTTAGCAGAGTTTTGCATGTTCTGATTGTCATGAACAGTATCACATCCAGAGCTTGAAGAAGAAGATTCACTCAGATAGAGATTGGGATCCCGACTTCTCCAGGAAACATGTAGGCATTTCTATTATCTTTCTTAAAAAACCAAGATCACTTCATTTCGACAAGTATACCTCAAAATACGACGTTTCGGGCCCTTGATTATCCGCAGCAGGCACTTGACTTCAATTTTCAGTGTTTTTGCTTTTGTAGCTTTGGTACTTTTGTCTTTATTCGCGCTTGTCTTCTCATTCTTCTATTAGAATTGCAGAAGCTTTTGTCTTCTTTTATTACAGTACTTCATGCTTCAGGACTTTATACAAAAGGGTACCATATTTTTTGGTTAAGCTTGGACTTTCAATATCTTAATGCTTCTTTCAAAATTACTTCTCCAGCCTTCATAATGTTTGTATTATGAATAGACGCTTGATTAGATTCACCGGATGCTTCTTAAATTAGCTAAGGCGCTTGATTATCCACTGGGTACATTCACAAGGCTGTTTAACTCGTAGCATTCTTAGCAGTTAGAGTATTATGCTTCTTTGACCATCTTAGTGGACGAATTAGGATTCGATGTCTTCAAGAAACTTGTAGCAATGGATATTAGATATAATGAGACACCGGTTTGATTCAATTCAGACACCTACAGCTCAATATATGGTCATCAGGCGCTACGTATGTTTGACTGTCAGGAACAACATCACGTCACCCACTTACGGATGCAATTTGAGAAAGATAGAGATCGATTTCGCTCTTGACCTCCTCATGAGAGTTGCGGATATTTCTCTAAGCCTTCCAAAGATACCAATATCGATGCTTTTGAACACCTAAAGCTCCAGAAATTGTCAGCAGACACTTGAATTTTCTGATGGTCATGAAGAGTATCACATCTCAAGCTTGAAGAAGGAATTTCACTCAAATCGGGATTGGTTTAGATCTTGACTTCTCCAGGAGACATGTAGGTATTTATCTTATCTTTCAAAAAAAAAAAACCAAGACCACTTCATTTCGTCGAGCGTACCTCAAAATACGACGTTTCAGACGCTTGATTATCGGCAGCAGGCGCTTGACTTCAATCTTCAGTGTTTTTGCTTTTGTAGCTTTGGTACTTTTGTCTTTATTCACGCTTGTCTTCTCATTCTTCTATTAGAATTGCAGAAGCTTTTGTCTTCTTCTATTACAGTACTTCATGGTTCAGGACTTTATACAAAAGGGTACCTTATTTTCTGGTTAAGCTTGGACTTTCAATATCTTAATGCTTCATTCAAAATTACTTCTCCAGCCTTCATAATGTTTGTATTATGAATAGACGCTTGTTTAGATTCACCGGACGCTTCTTAAATTAGCTAAGGCGCTTGATTATCCACTGGGTACATTCACAAGGCTGTTTAACTCGTAGCATTCTTAGCAGTTAGCGTATTATGCTTCTTTGACCATCCTAGTGGACGAATTAGGATTCGATGTCTTCAAGAAACTTTTAGCAATGGATATTAGATATAATGAGACACCAGTTTGATTCAATTTAGACACCTACAGCTCAATATATGGTCATCAGGCGCTACGTAGGTATGACTGCCACCCACTTATGGATGCAATTTAAGAAAGATAGAGATCGATTTCGCTCTTGACCTCCTCATGAGAGTTGCGGATATTTCTCTAAGCCTTCAAAAGATACCAATATCGATGCTTTTGAACACCTAAAGCTCCATAAATTGTCAACAGACGCTTGCATGTTCTGATTGTCATGAACAGTATTACATCTCAAGCTTGAAGAACGAATTTCACTCTGATCGACTTCTCCAGGAAACCTGTAGGCATTTATCTTGTCTTTGTAATAAAACTAAGATCACTTCATTTCGACGAGCGTACATCAAAATATGACGTTTCGGATGCTTGATTATCGGCAACAGGCGCTTGACTTCAATCTTCAGTGTTTTTGCTTTTGCAGCATTTGTACTTTTGTTTTTATTCACGCTTGTCTTCTCTTTCTTCTATTAGAATTGTTGAAGCTTTTGTGTTCTTCTATTACAGTACTTGATGCTTAAGGGCTTTATAGAAAATGGTACCTTATTTTAGGGTCAAGCTTGGACTTTGAATATCTTAATATACTGCATTCAAAATAACTTCTCCAGCCTTCATAATGTTTTGTATTCTGAATAGACGCTTGATTGGATTCATTGGACGCTTCTGAAATTAGCTAAGGCGCGTGGTTATCCACTGGGGACATTCACTAGGCTGTCAAACAAGTAGCTTTATGACCAGTTCGCGTATTATGCTTCTTTGATCCTCTTAATGGCCGAATTAGGATTCGATGTCTTAATGAAACTTGTAGATATAGATATTAGCTTTAAAGAGACATCGGTTTCATCCAATTCGGACACCTACCGCTCAATATATGGCCATCAGACGCTAAACATGTATGACTGTCAAGAATAATATCACGTCAAAAAATTACGGATGCAATTTGACAAAGATAGAGATCGATTTCACTCTTGGCGTCTTCAAGAGAGTTCCAATTATTTCTAAGCCTTCTAACGATACCAAGATTGGTGCTTTTGAACACCTAAAGCTCCAGAAATTGTTAGCAGAGTTTTGCATGTTCTGATTGTCATGAACAGTATCACATCCAGAGCTTGAAGAAGAAGATTCACTCAGATAGAGATTGGGATCCCGACTTCTCCAGGAAACATGTAGGCATTTCTATTATCTTTCTTAAAAAACCAAGATCACTTCATTTCGACAAGTATACCTCAAAATACGATGTTTCGGGCCCTTGATTGTCCGCAGCAGGCGCTTGACTTCAATTTTCAGTGTTTTTGCTTTTGTAGCTTTGGTACTTTTGTCTTTATTCGCGCTTGTCTTCTCATTCTTCTATTAGAATTGCAGAAGCTTTTGTCTTCTTTTATTACAGTACTTCATGCTTCAGGACTTTATACAAAAGGGTACCATATTTTTTGGTTAAGCTTGGACTTTCAATATCTTAATGCTTCTTTCAAAATTACTTCTCCAGCCTTCATAATGTTTGTATTATGAATAGACGCTTGATTAGATTCACCGGATGCTTCTTAAATTAGCTAAGGCGCTTGATTATCCACTGGGTACATTCACAAGGCTGTTTAACTCGTAGCATTCTTAGCAGTTAGAGTATTATGCTTCTTTGACCATCTTAGTGGACGAATTAGGATTCGATGTCTTCAAGAAACTTGTAGCAATGGATATTAGATATAATGAGACACCGGTTTGATTCAATTCAGACACCTACAGCTCAATATATGGTCATCAGGCGCTACGTATGTTTGACTGTCAGGAACAACATCACGTCACCCACTTACGGATGCAATTTGAGAAAGATAGAGATCGATTTCGCTCTTGACCTCCTCATGAGAGTTGCGGATATTTCTCTAAGCCTTCCAAAGATACCAATATCGATGCTTTTGAACACCTAAAGCTCCAGAAATTTTCAGCAGACGCTTGCATGTTCTGATGGTCATGAAGAGTATAACATCTCAAGCTTGAAGAAGGAATTTCACTCAGATCGGGATTGGTTCAGATCTCGACTTCTCCAGGAGACATGTAGGTATTTATCTTATCTTTCAAAAAAAAAAAACCAAGACCACTTCATTTCGTCGAGCGTACCTCAAAATACGACGTTTCAGACGCTTGATTATCGGCAGCAGGCGCTTGACTTCAATCTTCAGTGTTTTTGCTTTTGTAGCTTTGGTACTTTTGTCTTTATTCACGCTTGTCTTCTCATTCTTCTATTAGAATTGCAGAAGCTTTTGTCTTCTTCTATTACAGTACTTCATGGTTCAGGACTTTATACAAAAGGGTACCTTATTTTCTGGTTAAGCTTGGACTTTCAATATCTTAATGCTTCATTCAAAATTACTTCTCCAGCCTTCATAATGTTTGTATTATGAATAGACGCTTGATTAGACTCACCGGACGCTTCTTAAATTAGCTAAGGCGCTTGATTATCCACTGGGTACATTCACAAGGCTGTTTAACTCGTAGCATTCTTAGCAGTTAGCGTATTATGCTTCTTTGACCATCCTAGTGGACGAATTAGGATTCGATGTCTTCAAGAAACTTTTAGCAATGGATATTAGATATAATGAGACACCAGTTTGATTCAATTCAGACACCTACAGCTCAATATATGGTCATCAGGCGCTACGTAGGTATGACTGTCAGGAACAACATCACGTCACCCACTTGTGGATGCAATTTGAGAAAGATAGAGATCGATTTCGCTCTTGACCTCCTCATGAGAGTTGCGGATATTTCTCTAAGCCTTCAAAAGATACCAATATCGATGATTTTGAACACCTAAAGCTCCATAAATTGTCAACAGACGCTTGCATGTTCTGATTGTCATGAACAGTATCACATCTCAAGCTTGAAGAAGGAATTTCACTCTGATCGAGATTTGTTTAAATCTCGACTTCTCCAGGAAACCTGTAGGCATTTATCTTGTCTTTGTAATAAAACTAAGATCACTTCATTTCGACGAGCGTACATCAAAATATGACGTTTCGGATGCTTGATTATCGGCAACAGGCGCTTGACTTCAATCTTCAGTGTTTTTGCTTTTGCAGCATTTGTACTTTTGTTTTTATTCACGCTTGTCTTCTCTTTCTTCTATTAGAATTGTTGAAGCTTTTGTGTTCTTCTATTACAGTACTTGATGCTTAAGGGCTTTATAGAAAATGGTACCTTATTTTAGGGTCAAGCTTGGACTTTGAATATCTTAATATACTGCATTCAAAATAACTTCTCCAGCCTTCATAATGTTTTGTATTCTGAATAGACGCTTGATTGGATTCATTGGACGCTTCTGAAATTAGCTAAGGCGCGTGGTTATCCACTGGGGACATTCACTAGGCTGTCAAACAAGTAGCTTTATGACCAGTTCGCGTATTATGCTTCTTTGATCCTCTTAATGGCCGAATTAGGACTCGATGTCTTAATGAAACTTGTAGATATAGATATTAGCTTTAAAGAGACATCGGTTTCATCCAATTCGGACACCTACCGCTCAATATATGGCCATCAGACGCTAAACAGGTATGACTGTCAAGAATAATATCACGTCAAAAAATTACGGATGCAATTTGACAAAGATAGAGATCGATTTCACTCTTGGCGTCTTCAAGAGAGTTCCAATTATTTCTAAGCCTTCTAACGATACCAAGATTGGTGCTTTTGAACACCTAAAGCTCCAGAAATTGTTAGCAGAGTTTTGCATGTTCTGATTGTCATGAACAGTATCACATCCAGAGCTTGAAGAAGAAGATTCACTCAGATAGAGATTGGGATCCCGACTTCTCCAGGAAACATGTAGGCATTTCTATTATCTTTCTTAAAAACCAAGATCACTTCATTTCGACAAGTATACCTCAAAATACGACGTTTCGGGCCCTTGATTGTCCGCAGCAGGCGCTTGACTTCAATTTTCAGTGTTTTTGCTTTTGTAGCTTTGGTACTTTTGTCTTTATTCGCGCTTGTCTTCTCATTCTTCTATTAGAATTGCAGAAGCTTTTGTCTTCTTTTATTACAGTACTTCATGCTTCAGGACTTTATACAAAAGGGTACCATATTTTCTGGTTAAGCTTGGACTTTCAATATCTTAATGCTTCTTTCAAAATTACTTCTCCAGCCTTCATAATGTTTGTATTATGAATAGACGCTTGATTAGATTCACCGGATGCTTCTTAAATTAGCTAAGGCGCTTGATTATCCACTGGGTACATTCACAAGGCTGTTTAACTCGTAGCATTCTTAGCAGTTAGAGTATTATGCTTCTTTGACCATCTTAGTGGACGAATTAGGATTCGATGTCTTCAAGAAACTTGTAGCAATGGATATTAGATATAATGAGACACCGGTTTGATTCAATTCAGACACCTACAGCTCAATATATGGTCATCAGGCGCTACGTATGTTTGACTGTCAGGAACAACATCACGTCACCCACTTACGGATGCAATTTGAGAAAGATAGAGATCGATTTCGCTCTTGACCTCCTCATGAGAGTTGCGGATATTTCTCTAAGCCTTCCAAAGATACCAATATCGATGCTTTTGAACACCTAAAGCTCCAGAAATTTTCAGCAGACGCTTGCATGTTCTGATGGTCATGAAGAGTATCACATCTCAAGCTTGAAGAAGGAATTTCACTCAGATCGGGATTGGTTCAGATCTCGACTTCTCCAGGAGACATGTAGGTATTTATCTTATCTTTCAAAAAAAAAAACCAAGACCACTTCATTTCGTCGAGCGTACCTCAAAATACGACGTTTCAGACGCTTGATTATCGGCAGCAGGCGCTTGACTTCAATCTTCAGTGTTTTTGCTTTTGTAGCTTTGGTACTTTTGTCTTTATTCACGCTTGTCTTCTCATTCTTCTATTAGAATTGCAGAAGCTTTTGTCTTCTTCTATTACAGTACTTCATGGTTCAGGACTTTATACAAAAGGGTACCTTATTTTCTGGTTAAGCTTGGACTTTCAATATCTTAATGCTTCTTTCAAAATTACTTCTCCAGCCTTCATAATGTTTGTATTATGAATAGACGCTTGATTAGATTCACCGGATGCTTCTTAAATTAGCTAAGGCGCTTGATTATCCGCTGGGTACATTCACAAGGCTGTTTAACTCGTAGCATTCTTAGCAGTTAGCGTATTATGCTTCTTTGACCATCCTAGTGGACGAATTAGGATTCGATGTCTTCAAGAAACTTTTAGCAATGGATATTAGATATAATGAGACACCAGTTTGATTCAATTCAGACACCTACAGCTCAATATATGGTCATCAGGCGCTACGTAGGTATGACTGTCAGGAACAACATCACGTCACCCACTTATGGATGCAATTTGAGAAAGATAGAGATCGATTTCGCTCTTGACCTCCTCATGAGAGTTGCGGATATTTCTCTAAGCCTTCAAAAGATACCAATATCGATGATTTTGAACACCTAAAGCTCCATAAATTGTCAACAGACGCTTGCATGTTCTGATTGTCATGCACAGTATCACATCTCAAGCTTGAAGAAGGAATTTCACTCTGATCGAGATTTGTTTAAATCTCGACTTCTCCAGGAAACCTGTAGGCATTTATCTCGTCTTTGTAATAAAACTAAGATCACTTTATTTCGACGAGCGTACATCAAAATATGACGTTTCGGATGCTTGATTATCGGCAACAGGCGCTTGACTTCAATCTTCAGTGTTTTTGCTTTTGCAGCATTTGTACTTTTGTTTTTATTCACGCTTGTCTTCTCTTTCTTCTATTAGAATTGTTGAAGCTTTTGTGTTCTTCTATTACAGTACTTGATGCTTAAGGGCTTTATAGAAAATGGTACCTTATTTTAGGGTCAAGCTTGGACTTTGAATATCTTAATATACTGCATTCAAAATAACTTCTCCAGCCTTCATAATGTTTTGTATTCTGAATAGACGCTTGATTGGATTCATTGGACGCTTCTGAAATTAGCTAAGGCGCGTGGTTATCCACTGGGGACATTCACTAGGCTGTCAAACAAGTAGCTTTATGACCAGTTCGCGTATTATGCTTCTTTGATCCTCTTAATGGCCGAATTAGGATTCGATGTCTTAATGAAACTTGTAGATATAGATATTAGCTTTAAAGAGACATCGGTTTCATCCAATTCGGACACCTACCGCTCAATATATGGCCATCAGACGCTAAACAGGTATGACTGTCAAGAATAATATCACGTCAAAAAATTATGGATGCAATTTGACAAAGATAGAGATCGATTTCACTCTTGGCGTCTTCAAGAGAGTTCCAATTATTTCTAAGCCTTCTAACGATACCAAGATTGGTGCTTTTGAACACCTAAAGCTCCAAAAATTGTTAGCAGAGTTTTGCATGTTCTGATTGTCATGAACAGTATCACATCCAGAGCTTGAAGAAGAAGATTCACTCAGATAGAGATTGGGATCCCGACTTCTCCAGGAAACATTTAGGCATTTCTATTATCTTTCTTAAAAAACCAAGATCACTTCATTTCGACAAGTATACCTCAAAATACGACGTTTCGGGCCCTTGATTATCCGCAGCAGGCGCTTGACTTCAATTTTCAGTGTTTTTGCTTTTGTAGCTTTGGTACTTTTGTCTTTATTCGCGCTTGTCTTCTCATTATTCTATTAGAATTGCAGAAGCTTTTGTCTTCTTCTATTACAGTACTTCATGCTTCAGGACTTTATACAAAAGGGTACCATATTTTCTGGTTAAGCTTGGACTTTCAATATCTTAATGCTTCTTTCAAAATTACTTCTCCAGCCTTTATAATGTTTGTATTATGAATAGACGCTTGATTAGATTCACCGGATGCTTCTTAAATTAGCTAAGGCGCTTGATTATCCACTGGGTACATTCACAAGGCTGTTTAACTCGTAGCATTCTTAGCAGTTAGCGTATTATGCTTCTTTGACCATCTTAGTGGACGAATTAGGATTCGATGTCTTCAAGAAACTTGTAGCAATGGATATTAGATATAATGAGACACCGGTTTGATTCAATTCTGAAACCTACAGCTCAATATATGGTCATCAGGCGCTACGTAGGTATGACTGTCAGGAACAACATCACGTCACCCACTTACGGATGCAATTTGAGAAAGATAGAGATCGATTTCGCTCTTGACCTCCTCATGAAAGTTGCGGATATTTCTCTAAGCCTTCCAAAGATACCAATATCGATGCTTTTGAACACCTAAAACTCCAGAAATTGTCAGCAGACGCTTGAATGTTCTGATACTATTACAATACTTGATATTTAGAACTATATCGAAAAGGGTATCTCATTTTCTGGTCAAGTTTGGACTTTGACTATCTTAATACTTCATTCGAAATTACTTCTCCAGCCATCATAATGTTCTGTATTATGAGTAGACGACTGATTAGCTTCACCGTAGGAGTCTTAAATGAGCTAAGGCGCTTGGTTATCCACTGGGCACATACACAAGGTTGTTTAACTTGTTGCGTTCTGTCGAGTTAGAATATTATACTTCTTTGACCCTCTTAATGCACAAATTAGGATTCGAAGTCTTCAAGAAACGTATAGATAAGGATATTAGCTTTAATGAGACACTGGTTTCATCCAATTCGGACACCTACAACTCAATATATGGTCATCCGACGCTACAAAGTTATGACTATCAGGAACAACATCAAGTCACCAACTTACGGATGCAATTTGACAAAGATAGAGATCGATTTTGCACTTGACCTCTTCATGAGAGTTGCGGATATTTCTCAAAGCCTTCCGACGACAACAAGATCGATGCTTTTGAACACCTAAAGCTCCTGAAATAGTTAGCAGACGCTTGTATGTTCTGATTGTCACGAACATTATCACCGCTAGAGCTTGAAGAAGGAATTTCACTCAGACAGAGATTGGTTTAGATCTCGACCTCTCCAGGAAACATGTAGGTATTTCTCTTATCTCTCTTAAAAAACAAAGATCACTTCATTTCGACGAGCGTACCTCAAAATAAGATGTTTCGGGCGCTTGATTGTCGGCAACAGGCGCTTGACTTCAATCTTTAGTGTTTTTGCTTTTGCCGCATTTGTACTTTTGTCTTTATTCACGCTTGTCTTCTCTTTCTTCTATTAGAATTGCTGAAGCTTTTGTGTTCTTATGTTATAGTACTTCATGCTTCAGGGCTTTATAGAAAAGGGTACCTTATTTTTTGGTCAAGCTTGGACTTTCAATATCTTAATACTTCATTCAAAATTACTTCTCCAGCCTTCATAATGTTTGAGTAGGCGCTTGATTAGATTCACCAGACGCTTCTTAAATTAGCTAAGGTGCTTGATTATCCACTGGGCAAATTCACAAGGCTATTTAACTCGTAGCATTCTTAGCAGTTAGCGTATTATGCTTCTTTGACCCTCTTAACGTACGAATTTGGATTCGATGTCTGCATGAAACTTGTAGATATGGATATTAGATTTAATGAGACACCAGTTTCATCCAATTCGGACACCTCCAGCTCAATATGTGGTCATCGGACGCTACATAGGTATGACTGTCAGGAATAGCATCACGTCGCCAACTTACGGATGCAATGTGACAAAGATAGAGATCAATTTCGCTCTTGCCCTCTTCAAGAGGGTTGCGCATATTTCTCTAAGCCTTCCAACCATAACAAGATCGATCATTTTGTACACCTAAAGCTCCAGAAATTGTCAGCAGACGCTTGCATGTTCCTATTGTCATGAACAGTTTCACATCTCAAGCTTGAAGAAGGAATTTCACTCAGATAGATATTGGTTCAGATCTCGACATCTCCTGGAAACATGTAGGTAGTTCTCTTATCTTTCTTAAAAAACAAAGATCACTTCATTTCGATGAGCATACCTCAAAATACGACGATTCGGGCGAATGATTGTCAGCAACAGGCGCTTGACTTCAATCTTCAGTGCTTTTGCTTTCGTAGCATTTGTTCTTTTTTCTTTGTTCACGGTTGTCTTCTCTTTCTTATATTAGAATTGCTGAAGCTTTTGTGTTCTTCTGTTACAGTACTTGTTGCTTCAGGACTTTATAGAAAAGGGTACCTTATTTTCTGGTCAAGCTTGGACTTTCAATATCTTAATACTTCATTCAAAATTACTTCTCCGGCCTTCATAATGTTCGAATAGACGCTTTATTAGATTCATCAGACGCTTCTTAAATTAGCTAAGGTGCTTGATTATGCACTGGGCTCATTCACAAGGCTGTTTAACTCATAGCATTCTTAGCAGTTAGCGTATTATGCTTCTTTGACCTTCTTAATGGACGAATTAGGATTCGATGTCTGCATGAAACCTGTAGATATGGATATTTGATTTAATGAAACACCGGTTTCATCCAATTCGGACACCTCCAGCTCAATATATGGTCATCGGACGCTACATAGGTATGACTGTCAGGAACAACATCACGTCACCAACTTACGGATGCAATTTGACAAAGATAGAGATCGATTTCGCTCTTGACCTCTTCACGAGAGTTGTAGATATTTCTCTAAGCCTTCTAATGATACCAAGATCGATGCTTTTGAACACCTAAAGCTCCTAAAACTGTCAGCAGACGCTTGCATGTTCTATTTGTCACGAACAGTATCACAGCTAGAGCTTGAAGAAGGAATTTCACTCAGATAGAGATTGGTTTAGATCTCGACCTCTCCAGGAAACATGTAGATATTTCTCTTATCTTTCTTAAAAAACAAAGATCACTTCATTTCGACAAGCGTACCTCAAAATACGATGTTTCAGGTGCTTGATTGTCGGCAGCAGGCGCATGACTTCAATCTTTAGTGTTTTTGCTTTTGCAGCATTTGTACTTTTGCCTTTATTCGTGCTTCTCTTCTCTTTCTTCTATTATAATTGCTAAAGCATTTGTTTTCTTCTATTACAGAAATTCATGCTTCAGGACTTTATAGAAAAGGGCACCTTATTTTCTGGTCAAGCTTGGACTTTCAATATCTTAATATTTCATTCAAAATTACTTTTCCAGCCTTCATAATGTTTGTATTCTGAATAGACGCTTGATTAGATTCAACGGACGGTTCTTAAATTAGCTAAGGCGCTTGGTTATCCACTAGGAAAATTCACAAGGCTGTTTAACTCATAGCATTCATGGCAGTTAGCGTATTATGCTTCTTTGAACCTCTTACGGCACGAATTAGGATTCTATGTGTTCATCGAACGTGTAGATATGGATATTAGCTTTAATTAGACACCGGTTTCATCCAATTCGGACACCTCCAGCTCAATATATGGTCATCGGACGCTACATAGGTATGACTGTCAGGAACAACATCACGTCACCAACTTACGGATGCAATTTGACAAAGATAGAGATCGATTTCGCTCTTGAGCTCTCCATGAGAGTTGCGGATATTTCTCTAAGCCTTCCGACGATACCAAGATCGATGCTTTTCAACAAAAAAAGCTCCTGAATTGTCAGCAGTCGCTTGCATGTTCCGATTGTCATGAACAGTTTCACATCTCAAGCTTGAAGAAGGAATTTCACTCAGATAGATATTGGTTCAGATCTCGACATCTCCTGGAAACATGTAGGTATTTCTCTTATCTTTCTTAAAAAACAAAGATCACTTCATTTCGATGAGCGTACCTCAAAATACGACGTTTCGGGCGATTGATTGTCGGCAGCAGGCGCTTGACTTCAATCTTCAATGTTTTTGCTTTCGTAGCATTTGTACTTTTGTCTTTGTTCACGCTTGTCTTCTCTTTCTTATATTAGAATTGCTGAAGCTTTTGTGTTCTTCTGTTATAGTACTTCATGCTTCAGGACCTTATAGAAAAGGGTACCTTATTTTCTGGTCAAGCTTGGACTTTTAATATCTTAATACTTCATTCAAAATTACTTCACGGCCTTCATAATGTTCGAATAGACGCTTTATTAGATTCATCGGACGCTTCTTAAATTAGCTAAGGTGCTTGATTATCCACTGGGCACATTCACAAGGCTGTTTAACTCGTAGCATTCTTAGCAGTTAGCGTATTATGCTTCTTTGACCCTCTTAATGGACGAATTAGGATTCGATGTCTTCATGGAACGTGTAGATATGGATATTAGCTTTAATAAGACCCCGGTTTCATCCAATTCAGACAACTTCAGCTCAATATATGGTTATCGGACGCTACATAGGTATGACTGTCTGGAACAACATCACGTCACCAACTTACGGATGCAATTTGACAAAGATAGAGATCGATTTCGCTATTGATCTCTCCATGAGAGTTGCGGATATTTCTCTAAGCCTTCCGATGATACCAAGATCGATGCTTTCGAACACCTAAAGCTCCAAAAATTGTCAGCAGACGCATGCATGTTCTGATTGTCATGAACAATATCACATCTCAAGCTTGAAGAAGGAATTTCACTCAGATCGGGATTGGTTCAGATCTCGACTTCTGCAGGAAACATGTAGATATTTATCTTATCTTTCTAAAAAACCAAGATCATTTCATTTCGACGAGCGTACCCCAAAATACGACGTTTCAAACGCTTGCTTATCGGCAGCAGGCGCTTGACTTCAATCTTCAGTGTTTTTGCTTTTGCAGCTTTTGTACTTTTGTCTTATTTGTGCTTCTTTTCCCTTTCTTCTGTTAGATTTGCTGAAGCTTTTGTCTTCTACTATTACAATACTTGACATTTAGAACTATATCGGAAAGGGTATCTCATTTTCTAGTCAAGCTTGGACTTTGAATATCTTAATACTTCATTCGAAATTACTTCTCCAGCCATCATAATGCTCTGTATTATGAGTAGACGACACATTAGCTTCACCGTAGGAGTCTTAAACGAGCTAAGGCACTTGGTTATCCACTGGTCATATACACAAGGTTGTTTAATTTGTTGCGTTCTGTCGAGTTAGAGTATTATACTTCTTTGACCCTCTTAATGCACAAATTAGGATTCGAAGTTTTCAAGAAACGTATAGATAAGGATATTAGCTTTAATGAGACACTGGTTTCATCCAATTCGGACACCTACAACTCAATATATGGTCATCAGACGCTACAAAGTTATGACTGTAAGGAACAACATCAAGTCACCAACTTACGGATCCAATTTGACAAAGATAGAGATCGATTTCGCACTTGACCTCTTCATGAGAGTTGCGGATATTACTCAAAGCCTTCCGACGATACCAAGATCGATGCTATTGAACACCTAAAGCTCCTGAAATAGTCAGCAGACGCTTGCATGTTCTGATTGTCACGAACATTATCACCGCTAGAGCTTGGAGAAGGAATTTCACTCAGATAGAGATTGGTTTTGATCTCGACCTCTCCAGAAAACATGTTGGTATTTCTCTTATCTTTCTTAAAAAACAAAGATCACTTCATTTCGACGAGCGTACCTCAAAATACGATGTTTCGGGCTCTTGATTGTCTGCAGCAGGCGCTTGACTTCAATCTTTAGTGTTTTTGCTTTTGCCGCATTTGTACTTTTGTCTTTATTCATGCTTGTCTACCCTTTCTTCTACTATAATTGCTGAAGCATTTGTCTTCTTCTAGTACAGTACTTCATGCTTTAGGACTTTATAGAAAAGGGCACCTTATTTTCTGGTCAAGCTTGGACTTTCAATATCATAATACTTCATTCCAAATTACTTCTCCAGCCTTCATAATGTTTGTATTCTGAATAGACGCTTGATTAGATTCAACGGACGCTTCTGAAATTAGCTACGGCGCTTGGTTATCCACTGGGCAAATTTACAAGGCTGTTTTACTCGTAGCATTCATAGCAGCTAGCGTATTATGCTTCTTTGACCATCTTAATGCACGAATTAGGATTCGATGTCTTCATGGAACGGGTAGATATGGATATTAGCTTTAATGAGAACCCAGTTTCATCGAATTCGGACACCTCCAGCTCAATATATTGTCATCGGACGCTGCATAGGTATGATTGTCAGGAACAACATCACGTCATCAACTTACGGATGCAACTTGACAAAGATACAGATCGATTTCGCTTTTGATCTTTTCATGAGAGTTGCGGATATTTCTCTAAGCCTTCCAACGATAATAAGATGGATGCTTTTGAACACCTAAAGCTCCACGAAATTGTCAGCAGATGCTTGCATGTTCTGATTGTCATGAACAATATAACATCTCAAGCTCGAAGAAGGAATTTCATTGAGATCGGGATTGGTTCGGATATCTACTTCTACAGGAAACATGTAGGTATTTATCATATCTTTCTAAAAAACCAAGATCATTTCATTTCGATGAGCGTACCCCAAAATACGATGTTTCAGACGCTTGCTTATCGGCAGCAGGCGCTTGACTTCAATCTTCAGTGTTTTTGCTTTTGCAGCTTTTGTACTTTTGTCTTTATTTGTGCTTCTTTTCTCTTTCTTCTATTAGATTTGCTGAAGCTTTTGTCTTCTACTATTACAATACTTGATATTTAGAACTATATCGAAAAGGGTATCTGATTTTCTAGTCAAGCCTGGACTTTGAATATCTTAATACTTCATTCGAAATTACTTCTCCAGCCATCATAATGTTCTGTATTATGAGTAGACGACTGATTAGCTTCACCGTAGGAGTCTTAAATGAGCTAAGGTGCTTGGTTATCCACTGGGCACATACACAAGGTTGTTTAATTTGTTGCGTTCTGTTGAGTTAGAGTATTATACTTCGTTGACCCTCTTAATGCACAAATTAGGATTCGAAGTCTTCAAGAAACGTATAGATAAGGATATTAGCTTTAATGAGACACTGGTTTCATCCAATTCGGACACCTGCAACTCAATATATGGTCATCAGACGCTACAAAGGTATGACTGTTAGGAACAACATCAAGTCACCAACTTACGGATGCAATTTGACAAAGATAGAGTTCGATTTCGCACTTGACCCCTTCATGAGAGTTGCGGATATTTCTCAAAGCCTTCCGACGATACCAAGATCGATGCTATTGAACACCTAAAGCTCCTTAAATAGTCAGCAGACGCTTGCATGTTCTGATTGTTATGAACATTATCACCGCTAGAGCTTGGAGAAGGAATTTCTCTCAGATGGAGATTGGTTTAGATCTCGACGTCTCCAGGAAACATGTAGGTATTTCTCTTATCTTTCTTAAAAAAAAAAAGATCACTTCATTTCGACGAGCGTACCTCAAAATACGATGTTTCGGGCGCTTGATTGTCGGCAGCAGGCGCTTGACTTCAATCTTTAGTGTTTTTGCTTTTGCAGCATTTGTACTTTTGTCTTTATTCATGTTTGTCTACTCTATCTTCTATTATAATTGCTGAAGCATTTGTCTTCTTCTATTACAGAACTTCATGCTTCAGGACTTTATAGAAAAGGGCACCTTATTTTCTGGTCAAGCTTGGACTTTCAATATCTTAATACTTCATTCAAAATTACTTTTCCAGACTTCATAATGTTTGTATTCTGAATAGACGCTTGATTGGATTCAACGGACGCTTTTTAAATTAGCTAAGGCGCTTGGTTATCCACTGGGCAAATTCACAAGGCTGTTTAACTCATAGCATTCGTGGTAGTTAGCATATTATGCTTCTTTGACCCTCTTAATGCACGAATTAGGATTCTATGTCTTCAGGGAACGTGTAGATATGGATATTAGATTAAATGAGACACCGGTTTCATCCAATTCAGACACCTCCAGCTCAATAAATGGTCATCGGACGCTACATAGGTATGACTGTCAGGAACAACATCACATCACCAACTTACGGATGCAATTTGACAAAGATAGAGATCGATTACGCTCTTGAGCTCTCCATGAGTGTTGCGGATATTTCTCTAAGTCTTCCGACGATACCAAGATCGATGCTTTTGAACAACAAAACCTCCTGAATTGTCAGCAGACGCTTGCATGTTCCGATTGTCATGAACAGTTTCACATCTCAAGCTTGAAGAAGGAATTTCACTCAGATAGATATTGGTTCAGATCTCGACATCTACTGAAACATGTAGGTATTTCTCTTATCTTTCTTAAAAAACAAAGATCACTTCATTTCGATGAGCGTAGCTCAAAATATGACGTTTCGGGCAATTGATTGCCGGCAGCAGGCGCTTGACTTCAATCTTCAGTGTTTTTGCTTTCACAGCATTTGTACTTTTGTCTTTATTCATGCTTGTCTTCTCTTTCTTCTATTAGAATTGCTGAAGTTTTGTGTTCTTCTGTTACACTACTTCATGCTTCAGGACTTTATAGAAAAGGGTACCTTATTTTCTGGTCAAGCTTGGACTTTCAATATCTTAATACTTCATTCAAAGTTACTTCTCCGGCCTTCATAATGTTCGAATAGACGCTTTATTAGATTCATCAGACGCTTCTTAAATTAGCTAAGGTGCTTGATTATGCACTGGGCTCATTCACAAGGCTGTTTAACTCATAGCATTCTTAGCAGTTAGCGTATTATGCTTCTTTGACCTTCTTAATGGACGAATTAGGATTCGATGTCTGCATGAAACCTGTAGATATGGATATTTGATTTAATGAAACACCGGTTTCATCCAATTCGGACACCTCCAGCTCAATATATGGTCATCGGACGCTACATAGGTATGACTGTCAGGAACAACATCACGTCACCAACTTACGGATGCAATTTGACAAAGATAGAGATCGATTTCGCTCTTGACCTCTTCACGAGAGTTGTAGATATTTCTCTAAGCCTTCTAATGATACCAAGATCGATGCTTTTGAACACCTAAAGCTCCTAAAACTGTCAGCAGACGCTTGCATGTTCTATTTGTCACGAACAGTATCACAGCTAGAGCTTGAAGAAGGAATTTCACTCAGATAGAGATTGGTTTAGATCTCGACCTCTCCAGGAAACATGTAGATATTTCTCTTATCTTTCTTAAAAAACAAAGATCACTTCATTTCGACAAGCGTACCTCAAAATACGATGTTTCAGGTGCTTGATTGTCGGCAGCAGGCGCATGACTTCAATCTTTAGTGTTTTTGCTTTTGCAGCATTTGTACTTTTGCCTTTATTCGTGCTTCTCTTCTCTTTCTTCTATTATAATTGCTAAAGCATTTGTTTTCTTCTATTACAGAAATTCATGCTTCAGGACTTTATAGAAAAGGGCACCTTATTTTCTGGTCAAGCTTGGACTTTCAATATCTTAATATTTCATTCAAAATTACTTTTCCAGCCTTCATAATGTTTGTATTCTGAATAGACGCTTGATTAGATTCAACGGACGGTTCTTAAATTAGCTAAGGCGCTTGGTTATCCACTAGGAAAATTCACAAGGCTGTTTAACTCATAGCATTCATGGCAGTTAGCGTATTATGCTTCTTTGAACCTCTTACGGCACGAATTAGGATTCTATGTGTTCATCGAACGTGTAGATATGGATATTAGCTTTAATTAGACACCGGTTTCATCCAATTCGGACACCTCCAGCTCAATATATGGTCATCGGACGCTACATAGGTATGACTGTCAGGAACAACATCACGTCACCAACTTACGGATGCAATTTGACAAAGATAGAGATCGATTTCGCTCTTGAGCTCTCCATGAGAGTTGCGGATATTTCTCTAAGCCTTCCGACGATACCAAGATCGATGCTTTTCAACAAAAAAAGCTCCTGAATTGTCAGCAGTCGCTTGCATGTTCCGATTGTCATGAACAGTTTCACATCTCAAGCTTGAAGAAGGAATTTCACTCAGATAGATATTGGTTCAGATCTCGACATCTCCTGGAAACATGTAGGTATTTCTCTTATCTTTCTTAAAAAACAAAGATCACTTCATTTCGATGAGCGTACCTCAAAATACGACGTTTCGGGCGATTGATTGTCGGCAGCAGGCGCTTGACTTCAATCTTCAATGTTTTTGCTTTCGTAGCATTTGTACTTTTGTCTTTGTTCACGCTTGTCTTCTCTTTCTTATATTAGAATTGCTGAAGCTTTTGTGTTCTTCTGTTATAGTACTTCATGCTTCAGGACCTTATAGAAAAGGGTACCTTATTTTCTGGTCAAGCTTGGACTTTTAATATCTTAATACTTCATTCAAAATTACTTCACCGGCCTTCATAATGTTCGAATAGACGCTTTATTAGATTCATCGGACGCTTCTTAAATTAGCTAAGGTGCTTGATTATCCACTGGGCACATTCACAAGGCTGTTTAACTCGTAGCATTCTTAGCAGTTAGCGTATTATGCTTCTTTGACCCTCTTAATGGACGAATTAGGATTCGATGTCTTCATGGAACGTGTAGATATGGATATTAGCTTTAATAAGACCCCGGTTTCATCCAATTCAGACAACTTCAGCTCAATATATGGTTATCGGACGCTACATAGGTATGACTGTCTGGAACAACATCACGTCACCAACTTACGGATGCAATTTGACAAAGATAGAGATCGATTTCGCTATTGATCTCTCCATGAGAGTTGCGGATATTTCTCTAAGCCTTCCGATGATACCAAGATCGATGCTTTCGAACACCTAAAGCTCCAAAAATTGTCAGCAGACGCATGCATGTTCTGATTGTCATGAACAATATCACATCTCAAGCTTGAAGAAGGAATTTCACTCAGATCGGGATTGGTTCAGATCTCGACTTCTGCAGGAAACATGTAGATATTTATCTTATCTTTCTAAAAAACCAAGATCATTTCATTTCGACGAGCGTACCCCAAAATACGACGTTTCAAACGCTTGCTTATCGGCAGCAGGCGCTTGACTTCAATCTTCAGTGTTTTTGCTTTTGCAGCTTTTGTACTTTTGTCTTTATTTGTGCTTCTTTTCCCTTTCTTCTGTTAGATTTGCTGAAGCTTTTGTCTTCTACTATTACAATACTTGACATTTAGAACTATATCGGAAAGGGTATCTCATTTTCTAGTCAAGCTTGGACTTTGAATATCTTAATACTTCATTCGAAATTACTTCTCCAGCCATCATAATGCTCTGTATTATGAGTAGACGACACATTAGCTTCACCGTAGGAGTCTTAAACGAGCTAAGGCACTTGGTTATCCACTGGTCATATACACAAGGTTGTTTAATTTGTTGCGTTCTGTCGAGTTAGAGTATTATACTTCTTTGACCCTCTTAATGCACAAATTAGGATTCGAAGTTTTCAAGAAACGTATAGATAAGGATATTAGCTTTAATGAGACACTGGTTTCATCCAATTCGGACACCTACAACTCAATATATGGTCATCAGACGCTACAAAGTTATGACTGTAAGGAACAACATCAAGTCACCAACTTACGGATCCAATTTGACAAAGATAGAGATCGATTTCGCACTTGACCTCTTCATGAGAGTTGCGGATATTACTCAAAGCCTTCCGACGATACCAAGATCGATGCTATTGAACACCTAAAGCTCCTGAAATAGTCAGCAGACGCTTGCATGTTCTGATTGTCACGAACATTATCACCGCTAGAGCTTGGAGAAGGAATTTCACTCAGATAGAGATTGGTTTTGATCTCGACCTCTCCAGAAAACATGTAGGTATTTCTCTTATCTTTCTTAAAAAACAAAGATCACTTCATTTCGACGAGCGTACCTCAAAATACGATGTTTCGGGCTCTTGATTGTCTGCAGCAGGCGCTTGACTTCAATCTTTAGTGTTTTTGCTTTTGCCGCATTTGTACTTTTGTCTTTATTCATGCTTGTCTACCCTTTCTTCTACTATAATTGCTGAAGCATTTGTCTTCTTCTAGTACAGTACTTCATGCTTTAGGACTTTATAGAAAAGGGCACCTTATTTTCTGGTCAAGCTTGGACTTTCAATATCATAATACTTCATTCCAAATTACTTCTCCAGCCTTCATAATGTTTGTATTCTGAATAGACGCTTGATTAGATTCAACGGACGCTTCTGAAATTAGCTACGGCGCTTGGTTATCCACTGGGCAAATTTACAAGGCTGTTTTACTCGTAGCATTCATAGCAGCTAGCGTATTATGCTTCTTTGACCATCTTAATGCACGAATTAGGATTCGATGTCTTCATGGAACGGGTAGATATGGATATTAGCTTTAATGAGAACCCAGTTTCATCGAATTCGGACACCTCCAGCTCAATATATTGTCATCGGACGCTGCATAGGTATGATTGTCAGGAACAACATCACGTCATCAACTTACGGATGCAACTTGACAAAGATACAGATCGATTTCGCTTTTGATCTTTTCATGAGAGTTGCGGATATTTCTCTAAGCCTTCCAACGATAATAAGATGGATGCTTTTGAACACCTAAAGCTCCACGAAATTGTCAGCAGATGCTTGCATGTTCTGATTGTCATGAACAATATAACATCTCAAGCTCGAAGAAGGAATTTCATTGAGATCGGGATTGGTTCGGATATCTACTTCTACAGGAAACATGTAGGTATTTATCATATCTTTCTAAAAAACCAAGATCATTTCATTTCGATGAGCGTACCCCAAAATACGATGTTTCAGACGCTTGCTTATCGGCAGCAGGCGCTTGACTTCAATCTTCAGTGTTTTTGCTTTTGCAGCTTTTGTACTTTTGTCTTTATTTGTGCTTCTTTTCTCTTTCTTCTATTAGATTTGCTGAAGCTTTTGTCTTCTACTATTACAATACTTGATATTTAGAACTATATCGAAAAGGGTATCTGATTTTCTAGTCAAGCCTGGACTTTGAATATCTTAATACTTCATTCGAAATTACTTCTCCAGCCATCATAATGTTCTGTATTATGAGTAGACGACTGATTAGCTTCACCGTAGGAGTCTTAAATGAGCTAAGGTGCTTGGTTATCCACTGGGCACATACACAAGGTTGTTTAATTTGTTGCGTTCTGTTGAGTTAGAGTATTATACTTCGTTGACCCTCTTAATGCACAAATTAGGATTCGAAGTCTTCAAGAAACGTATAGATAAGGATATTAGCTTTAATGAGACACTGGTTTCATCCAATTCGGACACCTGCAACTCAATATATGGTCATCAGACGCTACAAAGGTATGACTGTTAGGAACAACATCAAGTCACCAACTTACGGATGCAATTTGACAAAGATAGAGTTCGATTTCGCACTTGACCCCTTCATGAGAGTTGCGGATATTTCTCAAAGCCTTCCGACGATACCAAGATCGATGCTATTGAACACCTAAAGCTCCTTAAATAGTCAGCAGACGCTTGCATGTTCTGATTGTTATGAACATTATCACCGCTAGAGCTTGGAGAAGGAATTTCTCTCAGATGGAGATTGGTTTAGATCTCGACGTCTCCAGGAAACATGTAGGTATTTCTCTTATCTTTCTTAAAAAAAAAAAAGATCACTTCATTTCGACGAGCGTACCTCAAAATACGATGTTTCGGGCGCTTGATTGTCGGCAGCAGGCGCTTGACTTCAATCTTTAGTGTTTTTGCTTTTGCAGCATTTGTACTTTTGTCTTTATTCATGTTTGTCTACTCTATCTTCTATTATAATTGCTGAAGCATTTGTCTTCTTCTATTACAGAACTTCATGCTTCAGGACTTTATAGAAAAGGGCACCTTATTTTCTGGTCAAGCTTGGACTTTCAATATCTTAATACTTCATTCAAAATTACTTTTCCAGACTTCATAATGTTTGTATTCTGAATAGACGCTTGATTGGATTCAACGGACGCTTTTTAAATTAGCTAAGGCGCTTGGTTATCCACTGGGCAAATTCACAAGGCTGTTTAACTCATAGCATTCGTGGTAGTTAGCATATTATGCTTCTTTGACCCTCTTAATGCACGAATTAGGATTCTATGTCTTCAGGGAACGTGTAGATATGGATATTAGATTAAATGAGACACCGGTTTCATCCAATTCAGACACCTCCAGCTCAATAAATGGTCATCGGACGCTACATAGGTATGACTGTCAGGAACAACATCACATCACCAACTTACGGATGCAATTTGACAAAGATAGAGATCGATTACGCTCTTGAGCTCTCCATGAGTGTTGCGGATATTTCTCTAAGTCTTCCGACGATACCAAGATCGATGCTTTTGAACAACAAAACCTCCTGAATTGTCAGCAGACGCTTGCATGTTCCGATTGTCATGAACAGTTTCACATCTCAAGCTTGAAGAAGGAATTTCACTCAGATAGATATTGGTTCAGATCTCGACATCTACTGAAACATGTAGGTATTTCTCTTATCTTTCTTAAAAAACAAAGATCACTTCATTTCGATGAGCGTAGCTCAAAATATGACGTTTCGGGCAATTGATTGCCGGCAGCAGGCGCTTGACTTCAATCTTCAGTGTTTTTGCTTTCACAGCATTTGTACTTTTGTCTTTATTCATGCTTGTCTTCTCTTTCTTCTATTAGAATTGCTGAAGTTTTGTGTTCTTCTGTTACACTACTTCATGCTTCAGGACTTTATAGAAAAGGGTACCTTATTTTCTGGTCAAGCTTGGACTTTCAATATCTTAATACTTCATTCAAAGTTACTTCTCCGGCCTTCAAAATGTTCGAATAGACGCTTTATTAGATTCATCGGGCGTTTCTTAAATTAGCTAAGGAGCTTGATTATCCACTGGGCACATTCACAAGGCTGTTTAACTCATAGCATTCTTAGCAGTTAGCATATTATGCTTCTTTGACCCTCTTAATGGATGAATTAGGATTCGATGTCAGCATGAAACCTGTAGATATGGATATTAGATTTAATGAGACACTGGTTTCATCCAATTCGGACACCTCCAGCTCAATATATGGTCATAGGACGCTACATAGGTACGACTGTCAGGAACAACATCACGTCACCAACTTACGGATGGAATTTGACAAAGATAGAGATCGATTTCGCTCTTGACCTCTTCATGAGAATTTCAGATATTTCTCTAAGCCTTATAATGATACCAAGATCGATGCGTTTGAACACCTAAAGCTCCTAAAATAGTTAGCAGACGCTTGCATGTTCCGATTGTCATGAACAGTTTCACATCTCAAGCTTGAAGAAGGAATTTCACTCAGATAGATATTGGTTCAGATCTCGACATCTCCTGGAAAAATGTAGGTATTTCTCTTATCTTTCTTAAAAAACAAAGATCACTTCATTTCGATGAGCGTACCTCAAAATACGACGTTTCGGGCGATTGATTGTCGGCAGCAGGCGCTTGACTTCAATCTTCAGTGTTTTTGCTTTCGTAGCATTTGTTCTTTTGTCTTTGTTCACGCTTGTCTTCTCTTTCTTATATTAGAATTGCTGATGCTTTTGTGTTCTTCTGTTACAGTACTTCATGCTTCAGGACTTTATAGAAAAGGGTACCTTATTTTCTGGTCAAGCTTGGACTTTCAATATCTTAATACTTCATTCAAAATTACTTAACCGGCCTTCATAATGTTCGAATAGACGCTTTATTAGATTCATCGGACGCTTCTTAAATTAGCTAAGGTGCTTGATTATCCACTGGGCACATTCACAAGGCTGTTTAACTCATAGCATTCTTAGCAGTTAGCGTATTATGCTTCTTTGACCCTCTTAATGGACGAATTAGGATTCGATGTCTGCATGAAAACTGTAGATATGGATATTAGATTTAATGAGACACCGGTTTCATCCAATTCGGACACCTGCCGCTCAATATATTGTCATCGGACGCTACATAGGTATGACTGTCCGGAACAACATCACGTCACCAACTTACGGATGCAATTTGACAAAGATAGAGATCGATTTCGCTCTTGACCTCTTCATGAGAGTTGCAGATATTTCTCTAAGCCTTCTAATGATACCAAGATCGATGCTTTTGAACACCTAAAGCTCCTAAAATAGGCAGCAGACGCTTGCATGTTCTAATTGTCACGAACAGTATCACAGCTAGAGCTTGAAGAAGGAATTTCACTCAGATGGAGAATGGTTTAGATCTCGACCTCTCCAGGAAACATGTAGGTATTTCTTTTATCTTTCTTAAAAAACAAAGATTACTTCATTTCGATGAGCGTACCTCAAAATACGATGTTTCGGGCACTTGATTGTCGGCAGCAGGCGCTTGACTTCAATCTTTAGTGTTTTTGCTTTTGCAGCATTTGTACTTTTGTCTTTATTCACGCTTGTCTTCTCTTTCTTCTATTATAATTGCTGAAGCATTTGTCTTCTTCTATTATAGTACTTGAGGCTTCGGTACTTTATAGAAAAGTGCGCCTTATTTTCTGGTTAAGCTTGGACTTTCAATATCTTAATACTGCATTCAAAATTACTTCTCCAGCCATCATAATGTTTGTATTCTGAATAGACGCTTGATTTGATTCATCGGACGCTTCTTAAATTAGCTTAGGCGCTTGATTATCCACTGGGCACATTCACAAGGCTGTTTAACTCGTAGCATTCTTAGCATTTTCCGTATTATGCTTCTTTGACCTTCTTGGTGGACGAATTAGGATTCGATGTCTTCATGAAGCTTGTAGCTGTGGATATTAGATTTAATGAGACACCAGTTTGATCCAATTCGGACACCTACGGCTCAATATATGGTCATCAGACGCTACATAGGTATGACTGTCAGGAACAACATCACGTCATCCACTTACGGATGCAATTTGACAAAGATAGAGATCGATTTCGCTCTTGACCTCTTCAGGAGAGCTGCGGATATTTCTCTAAGCCTTCCAACGATACCAAGATCGATGCTTTTGAACACAAAAAGCTCCAGAAATTGTTAGCATAAGCTTGCAAGTTCTGATTGTCATGAATAGTATCACATCTCTAGCTTGAAGAAGGAATTTCACTCAGATCGAGATTGGTTCAGATCTCGACTTCTCCAGGAAACATGTAGTTATTTAACTTATCTTTCTAAAAAAACCAAGATCACTTCATTTCGACGAGTGTAACGCCCCGATTTCCACGTTTTCTAATTCTTCAGTATTTCAATGTCTTTATTTTATTCCAGGTCTTAGGAATGGAAATAAAATATTCCGAGACCATAGTCATGCTCGACGATATCGTAGGAAGCTACGATTAAGTTTTGAGTCGAAAACTCAAACGGAGTCCGGTCTGCGTTTTTACACTGACAGTATGATTTTACTGCTCATAAGACCTTAGATGGACCCGTGAACGAGACAGTAAGTCTTAGAATTCGATTATCTACGTTTTGGTTAAATTTCGTAAAAATTTCAGAAAAATCACTTCCTGACCTTCGTTCGGGCAGATTTCTCAATCGGGTGACGAACAGAGCCACATATGGACTTACCGAGACTCGCCAACAGATAATCTTGATATCACAACATCCCAGGACACTTGGGAGAGTATGCCAGAGTCGTCATGACGATCGGGAAAATCTAGACGGAAAATGACCAAAATGCCCCTAACCTTAGTCTTTTGCACTTTTACCATTTTACCCTTTTGGCAAATGACCTTTTTGCCCTTAAGTGACTTGTTTTAAGGCTGAACTCAGCCCTCACACCCTCTCATTCACGCAGCCCAGCACTCTTGAAGAGCCAAGAACACCCATCTCCTTCCTTAGAGCAAAACCTCCATTGTTGTTCATGAGAAATTCATGAAACCTTGTTAGAATCACTTGATTCCTTGAGCAATCTTCCATCATTTCAAGGTAAGATCACTTCTATGATCTCTTAGCTTCTTGAATATCTCTTTATTTCAAGATCAATCTTCATTTTCATGAAAATTATTTCTTAGATCCAAAACTTTGAAAATCCATAGGAAATTGTAGAAAAATCATTTTGAGGTAAGACCAAGTTCTTTGAACTCACCTCATCATTCTCTATCTAAACCCAAGAGCTTATGATTCAACTCTCATCATAGCTCAAAAAGCACATTAGGGCCGAACCCTTCTTGATGATGATGAATAGTGTTTTCATCAATTTTTGATTTCTAACACTTGATTTCATTCTTAGCTTTCCTAATGCCTTTGAATCCATGAAATGGGAAACTAAGATCAATTCCTAGCTTTATTCTCTTTAGGGTGGCCGAAACCCTCTTTGTGAGAATTGTTGAGTTTGGTTTGATTATTGTTTAATGTTTGATTGTTTGGTTGTTTGTAGTTGGTGTCAATTATCAGGAGGTTCACAAACCGATCAACCGACTTTGATCCGGGAATCTGCTCTTCAACAGGTATGGGGAGAAGAACCTCATCACACCAAGATGGTGGTGGTGAAGATGGTTGTTTACTTTATGTGTGGGTGAAACCCTTTAGTTTGGGTTCACTTTTAATTGTTATGTTTTGTTAAGTTCTCTTCAAGAACAAGGTTGTCTTGATGAGTGTATGCTTTAGTATGTTGTAGTGTGCTTTAGCATATGTTGATGATTGAATAAAAATCATTTTCATGTATGTTGGAAAACCTACTTTGATCACTAGATCAAGTATGGACTTTTATTGTTGATTGTGAGACCATAATGTGTGATGGACTTGGATGTTTGATTATGATGTAGTAATGTGTATTATGGTTATCATGATTGTGTAAGTGTTGTGAGCCAAACTTTGATTGGTGGATGAAGTAAAACTTCGCATTGATTCCTAGTTGGCTATTAGCCATGACCTTGAGGAAAGGAAAGATATGAATAGTTCTTGGACAAGTCAAGTTTTGATGTAAAGAAAGTGTTTTCGATAACTTGTGTTTTTCAAAGAAAAACCCTAAGTGACTTTAAATGGAATTAAATCTCAAAGTGCTTTCACCAAAGTGAAACAGGTTTTATACCTTATCCTTAGTTCATCTAGCTAATCAAGTGACTCAAAATGAGAAAAGAAGTGTTTTCATGTAGAGAATCAAAATGGTTCCATAAGGTTGATGTCTTGTTTTAAGGCAACTTTCGCTAAGCGAAATCATTCTCGCTAAGCGAATAAAGTGAAGTTTCGCTACGCGAATTCTATCTCGCCGAGCGATCCAGAGGTGTTTCCAAAGAGGTGTAACCGTCTGAACTTTCGCTAAGCGAAATCATTCTCGCTAAGCGAATAAATTGAAGTTTCGCTATGCGAATTCTGTCTCGCCGAGCGATCCAGAGGTGTTTCCAAAGAGGTGTAACCGTCTGAACTTGCGCTAAGCGAATTCATATTCGCTAAGCGAATACAATATATTTCGCTACGCGATTTATGTCTCGCCGAGCGAACCAGAGGAGTTCCAAAGGAGGCATTACTGCCTCATTTTCGCTAAGCGAATGAAATTCCGCTAAGCGAATTTCATGTTTCAGAAAATGCTAGAAATGAAGTAAGTAGCTCAAATGTTGTTTTAAATCAAATGAGTTTTCAACTGTAAAAGTTATTTGGTTTACAAAAAGAGTTTTCTAACTCAATCTTAAAGTTTTACGGGTGAAAAACCTAAGTTAAGTAATTAACTTAGAGTTGAAGACAAGGGTTAATTAAGTATGGTATGTGGTGGAACAAGACCATGTACTATACCATTGATGACTTAGTACATCAATGACTTCATAAGACTTAAGTGAAATCAACACTTGTTTCCTTAATTGAAAAACAAGGGATTAATATCTTAGAAAGGCTTAAAGACTTATCTAAGAGGATTCTCAATCCTTATTCATAATGCTTAGGACTTGAGACATAATTCATAAGACGTAAACACAAACACGAAATGTTTTAGTTTTCGAAACAGTAGTTCGATGACGGACCGATGATTCGGATCCAGGTTAATCGTTCAATTGTTTCTGTCTTGTGATAACTGGAATGAGAGAGATCCTGAGGCTGTGCAGGTATGGGACTGTACAGTGGAAGGAATCCTGAGGCTATGCAGGTATGGGACTGTATAGTTAAGGGAAGGCATATAAGAATTGATTGGTACTACCCATACCAACAAGATTTATCTTCTTTTCGGGAACTTAGAACATAAGTACTTTATAGTTAAGCGTGCTTGACTTGGAGTAATTATGGGATGGGTGACCTTCTGGGAAGTTTCCTAGAAAGCGTGTGAGTGAGGACAAAACACGCTAAAAGGACTTGTGTTGGTTTGTGGGGACAGTCGGCGATTCTGAAAGCAGTCTGGATCTTTCCAAAGGAATCACGAGATATTTATCCGATGGATAAATGTTTTATAAAACAAAGATGTGTGTAGTTCCTAGGGAAGAGAACCTTAGTGAACCTTGAGGTTTATCCAATGGATAGACATTGTTTTATCGCATCTGCTTTGTGTAAGCATTGGCATTTCATGTGCATAGTTGTAAGGCCTTGAGCCTAGGAGTTGAGCTTACACCTTGATGCGGGTGCGAATCTTACGGTGACGATCTTCAATGGTCTTTTTGGAGGTATCAGGGTTGGAAGGGCTGACATGTGACCAGTTGGTGATTCTTCTGTGTCGTGGCGAATCCGTGCAATACACTGATATCCTCTACTAGATGCCGTACTTTTCATGTTTGGTCGAGAGTGTTACCGTAAAGCCAGATACGTGCACGTTACGAATGTTGTAGCATCTTGCTCATGGCTGGCAGAAACCGGAACATGTCCTCCCATTCACTCTCTCCGAATGTTTTGTTAGCTCCATGGAGTAGGGGTCAGAGTAGTACCCAGTGACATTGACATTGAGTCATATACATTGCATTGCATTGCATGGCTATTGATGTTTATGGCTATTGATGTTTACATTTACTGTTATACATCGCTGTATTGTTTAAGGATGCCTTATATTATGCTGTTAAATGTTTAGCATGCTATTATGTTGTTAACTGCTTAACATGATTTATATTGAGAACCTTTGTAAGCATGTTGGGTACGCTGTTACCCGGTGAGTCGTCCCGTTTTTACTACTGCTGTTTTGTTGTGTTGATGAACGGGAATCTCACCCATATCTGTATGTTTTCTGCTGGTACTTGCTGTTGATGCTTGAACAAATGGACGCGACGATGGTTCGGTTCCGCAGTCCTTTTGAGTTCGGAGGTGGACTCTTTTTCTGTTTTAGCTTTGTTGTCGGCCAGACTATGTCAGTTTTTGTAGTACCTTTTGGGAGCTATGACTCCTAGTACTTATTGTATTTCTTATGTCAGTCATACATTAGACTTATGTCTATATAAAGTAATGTTGTTATTTCTGTTTTCTGTATTATAATACTGTATGTATGTCCTAGTAATGCATGGTGAACCTAAGTTCACTTATTAGTATTATTTATTACCTTAACTAATCCCATTACATCTTTATGAAAAGAAAAGAAAAAGAAAAATCGTATTTTCCGCATTAATAAATATTTTTGGCCTTATAAACGTTCGGGAATGTGACACTCGGGAAAGGGTGTTGCACGACGAGCGTACCTCAAAATACGACGTTTCGGACGCTTGATTATCGGTAGTAGGCGCTTGACTTCAATCTTTAGTGTTTTTGCTTTTGCAGCATTTGTACTTTTATTTTTATTCATGCTTGTCTTCTCTTTCTTCTAATAGAATCGCTGAAGCTTTTGTCTTCTTCTATTACAGTACTTGATGCTTCAGGACTTTACAGAAAAGGGTACCTTATTTTCTGATTAAGCTTGGACTTTCAATATCTTAATACTTCATTCAAAATTACTTCTCCAACCTTCATAATGTTTGTATTCTGAATAGACGCTTGATTAGATTCACTGGACGCTTCTTAAATTAGCTAAGGCGCGTGGTTATCCATTGGGCACATTCACAAGGTTATCAAAGTAGTAGCATTTTGACCAGTTCCGTATTATGCTTCTTTGATCCTCTTAATGGCCGAATTAGGATTCGATGTCTTAATGAAACTTGTAGATGTGGATATTAGCTTTAAAGAGACACCAATTTTATCCAATTCGGACACCTACTGCTCAATATATGGCAATCAGACGCTACACAGGTATGACAATCATGAACAATATCACGTCAAAAACTTACAGATGCAATTTGGCAAAGATATAGATCGATTTCACTCTTGGCGTCTTCATGAGAGTTGCAGTTATTTCTAAGCCTTCTAACGATACCAAGATTGATGCTTTTGAACACCTAAAGCTCCAGAAATTGTCAGCAGACGCTTGCACGTTCTGATTGTCATGAGCAGTATCATATCTAGAGCTTGAAGAAAGAGATTCACTAAGATAGAGATTGGTACAGATCTCGACTTCTCCAAGAAACATGTAGGTATTTCTATTATCTTTCTTAAAAAACCAAGATCACTTCATTTCGACGAGCGTACCTCAAAATACGACATTTTCGGGCGCTTGATTATCAGCAGCAGGCGCTTGACTTCAATCTTCAGTGTTTTTGCTTTTGCAGCTTTGGTACTTTTGTCTTTATTCACGCTTGTCTTCTCTTTCTTCAATTAGAATTGCTGATGCTTTTGCCTTCTTCTATTACAGTACTTCACGCTTCAGGACTTTATAGAAAAGGGTACCTTATTTTCTGGTTAAGCTTGGACTTTCAATATCTTAATACTTCATTCAAAATTACTTCTCCAGCCTTCATAATGTTTGTATTCTGAATAGACGCTTGATTAGATTCATCGGACGCTTCTTAAATTAACTAAGGCGCTTGATTATCCACTGGGTACATTCACAAGGCTGTTTAACTCGTAGCATTTTTAGCAGTTAGCGTATTATGCTTCTTTGTCCCTCTTAGTGGACGAATTAGAATTCGATGTCTTCAAGAAACTTGTAGCTATGCTTATTAGATTTAATGAGACACCGCTTTAATCCAATTCGAATGCCTACAGCTCAATATATGGTCATCAGACGCTACGTAGGTATGATTGTCGAGAAAAATATCACGTCACCCACTTACGAATGCAATTTGACAAAGATGGAGATCGATTTGGCTCTTGACTTCCTCATGAGAGTTGCAGATATTTCTCTAAGCCTTCCAAAGATACCAAGATGGATGCTTTTGAACACCTAAAGCTCCATAAATTGTCAGCAGACGCTTGCATGTTCTGATTGTCAGGAACAGTATCACATCTCAAGCTTGAAGAAAGAATTTCGCTCAGATCAGGATTGGTTCAGATCTCGACTTCTCCAGGAGACATGTAGGTATTTATCTTATCTTTCTAACAAAACCAAGATCACTTCATTTTGACGAGCATACCTCAAAATACGACGTTTCGGACGCTCGATTATCGGCAGCAGGCGCCTGACTTCAATCTTCAGTGTTTTTGCTTTTGCAGCTTTTGTACTTTTGTTTTTATTCACGCTTGTCTTCTCTTTCTTCTAATAGAATCGCTGAAGCTTTTGTCTTCTTCTATTATAGTACTTCATGCTTCAGGACTTTACAGAAAAGGGTACCTTATTTTCTGATTAAGCTTGGACTTTCAATATCTTAATACTTCATTCAAAATTACTTCTCCAGCCTTCATAATTTTTGTATTCTGAATAGACGTTTGATTAGACACCTGATGCTTCTTAGATTAGCTAAGGCGCTTGATTATCCACTGGGTACATTCATAAGGCTGTTTAACTCGTAGCATTCTTAGCAGTTTCCGTATTATACTTCTTTGACCCTCCTAGTCGAAGAATTAGGATTCAATGTCTTCATGAAACTTGTAGATATGGATATTAGATTTCATGAGACACCAGTTTCATCCAATTCGGACACATACAGCTCAATATATGATCATCAGACGCTACATAGATATGACTGTCAGGAACAACATCAAGTCCGCAACTTACGAATGCAATTTGACAAAGATAGAGATCGATTTCGCTCTTGACCTCATCATGGGAGCTGCGGATATTTCTCCAAGCCTTCTAACGATTCCAAGATCGATACCTTTGAACATCTAAAGCTCCAGAAATTGTCAGCAGACGCTTGCATGTTCTGATTGTCATGAACAGTTTCACATCTCAAGCTTGAAGAAGGAATTTCACTCAGATAGATATTGGTTCAGATCTCGACATCTCCTGGAAACATGTAGGTATTTCTCTTATCTTTCTTAAAAAACAAAGATCACTTCATTTCGACGAGCGAACCTCAAAATACGACGTTTCTGGCGATTGATTGTCGGCAGCAGGCGCTTGACTTCAATCTTCAGTGTTTTTGCTTTCGCAGCATTAGTACTTTTGTCTTTATTCATGCTTGTCTTCACTTTTTTCTATTAGAATTGCGGAAGCTTTTGTGTTCTTCTGTTACAGTACTTCATGCTTCAGGACTTTACAGAAAAGGGTACCTTATTTTCTGGTCAAGCTTGGACTTTCAATATCTTAATACTTCATTCAAAATTACTTAACCGGCCTTCATAATGTTCGAATAGACGCTTTATTAGATTCATCGGACGCTTCTTAAATTAGCTAAGGTGCTTGATTATCCACTGGGCACATTCACAAGGCTGTTTAACTCATTGCATTCTTAGCAGTTAGCGTATTATGCTTCTTTGACCCTCTTAATGGACGAATTAGGATTCGATGTCTGCATGAAAACTGTAGATATGGATATTAGATTTAATGAGACACCGGTTTCATCCAATTCGGACACCTGCAGCTCAATATATTGTCATCGGACGCTACATAGGTATGACTGTCAGGAACAACATCACGTCGCCAAATTACGGATGCAATTTGACAAAGATAGAGATCGATTTCGCTCTTGCCCTCTTCATGAGAGTTGCGGATATTTCTCTAAGCCTTCCAACCATACCAAGATCGATCCTTTTGAACACCTAAAGCTCCAGAAATTGTCAGCAGATGCTTGCATGTTCCGATTGTCATGAACAGTTTCACATCTCAAGCTTGAAAAAGGAATTTTTCACTCAGATAGATATTGGTTCAGATCTCGACATCTACTGCAAACATGTAGTTATTTCTCTTATCTTTCTTAAAAAACAAAGATCACTTCATTTCGAAGAGCGTACCTCAAAATATGACGTTTCGGGCGATTGATTGTCGGCAGCAGGCGCTTGACTTCAATCTTCAGTGTTTTTGCTTTCGTAGCATTTGTTCTTTTGTCTTTGTTCACGCTTGTCTTCTCTTTCTTATATTAGAATTGCTGATGCTTTTGTGTTCTTCTGTTACAGTACTTCATGCTTCAGGACTTTATAGAAAAGGGTACCTTATTTTCTGGTCAAGCTTGGACTTTCAATATCTTAATACTTCATTCAAAATTACTTAACCGGCCTTCATAATGTTCGAATAGACGCTTTATTAGATTCATCGGACGCTTCTTAAATTAGCTAAGGTGCTTGATTATCCACTGGGCACATTCACAAGGCTGTTTAACTCATAGCATTCTTAGCAGTTAGCGTATTATGCTTCTTTGACCCTCTTAACGGACGAATTAGGATTCGATGTCTGCATGAAAACTGTAGATATGGATATTAGATTTAATGAGACACCGGTTTCATCCAATTCGGACACCTGCCGCTCAATATATTGTCATCGGACGCTACATAGGTATGACTGTCCGGAACAACATCACGTCACCAACTTACGGATGCAATTTGACAAAGATAGAGATCGATTTCGCTCTTGACCTCTTCATGAGAGTTGCAGATATTTCTCTAAGCCTTCTAATGATACCAAGATCGATGCTTTTGAACACCTAAAGCTCCTAAAATAGGCAGCAGACGCTTGCATGTTCTAATTGTCACGAACAGTATCACAGCTAGAGCTTGAAGAAGGAATTTCACTCAGATAGAGAATGGTTTAGATCTCGACCTCTCCAGGAAACATGTAGGTATTTCTCTTATATTTCTTAAAAAACAATGATCACTTCATTTCGACGAGCGTACCTCAAAATACGATGTTTCGGGCACTTGTTTGTCGGCAGCAGGCGCTTGACTTCAATCTTTAGTGTTTTTGCTTTTGCAGCATTTGTACTTTTGTCTTTATTCACGCTTGTCTTCTCTTTCTTCTATTATAATTGCTGAAGCATTTGTCTTCTTCTATTATAGTACTTGAGGCTTCGGGACTTTATAGAAAAGGGCGCCTTATTTTCTGGTTAAGCTTGGACTTTCAATATCTTAATACTGCATTCAAAATTACTTCTCCAGCCATCATAATGTTTGCATTCTGAATAGACGCTTGATTTGATTCATCGGACGCTTCTTAAATTAGCTTAGGCGCTTGATTATCCACTGGGCACATTCACAAGGCTGTTTAACTCGTAGCATTCTTAGCAGTTTCCGTATTATGCTTCTTTGACCTTCTTAGTGGACGAATTAGGATTCGATGTCTTCATGAAGCTTGTAGCTGTGGATATTAGATTTAATGAGACACCGGTTTGATCCAATTCGGACACCTACGGCTCAATATATGGTCATCAGACGCTACATAGGTATGACTGTCAGGAACAACATCACGTCATCCACTTACGGATGCAATTTGACAAAGATAGAGATCGATTTCGCTCTTGACCTCTTCATGAGAGCTTCGGATATTTCTCTAAGCCTTCCAACGATACCAAGATCGATGCTTTTGAACACGTAAAGCTCCAGAAATTGTTAGCATAAGCTTGCAAGTTCTGATTGTCATGAATAGTATCACATCTCAAGCTTGAAGAAGGAATTTCACTCAGATCGAGATTGGTTCAGATCTCGACATCTCCAGGAAACATGTAGTTATTTATCTTATCTTTCTAAAAAAACCAATATCACTTCATTTCGACGAGCGTACCTCAAAATACGACGTTTCGGACACTTGATTATCGGTAGTAGGCGCTTGACTTCAATCTTTAGTGTTTTTGCTTTTGCAGCATTTGTACTTTTATTTTTATTCATGGTTGTCTTCTCTTTCTTCTAATAGAATCGCTTAAGCTTTTGTCTTCTTCTATTACAGTACTTCATGCTTCAGGACTTTACAGAAAAGGGTACCTTATTTTCTGATTAAGCTTGGACTTTCAATATCTTAATACTTCATTCAAAATTACTTCTCCAGCCTTCATAATGTTTGTATTCTGAATAGACGCTTGATTAGATTCACTGGACGCTTCTTAAATTAGCTAAGGAGCGTGGTTATCCATTGGGCACATTCACAAGGTTGTCAAACTAGTAGCATTTTGACCAGTTCCGTATTATGCTTCTTTGATCCTCTTGATGGCCGAATTAGGATTCGATGCCTTAATGAAACTTGTCGATGTGGATATTAGCTTTAAAGAGACACCGATTTTATCCAATTCGGACACCTACTGCTCAATATATGGCAATCAGACGCTACACAGGTATGACAATCATGAACAATATCACGTCAAAAACTTACAGATGCAATTTGGCAAAGATATAGATCGATTTCACTCTTGGCGTCTTCATGAGAGTTGCAGTTATTTCTAAGCCTTCTAACGATACCAAGATTGATGCTTTTGAACACCTAAAGCTCCAGAAATTATCAGCAGACGCTTGCACGTTCTGATTGTCATGAGCAGTATCATATCTAGAGCTTGAAGAAAGAGATTCACTAAGATAGAGATTGGTACAGATCTCGACTTCTCCAGGAAACATGTAGGTATTTCTATTATCTTTCTTAAAAAACCAAGATCACTTCATTTCGACGAGCGTACCTCAAAATATGACATTTCGGGCGCTTGATTATCAGCAGCAGGCGCTTGATTTCAATCTTCAGTGTTTTTGCTTTTGCAGCTTTGGTACTTTTGTCTTTATTCACGCTTGTCTTCTCTTTCTTCTATTAGAATTGCTGATGCTTTTGCCTTCTTCTATTACAGTACTTCACGCTTCAGGACTTTATAGAAAAGGGTACCTTATTTTCTGGTTAAGCTTGGACTTTCAATATCTTAATACTTCATTCAAAATTACTTCTCCAGCCTTCATAATGTTTGTATTCTGAATAGACGCTTGATTAGATTCATCGGACGCTTCTTAAATTAGCTAAGGCGCTTGACTATCCACTGGGTACATTCACAAGGCTGTTTAACTCGTAGCATTTTTAGCAGTTAGCGTATTATGCTTCTTTATCCCTCTTAGTGGACGAATTAGAATTCGATGTCTTCAAGAAACTTGTAGCTATGCATATTAGATTTAATGAGACACCGCTTTAATCCAATTCGAACGCCTACAGCTCAATATATGGTCATCAGACGCTACGTAGGTATGACTGTCGAGAAAAATATCACGTCACCCACTTACGAATGCAATTTGACAAAGATGGAGATCGATTTCGCTCTTGACCTCCTTATGAGAGTTGCGGATATTTCTCTATGCCTTCCAAAGATACCAAGATGGATGCTTTTGAACACCTAAAGCTCCATAAATTGTCAGCAGACACTTGCATGTTCTGATTGTCAGGAACAGTATCACATCTCAAGCTTGGAGAAAGAATTTCGCTCAGATCAGGATTGGTTCAGATCTCGACTTCTCCAGGAGACATGTAGGTATTTATCTTATCTTTCTAACAAAACCAAGATCACTTCATTTTGACGAGCATACCTCAAAATACGACATTTCGGACGCTCGATTATTGGCAGCAGGCGCCTGACTTCAATCTTCAGTGTTTTTGCTTTTGCAGCTTTTGTACTTTTGTTTTTATTCACGCTTGTCTTCTCTTTCTTCTAATAGAATCGCTGAAGCTTTTGTCTTCTTCTGTTACAGTACTTCATGCTTCAGGACTTTACAGAAAAGGGTACCTTATTTTCTGATTAAGCTTGGACTTTCAATATCTTAATACTTCATTCAAAATTACTTCTCCAGCCTTCATAATGTTTGTATTCTGAATAGACGTTTGATTAGACACCTGATGCTTCTTAGATTAGCTAAGGCGCTTGATTATCCACTGGGTACATTCACAAGGCTGTTTAACTCGTAGCATTCTTAGCAGTTTCCGTATTATTCTTCTTTGACCCTCCTAGTCGACGAATTAGGATTCAATGTCTTCATGAAACTTGTAGATATGGATATTAGATTTAATGAGACACCAGTTTCATCCAATTCGGACACATATAGCTCAATATATGATCATCAGACGCTACATAGATATGACTGTCAGGAACAACATCAAGTCACCAACTTACGAATGCAATTTGACAAAGATAGAGATCGATTTCGCTCTTGACCTCATCATGGGAGCTGCGGATATTTCTCCAAGCCTTCTAACGATTCCAAGATCGATACCTTTGAACATCTAAAGCTCCAGAAATTGTCAGCAGACGCTTGCATGTTCTGATTGTCATGAATAGTATCACATCTCAAGCTTGAAGAAGGAATTTCACTCAGATCGAGATTGGTTCAGATCTCTACTTCTCCGGGAAACATGTAGTTATTTATCTTATCTTTCTAACAAAACCAAGATCACTTCATTTCGACAAGCGTACCTCAAAATACGACGTTTCGGACGCTTGATTATCGGCAGCAGGCGCTTGACTTCAATCTTCAGTGTTTTTGCTTTTGCAGCATTTGTACTTTTGTTTTTATTCACGCTTGTCTTCTATTTCTTCTATTAGAATTGCTGATCCTTTTGCCTTCTTCTATTACAGTACTTGATGCTTCAGGACTTTATAGAAAATGGTACCATATTTTCGGGTCAAGCTTGGACTTTGAATATCTTAACACTGCATTCAAAATAACTTCTCCATCCTTCATAATGTTTTGTATTCTAAATATACGCTTGATTAGATTCACTGGATGCTTCTTAAATTAGCTAAGGCGCGTGGACTGGGCACATTCACAAGGTTGTCCAACTAGTAGCATTCTGACCAGGTGCGTATTATGCTTCTTTGATATTCTTAATGGCCGAATTAGGATTCGATGTCTTAATGAAACTTGTAGATATGGATATTAGCTTTATTGAGACACCGGTTTCATCCAATTCGGACACCTACTGTTCAATATATGGCCATCAGACGCTACACAGGTATGACTGTCATGAACAATATCACGTCAAAAACTTACGGATTCAATTTAACAAAGATAGAGATTGATTTCACTCTTGGCGTCTTCATGAGAGTTGCAGTTATTTCTAAGCCTTCCAACGACACCAGGATTGATGCTTTTGAGCTCCTAAAGCTCCAGAAATTATCAGCAGACGCTTGTATGTTCTGATTGTCATGAACAGTATCAGATATAGACCTTGATGAAGGAGATTCACTCAGATTGAGATTGGTACAGATCTCGACTTCTCCAGGAAACATGTAGGTATTTCTATTATCTTTCGTAAAAAACCAAGATCACTTCATTTCGACAAGCGCACCTCATAATACGACGTTTCGGGCGCTTGATTATCGGCAGCAGGAACTTGACTTCATTTTTCAGTGTTTTTGCTTTTGCAGCTTTGGTACTTTTGTCTTTATTCACGCTTGTCTTATCTTTCTTCTATTAGAATTGCTGAAGCATTTGTCTTCTTCTATTACAGTACTTCACGATTCAGGACTTTATAGAAAAGGGTACCTTATTTTTTGGTTAAGCTTGGAATTTCAATATCTTTATACTTCATTCAAAATTACTTCTCCAGCCTTCATAATGTTTCTATTCTGAATAGACGCTTGATTTGATTCACCGGACGCTTATTAAACTAGCTAAGGCGCTTGATTATCCACTGGGTACATTCACAAGGCAGTTTAACTCGTAGCGTTCTTAGCAGTTAGCATATTATGCTTCTTTGACCCTCTTAGTGGACGAATTAGGATTCGATGTCTTCAAGAAACTTGTAGCTATGGATATTAGATTTAATGAGACACCGATTTGATCCAATTTGAACACCTACAGCTCAATATATGGTCATCAGACGCTACTTAGGTATGACTGTCGAGAACAACATCACGTCACCCACTTACGGATGCAATTTGACAAAGATAGAGATTACCAAGTATGATGCTTTTGAACACAAAAAGCTCCAGAAATTGTCAGCAGACGCCTGCATGTTTTGACTGTCATGAACAGTATCACATCTCAAGCTTGAAGAAGGAATTTCACTCAGATCGGGATTGGTTCAGATCTCGACTTCTCCAGGAGACATGTAGGTGTTGATCTTATCTTTCTAACAAAACCAAGATCACTTCACTTCGACGAGGGTACCTCAAAATACAACGTTTCGGATGCTCGATTATCGGCAACAGGCGCCTGACTTCAATCTTCTGTGCTTTTGCTTTTGCAGCATTTGTACTTTTGTTTTTATTCACACTTGACTTCTCTTTCTTCTATTAGAATCGATGAAGCTTTTGTCTTTTTCTATTACAGTACTTCATGCTTCAGGACTTTACAGAAAAGGGTATCTTATTTTTTTGTTAAGCTTGGACTTTCAATATCTTAATACTGCATTCAAAATTACATTTCCAGCCTTCATAATGTTTGTATTCTGAATAGACGCTTGATTAGATTCACCGGACGCTTCTTAAATTATCTAAGGCGCTTGATTATCCACTGGGCACATTCACAAGGCAGTTTAACTCGTAGCATTCTTAGCAGTTACCATATTATGCTTCTTTGACCCTCTTAGTGGACAAATTAGGATTCAATGTCTTCATGAAACTTGTATATATGGATATTAGATTTAATGAGACACCGGTTTCGTTCAATTCGGACACCTACAGCTCAATATATGGTCATCAGACGCCATGTAAGTATGACTGTCCGGAACAACATCACGTCACTCACTTACGGATGCAATTTTACAAAGATAGAGATCGATTTCGCTCTTGACCTCTTCATGAGAGTTGCAGATATTTCTCTAAGCCTATCAACGATACCAAGTTCGATGCTTTTGAACACAAAAAGCTCCAGAAATTGTCAGCAGACGCTTGCATGTTCTGATTGTCATGAACAGTATCACATCTCAAGCTTGAAGAAGAAATTTCACTCAGATCGAGATTGGTTTAGATCTCGACTTCTCCAAGAAATCGGTAGGTATTTATCTTATCTTTCTAACAAAACCAAGATCACTTCATTTCGATGAGCGTACCTCAAAATACGACGTTTCGGATGCTTGATTATCGGCAGCAGGCGCTTGACTTCAATCTTCAGTATTTTTGCTTTTGCAACATTTGTACTTTTGTTTTTATTCACGCTTGTCTTCTCTTTCTTCTATTAGAATTGTTGATGCTTTTGTCTTCTTCTATTACAGTACTTGATGCTTCAGGACTTTATAGAAAATGGTACCATATTTTCGGGTCAAGCTTGGACTTTGAATATCTTAATACTGCATTCAAAATGACTTCTCCGGCCTTCATAATGTTTTGTATTCTGAATAGACGCTTGATTAGATTCACTGGATGCTTCTTAAATTAGCTAAGGCGCGTGGTTATCCACTGGGAACATTCCCAAGGCTGTCAAAGTAGTAGCATTCTGACCAGTTCGCGTATTATGCTTCTTTGATCCTCTTAATGGCCGAATTAGATTTCGATGTCTAAATGAAACTTGTAGATATAGATATTAGCTTTAAAGAGACGCCGGATTCATCCAATTCGGACACCTGCTGCTCAATATATGGCCATCAGACGCTACACAGGTATGACTGTCAAGAACAATATCACGTCAAAAACTTACGGATGCAATTTGACAAAGATAGAGATCGATTTCACTCTTGGCTTCTTCAAGAGAATCATAGTTATTTCTAAGCCTTCCAAAGATACCAAGATTGATGCTTTTGAGCACCTAAAGCTCCAGAAATTATCAGCAGACGCTTGTATGTTCTGATTGTCACGAACAGTATCACATATAGACCTTGATGAAGGAGATTCACTCAGATTGAGATTGGTACAGATCTCAACTTCTCCAGGAAACATGTAGGTATTTCTATTATCTTTCGTAAAAAACCAAGATCACTTCATTTCGACGAGCGTACCTCATAATACGACGTTTCGGGCGCTTGATTATCGGTAGCAGGAACTTGACTTCATTCTTCAGTGTTTTTGCTTTTGCAGCTTTGGTACTTTTGTCTTTATTCACGCTTGTCTTCTCTTTCTTCTATTAGAATTGCTGATGCATTTGTCTTATTCTATTACAGTAATTCATGCTTCAGGACTTTATAGAAAAGGGTACCGCATTTTTTGGTTAAGCTTGGACTTTCAATATCTTAAAACTTCATTCAAAATTACTTCTACAGTCTTCATAATGTTTATATTCTGAATAGACGCTTGATTAGATTCACCGAACGCTTCTTAAATTAGCTAAGGGGCTTTATTATCCACTGGGTACATTCACAAGGCTGTTTAACTAGTAGCATTCTGACCAGTTTGCGTAATCTGCTTCTTTGATCCTCTTAATGGCCGAATTAGGATTCGATGTCTTAACGAAACTTGTAGATGTGGATATTAGCTTTAAAGAGACACCGATTTCATCCAATTCGTACACCTACTGCTCAATATATGGCCATCAGACGCTACATAGGTATGACTATCATGAACAATATCACGTCAAAAACTTACGGATGCAATTTGACAAAGATATAGATCGATTTCACTCTTGGTGTCTTCATGAGAGTTGCAGTTATTTCTAAGCCTTCTAACGATACCAATATTGATGCTTTTGAACACCTGAAGCTCCAGAAATTATCAGCAGACGTTTGCATCTTCTGATTGTCATGAGCAGTATCATATCTAGAGCTTGAAGAAGGAGATTCACTCAGATAGAGATTGGTACAAATCTCGACTTCTCCAGGAAACATGTAGGTATTTCTATTATCTTTCTTAGAAAGCCAAGATCACTTCATTTCGCCGAGCGTACCTCAAAATACGACGTTTCGGGCACTTGATTATCAGAAGCAGGCGCTTGACTTTAATCTTCAGTGTTTTTGCTTTTGCATCTTTGGTACTTTTGTCTTTATTCACGCTTGTCTTCTCTTTCTTCTATTAGAATTGCTGAAGCTTTTGTCTTCTTCTGTTACAGTACTTCATGCTTCAAGACTTTATAGAAAAAGGTACCTTATTTTCTGGTCAAGCTTGGACATTCAATATCTTAATATTTCCTTCAAAATTACTTCTCCAGCCTTCATAATGTTTGAATAGACGATTGTATGATTCAGCGGACGCTTCTTAATTTAGCTAAGGCGCTTGATTATCCACTGGGTACATTCACAAGGCAGTTTAACTCGTAGCATTCTTAGCAGTTAGCATATTATGCTTCTTTGACCCTCTTAGTGGCCGAATTAGGATCCGATGTCTTCAAGAAACTTGTAGCTATGGATATTAGATTTAATGAGACACCGATTTCATCCAAATTGAACACCTACAGCTCAATATATGGTCATCAGACGCTACATAGGTATGACTGTCGAGAACAACATCACGTCACCCACTTACGGATGCAATTTGACAAAGATAGAGATTACCAAGATTGATGCTTTTGAACACCAAAAGCTCCAGAAATTGTCAGCAGACGTTTGCATGTTCTGATTGTCATGGGCAGTAACATATCTAGAGCTTGAAGAAGGAGATTCACTCAGATAGAGAATGGTACAGATCTCGACTTCTCCAGGAAACATGTAGGTATTTCTATTATCTTTCTTAAAAAACCAAAATCACTTCATTTAGACGAGCGTACCTCAAAATACGACGTTTCAGGCGCTTGATTATCGGCAGCAGGCGCTTGACTTCAATCTTCAGTGTTTTTGCTTTTGCAGCTTTGGTACTTTTGTCTTTATTCACCCTTGCCTTCTCTTTCTTCTATTAGAATTGATGAAGCTTTTGTCTTCTTCTATTACAGTACTTCATGCTTCAGGACTTTATAGAAAAGGGTACCTTATTTTCTTATTAAGCTAGGACTTTCAATATCTTAATACTTCATTCAAAATTACTTCTCCTGCCTTCATAATGTTTGTATTCTGAATAGAAGCGTGATTAGATTCAACGCTTCTTAGATTGGCTAAGGCACTTGATTATCCATTGGGTACATTCACAAGTCTGTTTAACTCGTAGCATTCTTAGCAGTTAGTGTATTATGCTTCTTTGACCCTCTTAGTGGACGAATTAGGATTCGATGTCTTTAAGAAACTTGTAGCTATGGATGTTAGATTTAATGAGACACCGTTTCATTCAATTTGGACACCTACAGCTCAATATATGGTCATCTGACGCTACGTAGGTATGACGGTCAGGAACAACGTCACGTCACCCACTTGCGGATGCAATTTGACAAAGATAGAGATTGATTTCGCTCTTGACCTCTTCATGAGAGTTGCGGATATTACTCTCAGCCTTCCAAAGATACCAAGATTGATGCTTTTGAACACCTAAAGCTCCAGAAATTGTCAGCAGACGCTTGCATGTTCTGATTGTCATGAAGAGTATCACATCTCAAGTTTGAAGAAGGAATTTCACTCAGATCGGGATTGGTTCAGATCTCGACTTCTCCAGAAGACATGTAGGTATTTATCTTATCATTCTAACAAAACCAAGATCACCTCATTTCGACGAGTGTACCTCAAAATACGTCGTATCGGACGCTTGATTATCGACAGCAGGCGCCTGACTTCAATCTTCAGTGTTTTTGCATTTGCAGCATTTGTACTTTCGTTTTTATTCAAGCTTGACTTCTCTTTCTTCTATTAGAATTGCTGAAACTTTTGTCTACTTCTATTACAGTACTTCATGCTTCAGGACTTTATAGAAAAGGGTACCTTATTTTCTGGTTAAGCTTGGATTTTCAATATCATAATACTGCATACAAAATTACTTCTCCAGCCTTAATAATGTTTGTAATCAGAAATGATGCTTGATTAGATTCACCGGACGCTTCTTAAATTAGCTAAGGCGCTTGATTATCCACTGCGCACATTCACAAGGCAGTTTAACTCGTAGCATTCTTAGCAGTTAGCGTATTATGCTTCTTTGACCCTCTTAACTCGTAGCATTCTTAGCAGAAATTATCAGCAGACGCTTGCATGTTCCGATTGTAATGAACAGTTTCACATCTCAATCTTGAAGAAGGAATTTCACTCAGATAGATATTGGTTCAGGTCTCGACATCTCCAGGAAACATGTAGGTATTTCTCTTATCTTTCTTTAAAAACAAAGATCACTTCATTTCGATGAGCGTACCTCAAAATACGATGTTCCGGGCGATTGATTGTCGGCAGCAGGCGCTTGACTTCAATCTTCAGTGTTTTTGCTTTCGCAGCATTTGTACTTTTGTCTATATTCACGCTTGTATTCTCTTTCTTCTATTAGAATTGCCGAAACTTTTGTGTTCTTCTGTTACAGTACTTCATGCTTCAAGACTTTATAGAAAATGGTACCTTATTTTCTGGTCAAGCTTGGACTTTCAATATCTTAATACTTCATTCAAAATTACTTCTCCAGCGTTCATAATGTTTGAATAGACGCTTGTATGATTCACTGGACGCTTCTTAATTTACTTAAGGTGCTTGATTATCCACTGGGCACATTCACAAGTCTGTTTAACTCGTAGCATTCTTAGCAGTTAGCGTATTATGCTTCTTTGACCCTCTTAGTAGACAAATTAGGATTCGACGTCTGCATGAAACCTGTAGATATGGATATTATATTTAATGAGACACCGGTTTCATCCAATTCGGACACCTCCAGCTCAATATATGGTCATCAGAAGCTACATAGGTATGACTGTCAGGAACAACATCACGTCACCAACTTACGGATGCAATTTGACAAAGATAGAGATCGATTTCGCTCTTGACCTCTTCATGAGAGTTGCGGATATTTCTCCAAGTCTTCCAACCATACCATGATCGATGCTTTTGAACACCTAAAGCTCCAGAAATTATCAGCAGACGCTTGCATGTTCCGATTGTCATGAACAGTTTCACATCTCAAGCTTGAAGAAGGAATTTCACTCAGATAGATATTGGTTCAGATCTCGACATCTCCAGAAAACATGTAGGTATTTCTCTTATCTTTCTCAAAAAACAAAGATCACTTCATTTCGATGAGCGTACCTCAAAATACGACGTTTCGGGCGATTGATTGTCGGCAACAGGCGCTTGACTTCAATCTTCAGTGTTTTTTCTATCGCAGCATTTTTACTTTTGTCTTTATTCACGCTTGTCTTCTCTTTCTTCTATTAGAATTGACGAAGCTTTTGTGTTCTTCTGTTACAGTACTTCATGCTTCAAGACTTTTCAGAAAAGGGTACCTTATTTTCTGGTCAAGCTTGGTCATTCAATATCTTAATACTTCCTTCAAAATTACTTCTCCAGCCTTCATAATGTTTGAATAGACGCTTGTATGAATCACCGGATGCTTCTTAATTTAGCTAAGGCACCTGGTTATCCAATGGGCACATTCACAAGGCTGTTTAACTCGAAGCATTCTTAGCAGTTAGCGTATTATGCTTCTTTGAGCCTCTTAATGCACAATTACGAGTCGATGTCTTCATGAAACGTATAGATATGGATATTAGCTTTAATGAGGCACCGGTTTCATCCAATTCGGACACCTCCAGCTCAATATATGGTCATCGGATGCTACATAGGTATGACTGTCAGGAACAACATCACGTCACCAAATTACGGATGCAATTTGACAAAGATAGAGATCGATTTCGCTCTTGAACTGCTCATGAGAGTTGCGGATATTTCTCCAAGCCTTCCAACCATACCGAGATCGATGCTTTTGAACACCTAAAGCTCCGGAAATTATCAGCAGGCGCTTGCATGTTCTTATTGTCATGAACAGTTTCACATCTCAAGCTTGAAGAAGGAATTTCACTCAGATAGATATTGGTTCAGATCTCGACACCTCCAGGGAAAATGTAGGTATTTCTCTTATCTTTCTGAAAAAACAAAGATCACTTCATTTCGATGTGCGTACCTCAAAATACGACGTTTCGGGCGATTGATTGTCGGCAGCAGGCGTTTGACTTCAATCTTCAGTGTTTTTGCTATCGCAACATTTGTAATTTGTCTTTATTCACGCTTGTCTTCTCTTTCTTCTATTAGAATTGCTGAAGATTTTGTGTTCTTCTGTTACAGTACTTCATGCTTCAAGACTTTATAGAAAAGGGTACCTTATTTTCTGGTCAAGCTTGGACATTCAATATCTTAATACTTCCTTCAAAATTACTTGTCCAGCCTTCATAATGTTTGAATAGACGCTTGTATGAATCACCGGATGCTTCTTAATTTAGCTAAGGCACCTGGTTATCCAATGGGCACATTCACAAGGCTGTTTAACTCGTAGCATTCTTAGCAGTTAGCGTATTATGCTTCTTTGACCCTCTTAATGCACAATTACGATTCGATGTCTTCATGAAACGTATAGATATGGATATTAGCTTTAATGAGACACCGGTTTCATCCAATTCGGACACCTCCAGCTCAATATATGGTCATCGGATGCTACATAGGTATGACAGTCAGGAACAACATCACGTCACCAACTTACGGATGCAATTTGACAAAGATAGAGATCGATTTCGCTCTTGACCTGCGCATGAGAGTTGCGGATATTTCTCCAAGCCTTCCAACCATACCGAGATCGATGCTTTTGAACACCGAAAGCTCAAGAAATTATCAGCAGACACTTGCATGTTCTTATTGTCATGAACAGTTTCACATCTCAAGCTTGAAGAAGGAATTTCACTCAGATAGATATTGGTTCAGATCTCGACACCTCCAGGGAAAATGTAGGTATTTCTCTTATCTTTCTTAAAAAACAAAGATCACTTCATCTCGATGTGCGTACCTCAAAATGCGACGTTTCGGGCGATTGATTGTCAGCAGCAGGCGTTTGACTTCAATCTTCAGTGTTTTTGCTATCGCAGCATTTGTACTTTTGTCTTTATTCACGCTTGTCTTCTCTTTCTTGTATTAGAATTGCTGAAGATTTTGTGTTCTTCTGTTACAGTACTTCATGCTTCAAGACTTTATAGAAAAGGGTACATTATTTTCTGGTCAAGCTTAGACATTCAATATCTTAAAAATTCCTTCAAAATTACTTCTCCAGCCTTCATAATGTTTGAATAGACGCTTGTATGAATCACCGGATGCTTCTTAATTTAGCTAAGGCACCTGGTTATCCAATGGTCTCATTCATAAGGCTGTTTAACTCGTAGCATTCTTAGCATTTAGCGTATTATGCTTCTTTGACCCTCTTAATGCACAATTACGATTCGATGTCTTCATGAAACGTATAGATATGGATATTAGCTTTAACGAGACACCGGTTTCATCCAATTCGGACACTGCCAGCTTAATATATGGTCATCGGACGCTATATAGGTATGACTGTAAAGAACAACATCACGTCACCAACTTACGGATGCAATTTGACAAAGATAGAGATCGATTTCGCTCTTGACCTCCTCATGAGAGTTGCGGATATTTCTCCAAGCCTTCCAACCATACCGAGATCGATGCTTTTGAGCACCTAAAGCTCCAGAAATTGTCAGCGAACACTTGCATGTTCCGATTGTCATGGACAGTTTCATATCTCAAGCTTGAAGAAGGAATTTCACTCAGATAGATATTGGTTCAGATCTCGACTTCTCCAGGAAACATGTAGGTATTTCTCTTATCTTTCTTAAAAAACAAAGATCACTTCATTTTGATGAGCGTACCCCAAAATACGACGTTTTGGGAAATTAATTGTCGGCAGCAGGCGCTTGACTTCAATCTTCAGTGTTTTTGCTTTCGTAGCATTTGTACTTTTGTCTTTATTCATGCTTGTCTTCTCTTTCTTCTATTAGAATTGATGAAGCTTTTGTGCTCTTCTGTTACAGTACTTCATGCTTCAAGACTTTACAGAAAAAGGTACCTTATTTTCTGGTCAAGCTTGGTCATTCAATATCTTAATACTTCCTTCAAAATTACTTCTCCAGCCTTCATAATGTTTGAATAGACGCTTGATTAGATTCACCGGACGCATCTTAAATTAGCTAAGGCGCTTGATTATCCACTGGGCACATTCACAAGGCTGTTTAACTCGTAGCACTCTTAGCAGTCAGCGTATTATGCTTCTTTGACCCTCTTAATGGACGAATTAGGATTCGATGTCTGCATGAAACCTGTAGCTATGGATATTAAATTTAATGAGACACCGGTTTCATCCTATTCTGACACCTCCAGCTCAATATATGGTCATCAGACGGTACATAGGTATGACTGTCAGGAACAACATCACGTCACCAACTCACGGATGGAATTTGACAAATATAGAGATCGATTTCACTCTTGACCTCCCCATGAGAGTTGCGGATATTTCTCCAAGCCTTCCAACCATACCGAGATCGATGCTTTCGAACACCTAAAGCTCCAGAAATTATCAGCAGACGCTTGCATGTTCCGATTGTCATGAACAGTTTCACATCTCAAGCTTGAATAAGGAATTTCGCTCAGATAGATATTCGTTCAGATCTCGACATCTCCAAGAAACATGTAGGTATTTCTCTTACTTTTCTTAAAAAACAAAGATCACTTCATTTCGATGTGCGTACCTCAGAATACGACGTTTCGGGCGATTGATTGTCGGCAGCAGGCGCTTGACTTCAATCTTCAGTGTTTTTGCTATTGCAGCATTTGTACTTTTGTCTTTATTCACGCTTGTCTTCTCTTTCTTCTATTAGAATTGCTGAAGATTTTGTATTCTTCTGTTACAGTACTTCATGCTTCAAGACTTTATAGAAAAAGGTACCTTATTTTCTGGTCAAGCTTGGACATTCAATATCTTAAAACTTCCTTCAAAATTACTTCTCTAGCCTTCATAATGTTTGAATAGACGCTTGTATGATTCAGCGGATGCTTCGCTTGATTATCCACTGGGCACATTCACAAAGCTGTTTAACTCGTAGCATTCTTAGCAGTTAGCGTATTATGCTTCTTTGACCCTCTTAATGGATGAATTAGGATTCGATGTCTGCATGAAACCTGTAGATATGGATATTAGATTAAATGAGACACCGGTTTCATCCAATTCAGACACCTCTTGCTCGATATATGGTCATCGGACGCTACATAGGTATGAATGTCTGGAACAACATCACGTCACCAACTTACGGATGGAATTTGACAAAGATAGAGATCGATTTCGCTCTTGACCTCCCCATGAGAGTTGCGGATATTTCTCCAAGCCTTCCAACCATACCGAGATCGATGCTTTTGAACACCTAAAGCTCCAGAAATTATCAGCAGACACTTGCATGTTCCGATTGTCATGAACAGTTTCACATCTCAAGCTTGAAGAAGGAATTTCGCTCAGATAGATATTGGTTCAGATCTCGACATCTCCGGAAACATGTAGGTACTTCTCTTACCTTTCTTAAAAAACAAAGATCACTTCATTTCGATGTGCGTACTTCAGAATACGACGTTTCGAGCGATTGATTGTCGGCAGCAGGCACTTGACTTCAATCTGCAGTGTTTTTGCTATCGCAGCATTTGTACTTTTGGCTTTATTCACCCTTGTCTTCTCTTTCTTCTATTAGAATTGCTGAAGATTTTGTATTCTTCTGTTATAGTACTTCATGCTTCAAGACTTTATAGAAAAAGGTACCTTATTTTCTGGTCAAGCTTTACATTCAATATCTTAATACTTCCTTCAAAATTACTTCTCCAGCCTTCATAATGTTTGAATAGACGCTTGTATGATTCAGCGGACGCTTCTTAATTTAGCTAAGGCGCTTGATTATCCGCTGGGCACATTCACAAGGCTGTTTAACTCGTAGCATTCTTAGCAGTTAGCGTATTATGCTTCTTTGACCCTCTTAATGCACAATTACGATTCGATGTCTTCATGAAACGTATAGATATGGATATTAGCTTCAATGAGACACCGGTTTCATCCAATTCGGACTCCTCCAGCTTAATATATGGTCATCGGACGCTACATAGGTATGACTGTCAAGAATAACATCATGTCACCAACTTACGGATGCAATTTGATAAAGATAGAGATCGATTTCGCTCTTGACCTCCTCATGAGAGTTGCGGATATTTCTCCAAGCCTTCCAACCATACCGAGATCGATGCTTATGAACATCTAAAGCTCCAGAAATTATCAGCAGACTTTTGCATGTTCCGATTGTCATGAACAGTTTCACATCTCAAGCTTGAAGAAGGAATTTCGCTCAGATAGATATTGGTTCAGATCTCGACATCTCCAGAAACATGTAGGTATTTCTCTTACCTTTCTTAAAAAACAAAGATCACTTCATTTCGATGTGCGTACCTCAGAATACGATGTTTCGGGCGATTGATTGTCGGCAGCATTCACTTGACTTCAATCTGCAGTGTTTTTGCTATCGCAGCATTTGTACTTTTGGCTTTATTCACGCTTGTCTTCTCTTTCTTCTATTAGAATTGCTGAAGATTTTGTATTCTTCTGTTATAGTACTTCATGCTTCAAGACTTTATAGAAAAAGGTACCTTATTTTCTGGTCAAGCTTTACATTCAATATCTTAATACTTCCTTCAAAATTACTTCTCCAGCCTTCATAATGTTTGAATAGACGCTTGTATGATTCAGCGGACGCTTCTTAATTTAGCTAAGGCGCTTGATTATCCGCTGGGCACATTCACAAGGCTGTTTAACTCGTAGCATTCTTAGCAGTTAGCGTATTATGCTTCTTTGACCCTCTTAATGCACAATTACGATTCGATGTCTTCATGAAACGTATAGATATGGATATTAGCTTCAATGAGACACCGGTTTCATCCAATTCGGACTCCTCCAGCTTAATATACGGTCATCAGACGCTACATAGGTATGACTGTCAAGAATAACATCATGTCACCAACTTACGGATGCAATTTGATAAAGATAGAGATCGATTTCGCTCTTGACCTCCTCATGAGAGTTGCGGATATTTCTCCAAGCCTTCCAACCATACCGAGATCGATGCTTATGAACATCTAAAGCTCCAGAAATTATCAGCAGACTTTTGCATGTTCCGATTGTCATGAACAGTTTCACATCTCAAGCTTGAAGAAGGAATTTCGCTCAGATAGATATTGGTTCAGATCTCGACATCTCCAGAAACATGTAGGTATTTCTCTTACCTTTCTTAAAAAACAAAGATCACTTCATTTTGATGTGCGTACCTCAGAATACGATGTTTCCGGCGATTGATTGTCGGCAGCAGGCACTTGACTTCAATCTTCAGTGTTTTTGCTATCGTAGCATTTGTACTTTTGGCTTTATTCACGCTTGTCTTCTCTTTCTTCTATTAGAATTGCTGAAGATTTTGTATTCTTCTGTTACAGTACTTCATGCTTCAAGACTTTATAGAAAAAGGTACCTTATTTTATGGTCAAGCTTGGACATTCAATATCTTAATACTTCCTTCAAAATTACTTCTCCAGCCTTCATAATGTTTGAATACACGCTTGTATGATTCAGCGGACACTTCTTAATTTAGCTAAGGCGCTTGATTATCCACTGGGCACATTCACAAGGCTGTTTAACTCGTAGCATTCTTAGCAGTTAGCGTATTATGCTTCTTTGACCCTCTTAATGGACGAATTAGGATTCGATGTGTGCATGAAACCTGTAGATATGGATATTAGATTTAATGAGACATCGGTTTCATCCAATTCAGACACCTCTAGCTCGATATATGGTCATCGGACACTACATAGGTATGACTGTCAAGAACAACATCACGTCACCAACTTACGGATGGAATTTGACAAAGATAGAGATCGATTTCGCTCATGACCTCCCCATGAGAGTTGCGGATATTTCTCCAAGCCTTCCAACCATACCGAGATCGACGCTTTTGAACACCTAAAGCTCCCGAAATTATCAGCAGACGCTTGCATGTTCCGATTGTCATGAACAGTTTCATATCTCAGGCTTGAAGAAGGAATTTCGCTCAGATAGATATTGGTTCAGATCTCGACATCTCCAAGAAACATGTAGGTATTTCTCTTACCTTTCTTAAAAAACAAAGATCACTTCATTTCGATGTGCGTACTTCAGAATACGACGTTTCGGGCGATTGATTGTCGACAGCAGGCGCTTGACTTCAATCTTCAGTGTTTTTGCTATCGCAGCATTTGTACTTTTGTCTTTATTCACGCTTGTCTTCTCTTTCTTCTATTAGAATTGCTGAAGATTTTGTATTCTTCTGTTACAGTACTTCATGCTTCAAGACTTTCTAGAAAAAGGTACCTTATTTTCTGGTCAAGCTTGGACATTCAATATCTTAATACTTCCTTCAAAATTACTTCTCCAGCCTTCATAATGTTTGAATAGACGCTTGTATGATATAGCGGACGCTTCTTAATTTAGCTAAGGCTCTTGATTATCCACTGGGCACATTCACAAGGCTGTTTAACTCGTAGCATTCTTAGCAGTTAGCGTATTATGCTTCTTTGACCCTCTTAATGGACGAATTAGGATTCGATGTGTGCATGAAACCTGTAGATATGGATATTAGATTTAATGAGACATCGGTTTCATCCAATTCAGACACCTCTAGCTCGATATATGGTCATCGGACACTACATAGGTATGACTGTCAAGAACAACATCACGTCACCAACTTACGGATGGAATTTGACAAAGATAGAGATCGATTTCGCTCATGACCTCCCCATGAGAGTTGCGGATATTTCTCCAAGCCTTCCAACCATACCGAGATCGACGCTTTTGAACACCTAAAGCTCCAGAAATTATCAGCAGACGCTTGCATGTTCCGATTGTCATGAACAGTTTCACATCTCAAGCTTGAAGAAGGAATTTCGCTCAGATAGATATTGGTTCAGATCTCGACATCTCCAAGAAACATGTAGGTATTTCTCTTACCTTTCTTAAAAAACAAAGATCACTTCATTTCGATGTGCGTACCTCAGAATACGATGTTTCGGGCGATTGATTGTCGGCAGCAGGCACTTGACTTCAATCTTCAGTGTTTTTGCTATCGCAGCATTTGTACTTTTGGCTTTATTCACGCTTGTCTTCTCTTTCTTCTATTAGAATTGCTGAAGATTTTGTATTCTTCTGTTACAGTACTTCATGCTTCAAGACTTTATAGAAAAAGGTACCTTATTTTCTGGTCAAGCTTGGACATTCAATATCTTAATACTTCCTTCAAAATTACTTCTCCAGCCTTCATAATGTTTGAATACACGCTTGTATGATTCAGCGGACACTTCTTAATTTAGCTAAGGCGCTTGATTATCCACTGGGCACATTCACAAGGCTGTTTAACTCGTAGCATTCTTAGCAGTTAGCGTATTATGCTTCTTTGACCCTCTTAATGGACGAATTAGGATTCGATGTCTGCATGAAACCTGTAGATATGGATATTAGATTTAATGAGACACCGGTTTCATCCAATTCAGACACCTCTAGCTCGATATATGGTCATCGGACGCTACATAGGTATGACTGTCAAGAACAACATCACGTCACCAACTTACGGATGGAATTTGACAAAGATAGAGATCGATTTCGCTCTTGACCTCCCCATGAGAGTTGCGGATATTTCTCCAAGCCTTCCAACCATACCGAGATCGATGCTTTTGAACACCTAAAGCTCCGAAATTATCAGCAGACGCTTGCATGTTCCGATTGTCATGAACAGTTTCACATCTCAAGCTTGAAGAAGGAATTTCGCTCAGATAGATATTGGTTCAGATCTCGACATCTCCAAGAAACATGTAGGTATTTCTCTTACCTTTCTTAAAAAACAAAGATCACTTCATTTCGATGTGCGTACCTCAGAATACGACGTTTCGGGCGATTGATTGTCGGCAGCAGGCGCTTGACTTCAATCTTCAGTGTTTTTGCTATCGCAGCATTTGTACTTTTGGCTTTATTCACGCTTGTCTTCTCTTTCTTCTATTAGAATTGCTGAAGATTTTGTATTCTTCTGTTACAGTACTTCATGCTTCAAGACTTTATAGAAAAAGGTACCTTATTTTCTGGTCAAGCTTGGACATTCAATATCTTAATACTTCCTTCAAAATTACTTCTCCAGCCTTCATAATGTTTGAATAGACGCTTGTATGATTCAGCGGACGCTTCTTAATTTAGCTAAGGCGCTTGATTATCCACTGGGCACATTCACAAGGCTGTTTAACTCGTAGCATTCTTAGCAGTTAGCGTATTATGCTTCTTTGACCCTCTTAATGGACGAATTAGGATTCGATGTCTGCATGAAACCTATAGATATGGATATTAGATTTAATGAGACACCGGTTTCATCCAATTCGGACACCTCCAGCTCGATATATGGTCATCGGACGCTACATAGGTATGACTGTCAAGAACAACATCACGTCACCAACTTACGGATGCAATTTGACAAAGATAGAGATCGATTTCGCTCTTGACCTCCTCATGAGAGTTGCGGATATTTCTCCAAGCCTTCCAACCATACCGAGATCGATGCTTTTGAACATCTAAAGCTCCAGAAATTATCAGCAGACGCTTGCATGTTCCGATTGTCATGAACAGTTTCACATCTCAAGCTTGAAGAAGGAATTTCGCTCAGATAGATATTGGTTCAGATCTCGACATCTCCAGAAACATGTAGGTATTTCTCTTACCTTTCTTAAAAAACAAAGATCACTTCATTTCGATGTGCGTACCTCAGAATACGACGTTTCGGGCGATTGATTGTCGGCAGCAGGCACTTGACTTCAATCTTCAGTGTTTTTGCTATCGCAGCATTTGTACTTTTGTCTTTATTCACGCTTGTCTTCTCTTTCTTCTATTAGAATTGCTGAAGATTTTGTATTCTTCTGTTACAGTACTTCATGCTTCAAGACTTTATAGAAAAAGGTACCTTATTTTCTGGTCAAGCTTGGACATTCAATATCTTAATACTTCCTTCAAAATTACTTCTCCAGCCTTCATAATGTTTGAATAGACGCTTGTATGATTCAGCGGACGCTTCTTAATTTAGCTAAGGCGCTTGATTATCCACTGGGCACATTCACAAGGCTGTTTAACTCGTAGCATTCTTAGCAGTTAGCGTATTATGCTTCTTTGACCCTCTTAATGGACGAATTAGGATTCGATGTGTGCATGAAACCTGTAGATATGGATATTAGATTTAATGAGACATCGGTTTCATCCAATTCAGACACCTCTAGCTCGATATATGGTCATCGGACACTACATAGGTATGACTGTCAAGAACAACATCACGTCACCAACTTACGGATGGAATTTGACAAAGATAGAGATCGATTTCGCTCATGACCTCCCCATGAGAGTTGCGGATATTTCTCCAAGCCTTCCAACCATACCGAGATCGACGCTTTTGAACACCTAAAGCTCCCGAAATTATCAGCAGACGCTTGCATGTTCCGATTGTCATGAACAGTTTCATATCTCAGGCTTGAAGAAGGAATTTCGCTCAGATAGATATTGGTTCAGATCTCGACATCTCCAAGAAACATGTAGGTATTTCTCTTACCTTTCTTAAAAAACAAAGATCACTTCATTTCGATGTGCGTACCTCAGAATACGATGTTTCGGGCGATTGATTGTCGGCAGCAGGCACTTGACTTCAATCTTCAGTGTTTTTGCTATCGCAGCATTTGTACTTTTGTCTTTATTCACGCTTGTCTTCTCTTTCTTCTATTAGAATTGCTGAAGATTTTGTATTCTTCTGTTACAGTACTTCATGCTTCAAGACTTTATAGAAAAAGGTACCTTATTTTCTGGTCAAGCTTGGACATTCAATATCTTAATACTTCCTTCAAAATTACTTCTCCAGCCTTCATAATGTTTGAATAGACGCTTGTATGATTCAGCGGACGCTTCTTAATTTAGCTAAGGCGCTTGATTATCCACTGGGCACATTCACAAGGCTGTTTAACTCGTAGCATTCTTAGCAGTTAGCGTATTATGCTTCTTTGACCCTCTTAATGGACGAATTAGGATTCGATGTCTGCATGAAACCTGTAGATATGGATATTAGATTTAATGAGACACCGGTTTCATCCAATTCAGACACCTCTTGCTCGATATATGGTCATCGGACGCTACATAGGTATGACTGTCAGGAACAACATCACGTCACCAACTTACGGATGGAATTTGACAAAGATAGAGATCGATTTCGCTGTTGATCACCTCCCCATGAGAGTTGCAGATATTTCTCCAAGCCTTCCAACCATACCGAGATCGATGCTTTTGAACATCTAAAGCTCCAGAAATTATCAGCAGACGCTTGCATGTTCCGATTGTCATGAACAGTTTCACATCTCAAGCTTGAAGAAGGAATTTCGCTCAGATAGATATTGGTTCAGATCTCGACATCTCCAGAAACATGTAGGTATTTCTCTTACCTTTCTTAAAAAACAAAGATCACTTCATTTCGATGTGCGTACCTCAGAATACGACGTTTCGGGCGATTGATTGTCGGCAGCAGGCACTTGACTTCAATCTTCAGTGTTTTTGCTATCGCAGCATTTGTACTTTTGTCTTTATTCACGCTTGTCTTCTCTTTCTTCTATTAGAATTGCTGAAGATTTTGTATTCTTCTGTTACAGTACTTCATGCTTCAAGACTTTATAGAAAAAGGTACCTTATTTTCTGGTCAAGCTTGGACATTCAATATCTTAATACTTCCTTCAAAATTACTTCTCCAGCCTTCATAATGTTTGAATAGACGCTTGTATGATTCAGCGGACGCTTCTTAATTTAGCTAAGGCGCTTGATTATCCACTGGGCACATTCACAAGGCTGTTTAACTCGTAGCATTCTTAGCAGTTAGCGTATTATGCTTCTTTGACCCTCTTAATGCACAATTACGATTCGATGTCTTCATGAAACGTATAGATATGGATATTAGCTTCAATGAGACACCGGTTTCATCCAATTCGGACTCCTCCAGCTTAATATATGGTCATCGGACGCTACATAGGTATGACTGTCAAGAATAACATCATGTCACCAGCTTACGGATGCAATTTGATAAAGATAGAGATCGATTTCGCTCTTGACCTCCTCATGAGAGTTGCGGATATTTCTCCAAGCCTTCCAACCATACCGAGATCGATGCTTTTGAACATCTAAAGCTCCAGAAATTATCAGCAGACGCTTGCATGTTCCGATTGTCATGAACAGTTTCACATCTCAAGCTTGAAGAAGGAATTTCGCTCAGATAGATATTGGTTCAGATCTCGACATCTCCAGAAACATGTAGGTATTTCTCTTACCTTTCTTAAAAAACAAAGATCACTTCATTTCGATGTGCGTACCTCAGAATACGACGTTTCGGGCAATTGATTGTCGGCAGCAGGCACTTGACTTCAATCTTCAGTGTTTTTGCTATCGCAGCATTTGTACTTTTGTCTTTATTCACGCTTGTCTTCTCTTTCTTCTATTAGAATTGCTGAAGATTTTGTATTCTTCTGTTACAGTACTTCATGCTTCAAGACTTTCTAGAAAAAGGTACCTTATTTTCTGGTCAAGCTTGGACATTCAATATCTTAATACTTCCTTCAAAATTACTTCTCCAGCCTTCATAATGTTTGAATAGACGCTTGTATGATTCAGCGGACGCTTCTTAATTTAGCTAAGGCGCTTGATTATCCACTGGGCACATTCACAAGGCTGTTTAACTCGTAGCATTCTTAGCAGTTAGCGTATTATGCCTCTTTGACCCTCTTAATGGACGAATTAGGATTCGATGTCTGCATGAAACCTGTAGATATGGATATTAGATTTAATGAGACACCGGTTTCATCCAATTCAGACACCTCTTGCTCGATATATGGTCATCGGACGCTACATAGGTATGACTGTCGGGAACAACATCATGTCACCAACTTACGGATGGAATTTGACAAAGATAGAGATCGATTTCGCTGTTGATCACCTCCCCATGAGAGTTGCAGATATTTCTCCAAGCCTTCCAACCATACCGAGATCGATGCTTTTGAACACCTAAAGCTCCCGAAATTATCAGCAGACGCTTGCATGTTCCGATTGTCATGAACAGTTTCATATCTCAGCTTGAAGAAGGAATTTCGCTCAGATAGATATTGGTTCAGATCTCGACATCTCCAAGAAACATGTAGGTATTTCTCTTACCTTTCTTAAAAAACAAAGATCACTTCATTTCGATGTGCGTACTTCAGAATACGACGTTTCGGGCGATTGATTGTCGACAGCAGGCGCTTGACTTCAATCTTCAGTGTTTTTGCTATCGCAGCATTTGTACTTTTGTCTTTATTCACGCTTGTCTTCTCTTTCTTCTATTAGAATTGCTGAAGATTTTGTATTCTTCTGTTACAGTACTTCATGCTTCAAGACTTTATAGAAAAAGGTACCTTATTTTCTGGTCAAGCTTGGACATTCAATATCTTAATACTTCCTTCAAAATTACTTCTCCAGCCTTCATAATGTTTGAATAGACGCTTGTATGATTCAGCGGACGCTTCTTAATTTAGCTAAGGCGCTTGATTATCCACTGGGCACATTCACAAGGCTGTTTAACTCGTAGCATTCTTAGCAGTTAGCGTATTATGCTTCTTTGACCCTCTTAATGGACGAATTAGGATTCGATGTCTGCATGAAACCTGTAGATATGGATATTAGATTTAATGAGACACCGGTTTCATCCAATTCAGACACCTCTTGCTCGATATATGGTCATCGGACGCTACATAGGTATGACTGTCAAGAACAACATCACGTCACCAACTTACGGATGGAATTTGACAAAGATAGAGATCGATTTCGCTCTTGACCTCCCCATGAGAGTTGCGGATATTTCTCCAAGCCTTCCAACCATACCGAGATCGATGCTTTTGAACACCTAAAGCTCCAGAAATTATCAGCAGACGCTTGCATGTTCCGATTGTCATGAACAGTTTCACATCTCAAGCTTGAAGAAGGAATTTCGCTCAGATAGATATTGGTTCAGATCTCGACATCTCCAGAAACATGTAGGTATTTCTCTTACCTTTCTTAAAAAACAAAGATCACTTCATTTCGATGTGCGTACCTCAGAATACGACGTTTCGGGCGATTGATTGTCGGCAGCAGGCGCTTGACTTCAATCTTCAGTGTTTTTGCTATCGCAGCATTTGTACTTTTGTCTTTATTCACGCTTGTCTTCTCTTTCTTCTATTAGAATTGCTGAAGATTTTGTATTCTTCTGTTACAGTACTTCATGCTTCAAGACTTTATAGAAAAAGGTACCTTATTTTCTGGTCAAGCTTGGACATTCAATATCTTAATACTTCCTTCAAAATTACTTCTCCAGCCTTCATAATGTTTGAATAGACGCTTGTATGATTCAGCGGACGCTTCTTAATTTAGCTAAGGCGCTTGATTATCCACTGGGCACATTCACAAGGCTGTTTAACTCGTAGCATTCTTAGCAGTTAGCGTATTATGCTTCTTTGACCCTCTTAATGGACGAATTAGGATTCGATGTCTGCATGAAACCTGTAGATATGGATATTAGATTTAATGAGACACCGGTTTCATCCAATTCAGACACCTCTTGCTCGATATATGGTCATCGGACGCTACATAGGTATGACTGTCGGGAACAACATCACGTCACCAACTTACGGATGGAATTTGACAAAGATAGAGATCGATTTCGCTGTTGATCACCTCCCCATGAGAGTTGCAGATATTTCTCCAAGCCTTCCAACCATACCGAGATCGATGCTTTTGAACATCTAAAGCTCCAGAAATTATCAGCAGACGCTTGCATGTTCCGATTGTCATGAACAGTTTCACATCTCAAGCTTGGAGAAGGAATTTCGCTCAGATAGATATTGGTTCAGATCTCGACATCTCCAGAAACATGTAGGTATTTCTCTTACCTTTCTTAAAAAACAAAGATCACTTCATTTCGATGTGCGTACCTCAGAATACGACGTTTCAGGCGATTGATTGTCGGCAGCAGGCACTTGACTTCAATCTTCAGTGTTTTTGCTATCGCAGCATTTGTACTTTTGTCTTTATTCACGCTTGTCTTCTCTTTCTTCTATTAGAATTGCTGAAGATTTTGTATTCTTCTGTTACAGTACTTCATGCTTCAAGACTTTATAGAAAAAGGTACCTTATTTTCTGGTCAAGCTTGGACATTCAATATCTTAATACTTCCTTCAAAATTACTTCTCCAGCCTTCATAATGTTTGAATAGACGCTTGTATGATTCAGCGGACGCTTCTTAATTTAGCTAAGGCGCTTGATTATCCACTGGGCACATTCACAAGGCTGTTTAACTCGTAGCATTCTTAGCAGTTAGCGTATTATGCTTCTTTGACCCTCTTAATGGACGAATTAGGATTCGATGTCGGCATGAAACCTGTAGATATGGATATTAGATTTAATGAGACACCGGTTTCATCCAATTCAGACACCTCTTGCTCGATATATGGTCATCGGACGCTACATAGGTATGACTGTCAGGAACAACATCACGTCACCAACTTACGGATGGAATTTGACAAAGATAGAGATCGATTTCGCTCTTGATCACCTCCCCATGAGAGTTGCAGATATTTCTCCAAGCCTTCCAACCATACCGAGATCGATGCTTTTGAACATCTAAAGCTCCAGAAATTATCAGCAGACGCTTGCATGTTCCGATTGTCATGAACAGTTTCACATCTCAAGCTTGAAGAAGGAATTTCGCTCAGATAGATATTGGTTCAGATCTCGACATCTCCAGAAACATGTAGGTATTTCTCTTACCTTTCTTAAAAAACAAAGATCACTTCATTTCGATGTGCGTACCTCAGAATACGACGTTTCGGGCGATTGATTGTCGGCAGCAGGCACTTGACTTCAATCTTCAGTGTTTTTGCTATCGCAGCATTTGTACTTTTGTCTTTATTCACGCTTGTCTTCTCTTTCTTCTATTAGAATTGCTGAAGATTTTGTATTCTTCTGTTACAGTACTTCATGCTTCAAGACTTTATAGAAAAAGGTACCTTATTTTCTGGTCAAGCTTGGACATTCAATATCTTAATACTTCCTTCAAAATTACTTCTCCAGCCTTCATAATGTTTGAATAGACGCTTGTATGATTCAGCGGACGCTTCTTAATTTAGCTAAGGCGCTTGATTATCCACTGGGCACATTCACAAGGCTGTTTAACTCGTAGCATTCTTAGCAGTTAGCGTATTATGCTTCTTTGACCCTCTTAATGGACGAATTAGGATTCGATGTCTTCATGAAACCTGTAGATATGGATATTAGATTTAATGAGACACCGGTTTCATCCAATTCGGACACCTCTAGCTCGATATATGGTCATCGGACGCTACATAGGTATGACTGTCAAGAACAACATCACGTCACCAACTTACGGATGCAATTTGACAAAGATAGAGATCGATTTCGCTCTTGACCTCCTCATGAGAGTTGCGGATATTTCTCCAAGCCTTCCAACCATACCGAGATCGATGCTTTTGAACATCTAAAGCTCCAGAAATTATCAGCAGACTTTTGCATGTTCCGATTGTCATGAACAGTATCACATCTCAAGCTTGAAGAAGGAATTTCGCTCAGATAGATATTGGTTCAGATCTCGACATCTCAGGAAACATGTAGGTATTTCTCTTACCTTTCTTAAAAAACAAAGATCACTTCATTTCGATGTGCGTACCTCAGAATACGACGTTTCGGGCGATTGATTGTCGGCAGCAGGCACTTGACTTCAATCTTCAGTGTTTTTGCTATCGCAGCATTTGTACTTTTGTCTTTATTCACGCTTGTCTTCTCTTTCTTCTATTAGAATTGCTGAAGATTTTGTATTCTTCTGTTACAGTACTTCATGCTTCAAGACTTTATAGAAAAAGGTACCTTATTTTCTGGTCAAGCTTGGACATTCAATATCTTAATACTTCCTTCAAAATTACTTCTCCAGCCTTCATAATGTTTGAATAGACGCTTGTATGATTCAGCGGACGCTTCTTAATTTAGCTAAGGCGCTTGATTATCCACTGGGCACATTCACAAGGCTGTTTAACTCGTAGCATTCTTAGCAGTTAGCGTATTATGCTTCTTTGACCCTCTTAATGGACGAATTAGGATTCGATGTCTGCATGAAACCTGTAGATATGGATATTAGATTTAATGAGACACCGGTTTCATCCAATTCAGACACCTCTTGCTCGATATATGGTCATCGGACGCTACATAGGTATGACTGTCAGGAACAACATCACGTCACCAACTTACGGATGGAATTTGACAAAGATAGAGATCGATTTCGCTCTTGACCTCCCCATGAGAGTTGCGGATATTTCTCCAAGCCTTCCAACCATACCGAGATCGATGCTTTTGAACACCTAAAGCTCCAGAAATTATCAGCAGACGCTTGCATGTTCCGATTGTCATGAACTGTTTCACATCTCAAGCTTGAAGAAGGAATTTCGCTCAGATAGATATTGGTTCAGATCTCGACATCTCCAGAAACATGTAGGTATTTCTCTTACCTTTCTTAAAAAACAAAGATCACTTCATTTCGATGTGCGTACCTCAGAATACGACGTTTCGGGCGATTGATTGTCGGCAGCAGGCACTTGACTTCAATCTTCAGTGTTTTTGCTATCGCAGCATTTGTACTTTTGTCTTTATTCACGCTTGTCTTCTCTTTCTTCTATTAGAATTGCTGAAGATTTTGTATTCTTCTGTTACAGTACTTCATGCTTCAAGACTTTATAGAAAAAGGTACCTTATTTTCTGGTCAAGCTTGGACATTCAATATCTTAATACTTCCTTCAAAATTACTTCTCCAGCCTTCATAATGTTTGAATAGACGCTTGTATGATTCAGCGGACGCTTCTTAATTTAGCTAAGGCGCTTGATTATCCACTGGGCACATTCACAAGGCTGTTTAACTCGTAGCATTCTTAGCAGTTAGCGTATTATGCTTCTTTGACCCTCTTAATGGACGAATTAGGATTCGATGTCTGCATGAAACCTGTAGATATGGATATTAGATTTAATGAGACACCGGTTTCATCCAATTCAGACACCTCTTGCTCGATATATGGTCATCGGACGCTACATAGGTATGACTGTCAGGAACAACATCACGTCACCAACTTACGGATGGAATTTGACAAAGATAGAGATCGATTTCGCTCTTGATCACCTCCCCATGAGAGTTGCAGATATTTCTCCAAGCCTTCCAACCATACCGAGATCGATGCTTTTGAACATCTAAAGCTCCAGAAATTATCAGCAGACGCTTGCATGTTCCGATTGTCATGAACAGTTTCACATCTCAAGCTTGAAGAAGGAATTTCGCTCAGATAGATATTGGTTCAGATCTCGACATCTCCAGAAACATGTAGGTATTTCTCTTACCTTTCTTAAAAAACAAAGATCACTTCATTTCGATGTGCGTACCTCAGAATACGACGTTTCGGGCGATTGATTGTCGGCAGCAGGCACTTGACTTCAATCTTCAGTGTTTTTGCTATCGCAGCATTTGTACTTTTGTCTTTATTCACGCTTGTCTTCTCTTTCTTCTATTAGAATTGCTGAAGATTTTGTATTCTTCTGTTACAGTACTTCATGCTTCAAGACTTTATAGAAAAAGGTACCTTATTTTCTGGTCAAGCTTGGACATTCAATATCTTAATACTTCCTTCAAAATTACTTCTCCAGCCTTCATAATGTTTGAATAGACGCTTGTATGATTCAGCGGACGCTTCTTAATTTAGCTAAGGCGCTTGATTATCCACTGGGCACATTCACAAGGCTGTTTAACTCGTAGCATTCTTAGCAGTTAGCGTATTATGCTTCTTTGACCCTCTTAATGGACGAATTAGGATTCGATGTCTGCATGAAACCTGTAGATATGGATATTAGATTTAATGAGACACCGGTTTCATCCAATTCAGACACCTCTTGCTCGATATATGGTCATCGGACGCTACATAGGTATGACTGTCAGGAACAACATCACGTCACCAACTTACGGATGGAATTTGACAAAGATAGAGATCGATTTCGCTCTTGATCACCTCCCCATGAGAGTTGCAGATATTTCTCCAAGCCTTCCAACCATACCGAGATCGATGCTTTTGAACATCTAAAGCTCCAGAAATTATCAGCAGACGCTTGCATGTTCCGATTGTCATGAACAGTTTCACATCTCAAGCTTGAAGAAGGAATTTCGCTCAGATAGATATTGGTTCAGATCTCGACATCTCCAGAAACATGTAGGTATTTCTCTTACCTTTCTTAAAAAACAAAGATCACTTCATTTCGATGTGCGTACCTCAGAATACGACGTTTCGGGCGATTGATTGTCGGCAGCAGGCACTTGACTTCAATCTTCAGTGTTTTTGCTATCGCAGCATTTGTACTTTTGTCTTTATTCACGCTTGTCTTCTCTTTCTTCTATTAGAATTGCTGAAGATTTTGTATTCTTCTGTTACAGTACTTCATGCTTCAAGACTTTATAGAAAAAGGTACCTTATTTTCTGGTCAAGCTTGGACATTCAATATCTTAATACTTCCTTCAAAATTACTTCTCCAGCCTTCATAATGTTTGAATAGACGCTTGTATGATTCAGCGGACGCTTCTTAATTTAGCTAAGGCGCTTGATTATCCACTGGGCACATTCACAAGGCTGTTTAACTCGTAGCATTCTTAGCAGTTAGCGTATTATGCTTCTTTGACCCTCTTAATGGACGAATTAGGATTCGATGTCTGCATGAAACCTGTAGATATGGATATTAGATTTAATGAGACACCGGTTTCATCCAATTCAGACACCTCTTGCTCGATATATGGTCATCGGACGCTACATAGGTATGACTGTCAGGAACAACATCACGTCACCAACTTACGGATGGAATTTGACAAAGATAGAGATCGATTTCGCTCTTGATCACCTCCCCATGAGAGTTGCAGATATTTCTCCAAGCCTTCCAACCATACCGAGATCGATGCTTTTGAACATCTAAAGCTCCAGAAATTATCAGCAGACGCTTGCATGTTCCGATTGTCATGAACAGTTTCACATCTCAAGCTTGAAGAAGGAATTTCGCTCAGATAGATATTGGTTCACATCTCGACATCTCCAGAAACATGTAGGTATTTCTCTTACCTTTCTTAAAAAACAAAGATCACTTCATTTCGATGTGCGTACCTCAGAATACGACGTTTCGGGCGATTGATTGTCGGCAGCAGGCACTTGACTTCAATCTTCAGTGTTTTTGCTATCGCAGCATTTGTACTTTTGTCTTTATTCACGCTTGTCTTCTCTTTCTTCTATTAGAATTGCTGAAGATTTTGTATTCTTCTGTTACAGTACTTCATGCTTCAAGACTTTATAGAAAAAGGTACCTTATTTTCTGGTCAAGCTTGGACATTCAATATCTTAATACTTCCTTCAAAATTACTTCTCCAGCCTTCATAATGTTTGAATAGACGCTTGTATGATTCAGCGGACGCTTCTTAATTTAGCTAAGGCGCTTGATTATCCACTGGGCACATTCACAAGGCTGTTTAACTCGTAGCATTCTTAGCAGTTAGCGTATTATGCTTCTTTGACCCTCTTAATGGACGAATTAGGATTCGATGTCTGCATGAAACCTGTAGATATGGATATTAGATTTAATGAGACACCGGTTTCATCCAATTCAGACACCTCTTGTACGATATATGGTCATCGGACGCTACATAGGTATGACTGTCAACAACAACATCACGTCACCAACTTACGGATGAAATTTGACAAAGATAGAGATCGATTTCGCTCTTGACCTCCCCTGAGAGTTGCGGATATTTCTCCAAGCCTTCCAACCATACCGGATCGGTGCTTTTGAACACCTAAAGCTCCAGAAATTATCAACAGACGCTTGCATGTTCCGATTGTCATGAACTGTTTCACATCTCAAGCTTGAAGAAGGAATTTCGCTCAGATAGATATTGGTTCAGATCTCGACATCTCCAGAAACATGTAGGTATTTCTCTTACCATTCCTAAAAAACAAAGATCACTTCATTTCGATGTGCGTACCTCAGAATACGACGTTTCGGGCGATTGATTGTCGGCAGCAGGCACTTGACTTCAATCTTCAGTGTTTTTGCTATCGCAGCATTTGTACTTTTGTCTTTATTCACGCTTGTCTTCTCTTTCTTCTATTAGAATTGCTGAAGATTTTGTATTCTTCTGTTACAGTACTTCATGCTTCAAGACTTTATAGAAAAAGGTACCTTATTTTCTGGTCAAGCTTGGACATTCAATATCTTAATATTTCGTTCAAAATTACTTCTCCAGCCTTCATAATGTTTGAATAGACGCTTGTATGATTCAGCGGACGCTACTTACTTTAGCTAAGGCGCTTGATTATCCACTGGGCACATTCACAAGGCTGTTTAACTCGTAGCATTCTTAGCAGTTAGCGTATTATGCTTCTTTGACCCTCTTAATGGACGAATTAGGATTCGATGTCGCATGAAACCTGTAGATATGGATATTAGATTTAATGAGACACCGGTTTCATCCAATTCAGACACCTCTTGCTCGATATATGGTCATCGGACGCTACATAGGTATGACTGTCAGGAACAACATCACGTCACCAACTTACGGATGGAATTTGACAAAGATAGAGATCGATTTCGCTCTTGATCACCTCCCCATTAGAGTTGCAGATATTTCTCCAAGCCTTGCAACCATACCGGGATCGGTGCTTTTGAACACCTAAAGCTCCAGAAATTATCAACAGACGCTTGCATGTTCCGATTGTCATGAACTGTTTCACATCTCAAGCTTGAAGAAGGAATTTCGCTCAGATAGATATTGGTTCAGATCTCGACATCTCCAGAAACATGTAGGTATTTCTCTTACCATTCCTAAAAAACAAAGATCACTTCATTTCGATGTGCGTACCTCAGAATACGACGTTTCGGGCGATTGATTGTCGGCAGCAGGCACTTGACTTCAATCTTCAGTGTTTTTGCTATCGCAGCATTTGTACTTTTGTCTTTATTCACGCTTGTCTTCTCTTTCTTCTATTAGAATTGCTGAAGATTTTGTATTCTTCTGTTACAGTACTTCATGCTTCAAGACTTTATAGAAAAAGGTACCTTATTTTCTGGTCAAGCTTGGACATTCAATATCTTAATACTTCCTTCAAAATTACTTCTCCAGCCTTCATAATGTTTGAATAGACGCTTGTATGATTCAGCGGACGCTACTTAATTTAGCTAAGGCGCTTGATTATCCACTGGGCACATTCACAAGGCTGTTTAACTCGTAGCATTCTTAGCAGTTAGCGTATTATGCTTCTTTGACCCTCTTAATGGACGAATTAGGATTCGATGTCTGCATGAAACCTGTAGATATGGATATTAGATTTAATGAGACACCGGTTTCATCCAATTCAGACACCTCTTGCTCGATATATGGTCATCGGACGCTACATAGGTATGACTGTCAAGAACAACATCACGTCACCAACTTACGGATGGAATTTGACAAAGATAGAGATCGATTTCGCTCTTGACCTCCCCTTGAGAGTTGCGGATATTTCTCCAAGCCTTGCAACCATACCGGGATCGGTGCTTTTGAACACCTAAAGCTCCAGAAATTATCAACAGACGCTTGCATGTTCCGATTGTCATGAACTGTTTCACATCTCAAGCTTGAAGAAGGAATTTCGCTCAGATAGATATTGGTTCAGATCTCGACATCTCCAGAAACATGTAGGTATTTCTCTTACCTTTCTTAAAAAACAAAGATCACTTCATTTCGATGTGCGTACCTCAGAATACGACGTTTCGGGCGATTGATTGTCGGCAGCAGGCACTTGACTTCAATCTTCAGTGTTTTTGCTATCGCAGCATTTGTACTTTTGTCTTTATTCACGCTTGTCTTCTCTTTCTTCTATTAGAATTGCTGAAGATTTTGTATTCTTCTGTTACAGTACTTCATGCTTCAAGACTTTATAGAAAAAGGTACCTTATTTTCTGGTCAAGCTTGGACATTCAATATCTTAATATTTCCTTCAAAATTACTTCTCCAGCCTTCATAATGTTTGAACAGACGCTTGTATGATTCAGCGGACGCTACTTACTTTAGCTAAGGCGCTTGATTATCCACTGGGCACATTCACAAGGCTGTTTAACTCGTAGCATTCTTAGCAGTTAGCGCATTATGTTTCTTTGACCCTCTTAATGGACGAATTAGGATTCGATGTCGGCATGAAACCTGTAGATATGGATATTAGATTTAATGAGACACCGGTTTCATCCAATTCAGACACCTCTTGCTCGATATATGGTCATCGGACGCTACATAGGTATGACTGTCAGGAACAACATCACGTCACCAACTTACGGATGGAATTTGACAAAGATAGAGATCGATTTCGCTCTTGACCTCCCCTTGAGAGTTGCGGATATTTCTCCAAGCCTTGCAACCATACCGGGATCGGTGCTTTTGAACACCTAAAGCTCCAGAAATTATCAACAGACGCTTGCATGTTCCGATTGTCATGAACTGTTTCACATCTCAAGCTTGAAGAAGGAATTTCGCTCAGATAGATATTGGTTCAGATCTCGACATCTCCAGAAACATGTAGGTATTTCTCTTACCATTCCTAAAAAACAAAGATCACTTCATTTCGATGTGCGTACCTCAGAATACGACGTTTCGGGCGATTGATTGTCGGCAGCAGGCACTTGACTTCAATCTTCAGTGTTTTTGCTATCGCAGCATTTGTACTTTTGTCTTTATTCACGCTTGTCTTCTCTTTCTTCTATTAGAATTGCTGAAGATTTTGTATTCTTCTGTTACAGTACTTCATGCTTCAAGACTTTATAGAAAAAGGTACCTTATTTTCTGGTCAAGCTTGGACATTCAATATCTTAATATTTCCTTCAAAATTACTTCTCCAGCCTTCATAATGTTTGAATAGACGCTTGTATGATTCAGCGGACGCTACTTACTTTAGCTAAGGCGCTTGATTATCCACTGGGCACATTCACAAGGCTGTTTAACTCGTAGCATTCTTAGCAGTTAGCGTATTATGCTTCTTTGACCCTCTTAATGGACGAATTAGGATTCGATGTCGGCATGAAACCTGTAGATATGGATATTAGATTTAATGAGACACCGGTTTCATCCAATTCAGACACCTCTTGCTCGATATATGGTCATCGGACGCTACATAGGTATGACTGTCAAGAACAACATCACGTCACCAACTTACGGATGGAATTTGACAAAGATAGAGATCGATTTCGCTCTTGATCTCCCCTTGAGAGTTGCGGATATTTCTCCAAGCCTTGCAACCATACCGGGATCGGTGCTTTTGAACACCTAAAGCTCCAGAAATTATCAGCAGACGCTTGCATGTTCCGATTGTCATGAACTGTTTCACATCTCAAGCTTGAAGAAGGAATTTCGCTCAGATAGATATTGGTTCAGATCTCGACATCTCCAGAAACATGTAGGTATTTCTCTTACCATTCCTAAAAAACAAAGATCACTTCATTTCGATGTGCGTACCTCAGAATACGACGTTTCGGGCGATTGATTGTCGGCAGCAGGCACTTGACTTCAATCTTCAGTGTTTTTGCTATCGCAGCATTTGTACTTTTGTCTTTATTCACGCTTGTCTTCTCTTTCTTCTATTAGAATTGCTGAAGATTTTGTATTCTTCTGTTACAGTACTTCATGCTTCAAGACTTTATAGAAAAAGGTACCTTATTTTCTGGTCAAGCTTGGACATTCAATATCTTAATACTTCCTTCAAAATTACTTCTCCAGCCTTCATAATGTTTGAATAGACGCTTGTATGATTCAGCGGACGCTACTTACTTTAGCTAAGGCGCTTGATTATCCACTGGGCACATTCACAAGGCTGTTTAACTCGTAGCATTCTTAGCAGTTAGCGTATTATGCTTCTTTGACCCTCTTAATGGACGAATTAGGATTCGATGTCTGCATGAAACCTGTAGATATGGATATTAGATTTAATGAGACACCGGTTTCATCCAATTCAGACACCTCTTGCTCGATATATGGTCATCGGACGCTACATAGGTATGACTGTCAGGAACAACATCACGTCACCAACTTACGGATGGAATTTGACAAAGATAGAGATCGATTTCGCTCTTGATCTCCCCTTGAGAGTTGCGGATATTTCTCCAAGCCTTGCAACCATACCGGGATCGGTGCTTTTGAACACCTAAAGCTCCAGAAATTATCAACAGACGCTTGCATGTTCCGATTGTCATGAACTGTTTCACATCTCAAGCTTGAAGAAGGAATTTCGCTCAGATAGATATTGGTTCAGATCTCGACATTTCCAGAAACATGTAGGTATTTCTCTTACCTTTCTTAAAAAACAAAGATCACTTCATTTCAATGTGCGTACCTCAGAATACGACGTTTCAGGCGATTGATTGTCGGCAGCAGGCACTTGACTTCAATCTTCAGGGTTTTTGCTATCGCAGCATTTGTACTTTTGTCTTTATTCACGCTTGTCTTCTCTTTCTTCTATTAGAATTGCTGAAGATTTTGCATTCTTTTTTTACAGTACTTCATGCTTCAAGACTTTATAGAAAAAGGTACCTTATTTTCTGGTCAAGCTTGGACATTCAATATCTTAATACTTCCTTCAAAATTACTTCTCCAGCCTTCATAATGTTTGAATAGACGCTTGTATGATTCAGCGGACGCTTCTTAATTTAGCTAAGGCGCTTGATTATCCACTGGGCACATTCACAAGGCAGTTTAACTCGTAGCATTCTTAGCAGTTAGCGTATTATGCTTCTTTGACCCTCTTAATGGACGAATTAGGATTCGATGTCGGCATGAAACCTGTAGATATGGATATTAGATTTAATGAGACACCGGTTTCATCCAATTCAGACACCTCTTGCTCGATATATGGTCATCGGACGCTACATAGGTATGACTGTCAGGAACAACATCACGTCACCAACTTACGGATGGAATTTGACAAAGATAGAGATCGATTTCGCTCTTGATCACCTCCCCATGAGAGTTGCAGATATTTTTCCAAGCCTTCCAACCATACCAAGATCGATGCTTTTGAACATCTAAAGCTCCAGAAATTATCAGCAGACGCTTGCATGTTCCGATTGTCATGAACAGTTTCACATCTCAAGCTTGGAGAAGGAATTTCGCTCAGATAGATATTGGTTCAGATGTCGACATCTCCAGAAACATGTAGGTATTTCTCTTACCTTTCTTAAAAAACAAAGATCACTTCATTTCGATGTGCGTACCTCAGAATACGACGTTTCAGGCGATTGATTGTCGGCAGCAGGCACTTGACTTCAATCTTCAGGGTTTTTGCTATCGCAGCATTTGTACTTTTGTCTTTATTCACGCTTGTCTTCTCTTTCTTCTATTAGAATTGCTGAAGATTTTGCATTCTTCTGTTACAGTACTTCATGCTTCAAGACTTTATAGAAAAAGGTACCTTATTTTCTGGTCAAGCTTGGACATTCAATATCTTAATACTTCCTTCAAAATTACTTCTCCAGCCTTCATAATGTTTGAATAGACGCTTGTATGATTCAGCGGACGCTTCTTAATTTAGCTAAGGCGCTTGATTATCCACTGGGCACATTCACAAGGCAGTTTAACTCGTAGCATTCTTAGCAGTTAGCGTATTATGCTTCTTTGACCCTCTTAATGGACGAATTAGGATTCGATGTCTGCATGAAACCTGTAGATATGGATATTAGATTTAATGAGACACCGGTTTCATCCAATTCAGACACCTCTTGCTCGATATATGGTCATCGGACGCTACATAGGTATGACTGTCAGGAACAACATCACGTCACCAACTTACGGATGGAATTTGACAAAGATAGAGATCGATTTCGCTGTTGATCACCTCCCCATGAGAGCTGCAGATATTTCTCCAAGCCTTCCAACCATACCGAGATCGATGCTTTTGAACATCTAAAGCTCCAGAAATTATCAGCAGACGCTTGCATGTTCCGATTGTCATGAACAGTTTCACATCTCAAGCTTGGAGAAGGAATTTCGCTCAGATAGATATTGGTTCAGATCTCGACATCTCCAGAAACATGTAGGTATTTCTCTTACCTTTCTTAAAAAACAAAGATCACTTCATTTCGATGTGCGTACCTCAGAATACGACGTTTCAGGCGATTGATTGTCGGCAGCAGGCACTTGACTTCAATCTTCAGTGTTTTTGCTATCGCAGCATTTGTACTTTTGTCTTTATTCACGCTTGTCTTCTCTTTCTTCTATTAGAATTGCTGAAGATTTTGCATTCTTCTGTTACAGTACTTCATGCTTCAAGACTTTATAGAAAAAGGTACCTTATTTTCTGGTCAAGCTTGGACATTCAATATCTTAATACTTCCTTCAAAATTACTTCTCCAGCCTTCATAATGTTTGAATAGACGCTTGTATGATTCAGCGGACGCTTCTTAATTTAGCTAAGGCGCTTGATTATCCACTGGGCACATTCACAAGGCAGTTTAACTCGTAGCATTCTTAGCAGTTAGCGTATTATGCTTCTTTGACCCTCTTAATGGACGAATTAGGATTCGATGTCGGCATGAAACCTGTAGATATGGATATTAGATTTAATGAGACACCGGTTTCATCCAATTCAGACACCTCTTGCTCGATATATGGTCATCGGACGCTACATAGGTATGACTGTCAGGAACAACATCACGTCACCAACTTACGGATGGAATTTGACAAAGATAGAGATCGATTTCGCTCTTGATCACCTCCCCATGAGAGTTGCAGATATTTCTCCAAGCCTTCCAACCATACCGAGATCGATGCTTTTGAACATCTAAAGCTCTAGAAATTATCAGCAGACGCTTGCATGTTCCAATTGTCATGAACAGTTTCACATCTCAAGCTTGAAGAAGGAATTTCGCTCAGATAGATATTGGTTCAGATCTCGACATCTCCAGAAACATGTAGGTATTTCTCTTACCTTTCTTAAAAAACAAAGATCACTTCATTTCGATGCGCGTACCTCAGAATACGACGTTTCGGGCGATTGATTGTCGGCAGCAGGCACTTGACTTCAATCATCAGTGTTTTTGCTATCGCAGCAATTGTACTTTTGTCTTTATTCACGCTTGTCTTCTCTTTCTTCTATTAGAATTGCTGAAGATTTTGTATTCTTCTGTTACAGTACTTCATGCTTCAAGACTTTATAGAAAAAGGTACCTTATTTTCTGGTCAAGCTTGGACATTCAATATCTTAATACTTCCTTCAAAATTACTTCTCCAGCCTTCATAATGTTTGAATAGACGCTTGTATGATTCAGCGGACGCTTCTTAATTTAGCTAAGGCGCTTGATTATCCACTGGGCACATTCACAAGGCTGTTTAACTCGTAGCATTCTTAGCAGTTAGCGTATTATGCTTCTTTGACCCTCTTAATGGACGAATTAGGATTCGATGTCTGCATGAAACCTGTAGATATGGATATTAGATTTAATGAGACACCGGTTTCATCCAATTCAGACACCTCTTGCTCGATATATGGTCATCGGACGCTACATAGGTATGACTGTCAGGAACAACATCACGTCACCAACTTACGGATGGAATTTGACAAAGATAGAAATCGATTTCGCTGGTGATCACCTCCCCATGAGAGCTGCAGATATTTCTCCAAGCCTTCCAACCATACCGAGATCGATGCTTTTGAACATCTAAAGCTCCAGAAATTATCAGCAGACGCTTGCATGTTCCGATTGTCATGAACAGTTTCACATCTCAAGCTTGGAGAAGGAATTTCGCTCAGATAGATATTGGTTCAGATCTCGACATCTCCAGAAACATGTAGGTATTTCTCTTACCTTTCTTAAAAAACAAAGATCACTTCATTTCGATGTGCGTACCTCAGAATACGACGTTTCAGGCGATTGATTGTCGGCAGCAGGCACTTGACTTCAATCTTCAGTGTTTTTGCTATCGCAGCATTTGTACTTTTGTCTTTATTCACGCTTGTCTTCTCTTTCTTCTATTAGAATTGCTGAAGATTTGTGCATTCTTCTGTTACAGTACTTCATGCTTCAAGACTTTATAGAAAAAGGTACCTTATTTTCTGGTCAAGCTTGGACATTCAATATCTTAATACTTCCTTCAAAATTACTTCTCCAGCCTTCATAATGTTTGAATAGACGCTTGTATGATTCAGCGGACGCTTCTTAATTTAGCTAAGGCGCTTGATTATCCACTGGGCACATTCACAAGGCTGTTTAACTCGTAGCATTCTTAGCAGTTAGCGTATTATGCTTCTTTGACCCTCTTAATGGACGAATTAGGATTCGATGTCTGCATGAAACCTGTAGATATGGATATTAGATTTAATGAGACACCGGTTTCATCCAATTCAGACACCTCTTGCTCGATATATGGTCATCGGACGCTACATAGGTATGACTGTCAGGAACAACATCACGTCACCAACTTACGGATGGAATTTGACAAAGATAGAGATCGATTTCGCTGTTGATCACCTCCCATGAGAGTTGCAGATATTTCTCCAAGCCTTCCAACCATACCGAGATCGATGCTTTTGAACATCTAAAGCTTCAGAAATTATCAGCAGACGCTTGCATGTTCCGATTGTCATGAACAGTTTCACATCTCAAGCTTGGAGAAGGAATTTCGCTCAGATAGATATTGGTTCAGATCTCGACATCTCCAGAAACATGTAGGTATTTCTCTTACCTTTCCTAAAAAACAAAGATCACTTCATTTCGATGTGCGTACCTCAGAATACGACGTTTCAGGCGATTGATTGTCGGCAGCAGGCACTTGACTTCAATCTTCAGTGTTTTTGCTATCGCAGCATTTGTACTTTTGTCTTTATTCACGCTTGTCTTCTCTTTCTTCTATTAGAGTTGCTGAAGATTTTGTATTCTTCTGTTACAGTACTTCATGCTTCAAGACTTTATAGAAAAAGGTACCTTATTTTCTGGTCAAGCTTGGACATTCAATATCTTAATACTTCCTTCAAAATTACTTCTCCAGCCTTCATAATGTTTGAATAGACGCTTGTATGATTCAGCGGACGCTTCTTAATTTAGCTAAGGCGCTTGATTATCCACTGGGCACATTCACAAGGCTGTTTAACTCGTAGCATTCTTAGCAGTTAGCGTATTATGCTTCTTTGACCCTCTTAATGGACGAATTAGGATTCGATGTCTGCATGAAACCTGTAGATATGGATATTAGATTTAATGAGACACCGGTTTCATCCAATTCAGACACCTCTTGTACGATATATGGTCATCGGACGCTACATAGGTATGACTGTCAACAACAACATCACGTCACCAACTTACGGATGAAATTTGACAAAGATAGAGATCGATTTCGCTCTTGACCTCCCCTTGAGAGTTGCGGATATTTCTCCAAGCCTTGCAACCATACCGGGATCGGTGCTTTTGAACACCTAAAGCTCCAGAAATTATCAACAGACGCTTGCATGTTCCGATTGTCATGAATTGTTTCACATCTCAAGCTTGAAGAAGGAATTTCGCTCAGATAGATATTGGTTCAGATCTCTACATCTCCAGAAACATGTAGGTATTTCTCTTACCTTTCCTAAAAAACAAAGATCACTTCATTTCGATGTGCGTACCTCAGAATACGACGTTTCAGGCGATTGATTGTCGGCAGCAGGCACTTGACTTCAATCTTCAGTGTTTTTGCTATCGCAGCATTTGTACTTTTGTCTTTATTCACGCTTGTCTTCTCTTTCTTCTATTAGAATTGCTGAAGATTTTGTATTCTTCTGTTACAGTACTTCATGCTTCAAGACTTTATAGAAAAAGGTACCTTATTTTCTGGTCAAGCTTGGACATTCAATATCTTAATACTTCCTTCAAAATTACTTCTCCAGCCTTCATAATGTTTGAATAGACGCTTGTATGATTCAGCGGACGCTTCTTAATTTAGCTAAGGCGCTTGATTATCCACTGGGCACATTCACAAGGCTGTTTAACTCGTAGCATTCTTAGCAGTTAGCGTATTATGCTTCTTTGACCCTCTTAATGGACGAATTAGGATTCGATGTCTGCATGAAACCTGTAGATATGGATATTAGATTTAATGAGACACCGGTTTCATCCAATTCAGACACCTCTTGCTCGATATATGGTCATCGGACGCTACATAGGTATGACTGTCAAGAACAACATCACGTCACCAACTTACGGATGGAATTTGACAAAGATAGAGATCGATTTCGCTCTTGACCTCCCCTTCAGAGTTGCGGATATTTCTCCAAGCCTTGCAACCATACCGGGATCGATGCTTTTGAACACCTAAAGCTCCAGAAATTATCAACAGACGCTTGCATGTTCCGATTGTCATGAACTGTTTCACATCTCAAGCTTGAAGAAGGAATTTCGCTCAGATAGATATTGGTTCAGATCTCTACATCTCCAGAAACATGTAGGTATTTCTCTTACCTTTCCTAAAAAACAAAGATCACTTCATTTCGATGTGCGTACCTCAGAATACGACGTTTCGGGCGATTGATTGTCGGCAGCAGGCACTTGACTTCAATCTTCAGTGTTTTTGCTATCGCAGCATTTGTACTTTTGTCTTTATTCACGCTTGTCTTCTCTTTCTTCTATTAGAATTGCTGAAGATTTTGTATTCTTCTGTTACAGTACTTCATGCTTCAAGACTTTATAGAAAAAGGTACCTTATTTTCTGGTCAAGCTTGGACATTCAATATCTTAATACTTCCTTCAAAATTACTTCTCCAGCCTTCATAATGTTTGAATAGACGCTTGTATGATTCAGCGGACGCTTCTTAATTTAGCTAAGGCGCTTGATTATCCACTGGGCACATTCACAAGGCTGTTTAACTCGTAGCATTCTTAGCAGTTAGCGTATTATGCTTCTTTGACCCTCTTAATGGACGAATTAGGATTCGATGTCTGCATGAAACCTGTAGATATGGATATTAGATTTAATGAGATACCGGTTTCATCCAATTCAGACACCTCTTGCTCGATATATGGTCATCGGTTGCTACATAGGTATGACTGTCAAGAACAACATCACGTCACCAACTTACGGATGGAATTTGACAAAGATAGAAATCGATTTCGCTGTTGATCACCTCCCCATGAGAGCTGCAGATATTTCTCCAAGCCTTCCAACCATACCGAGATCGATGCTTTTGAACATCTAAAGCTCCAGAAATTATCAGCAGACGCTTGCATGTTCCGATTGTCATGAACAGTTTCACATCTCAAGCTTGAAGAAGGAATTTCGCTCAGATAGATATTGGTTCAGATCTCTACATCTCCAGAAACATGTAGGTATTTCTCTTACCTTTCCTAAAAAACAAAGATCACTTCATTTCGATGTGCGTACCTCAGAATACGACGTTTCGGGCGATTGATTGTCGGCAGCAGGCACTTGACTTCAATCTTCAGTGTTTTTGCTATCGCAGCATTTGTACTTTTGTCTTTATTCACGCTTGTCTTCTCTTTCTTCTATTAGAATTGCTGAAGATTTTGTATTCTTCTGTTACAGTACTTCATGCTTCAAGACTTTATAGAAAAAGGTACCTTATTTTCTGGTCAAGCTTGGACATTCAATATCTTAATACTTCCTTCAAAATTACTTCTCCAGCCTTCATAATGTTTGAATAGACGCTTGTATGATTCAGCGGACGCTTCTTAATTTAGCTAAGGCGCTTGAGTATCCACTGGGCACATTCAAAAGGCTGTTTAACTCGTAGCATTCTTAGCAGTTAGCGCATTATGCTTCTTTGTCCCTCTTAATGGACGAATTTGGATTCGATGTCTGCATGAAACCTGTAGATATGGATATTAGATTTAATGAGACACCGGTTTCATCCAATTCAGACACCTCTTGCTCGATATATGGTCATCGGACGCTACATAGGTATGACTGTCAAGAACAACATCACGTCACCAACTTACGGATGGAATTTGACAAAGATAGAGATCGATTTCGCTCTTGACCTCCCCTTGAGAGTTGCGGATATTTCTCCAAGCCTTGCAACCATACCGGGATCGGTGCTTTTGAACACCTAAAGCTCCAGAAATTATCAACAGACGCTTGCATGTTCCGATTGTCATGAATTGTTTCACATCTCAAGCTTGAAGAAGGAATTTCGCTCAGATAGATATTGGTTCAGATCTCTACATCTCCAGAAACATGTAGGTATTTCTCTTACCTTTCCTAAAAAACAAAGATCACTTCATTTCGATGTGCGTACCTCAGAATACGACGTTTCGGGCGATTGATTGTCGGCAGCAGGCACTTGACTTCAATCTTCAGTGTTTTTGCTATCGCAGCATTTGTACTTTTGTCTTTATTCACGCTTGTCTTCTCTTTCTTCTATTAGAATTGCTGAAGATTTTGTATTCTTCTGTTACAGTACTTCATGCTTCAAGACTTTATAGAAAAGGTACCTTATTTTCTGGTCAAGCTTGGACATTCAATATCTTAATACTTCCTTCAAAATTACTTCTCCAGCCTTCATAATGTTTGAATAGACGCTTGTATGATTCAGCGGACGCTACTTAATTTAGCTAAGGCGCTTGATTATCCACTGGGCACATTCACAAGGCTGTTTAACTCGTAGCATTCTTAGCAGTTAGCGTATTATGCTTCTTTGACCCTCTTAATGGAACGAATTAGGATTCGATGTCTGCATGAAACCTGTAGATATGGATATTAGATTTAATGAGACACCGGTTTCATCCAATTCAGACACCTCTTGCTCGATATATGGTCATCGGACGCTACATAGGTATGACTGTCGGGAACAACATCACGTCACCAACTTACGGATGGAATTTGACAAAGATAGAGATCGATTTCGCTGTTGATCACCTCCCCATGAGAGTTGCAGATATTTCTCTCAAGCCTTCCAACCATACCGAGATCGATGATTTTGAACATCTAAAGCTCCAGAAATTATCAGCAGACGCTTGCATGTTCCGATTGTCATGAACAGTTTCACATCTCAAGCTTGAAGAAGGAATTTCGCTCAGATAGATATTGGTTCAATCTCGACATCTCCAGAAACATGTAGGTATTTCTCTTACCTTTCTTAAAAAACAAAGATCACTTCATTTCGATGTGCGTACCTCAGAATACGACGTTTCGGGCGATTGATTGTCGGCAGCAGGCACTTGACTTCAATCTTCAGTGTTTTTGCTATCGCAGCATTTGTACTTTTGTCTTTATTCACGCTTGTCTTCTCTTTCTTCTATTAGAATTGCTGAAGATTTTGTATTCTTCTGTTACAGTACTTCATGCTTCAAGACTTTATAGAAAAAGGTACCTTATTTTCTGTCAAGCTTGGACATTCAATATCTTAATACTTCCTTCAAAATTACTTCTCCAGCCTTCATAATGTTTGAATAGACGCTTGTATGATTCAGCGGACGCTTCTTAATTTAGCTAAGGCGCTTGAGTATCCACTGGGCACATTCAAAAGGCTGTTTAACTCGTAGCATTCTTAGCAGTTAGCGCATTATGCTTCTTTGACCCTCTTAATGGACGAATTTGGATTCGATGTCTGCATGAAACCTGTAGATATGGATATTAGATTTAATGAGACACCGGTTTCATCCAATTCAGACACCTCTTGCTCGATATATGTCATCGGACGCTACATAGGTATGACTGTCAGGAACAACATCACGTCACCAACTTACGGATGGAATTTGACAAAGATAGAGATCGATTTCGCTCTTGATCACCTCCTCATGAGAGTTGCAGATATTTCTCCAAGCCTTCCAACCATACCAGATCGATGCTTTTGAACATCTAAAGCTCCAGAAATTATCAGCAGACGCTTGCATGTTCCGATTGTCATGAACAGTTTCACATCTCAAGCTTGAAGAAGGAATTTCGCTCAGATAGATATTGGTTCAGATCTCGACATCCAGAAACATGTAGGTATTTCTCTTACCTTTCTTAAAAAACAAAGATCACTTCATTTCGATGTGCGTACCTCAGAATACGACGTTTCGGGCGATTGATTGTCGGCAGCAGGCACTTGACTTCAATCTTCAGTGTTTTTGCTATCGCAGCATTTGTACTTTTGTCTTTATTCACGCTTGTCTTCTCTTTCTTCTATTAGAATTGCTGAAGATTTTGTATTCTTCTGTTACAGTACTTCATGCTTCAAGACTTTATAGAGAAAGGTACCTTATTTCTGGTCAAGCTTGGACATTCAATATCTTAATACTTCCTTCAAAATTACTTCTCCAGCCTTCATAATGTTTGAATAGACGCTTGTATGATTCAGCGGACGCTTCTTAATTTAGCTAAGGCGCTTGATTATCCACTGGGCACATTCACAAGGCTGTTTAACTCGTAGCATTCTTAGCAGTTAGCGTATTATGCTTCTTTGACCCTCTTAATGGACGAATTAGGATTCGATGTCAGCATGAAACCTGTAGATATGGATATTAGATTTAATGAGACACCGGTTTCATCCAATTCAGACACCTCTTGCTCGATATATGGTCATCGAACGCTACGTAGGTATGACTGTCAGGAACAACATCACGTCACCAACTTACGGATGGAATTTGACGAAGATAGAGATCGATTTCGCTCTTGACCTCCCCATGAGAGTTGCAGATATTTCTCCATGCCTTCCAACCATACCGAGATTGATGCTTTTGAACACCTAAAGCTCCAGAAATTATCACAGACGCTTGCACGTTCCGATTGTCATGAACAGTTTCACATCTCAAGCTTGAAGAAGGAATTTCGCTCAATAGATATTGGTTCAGATCTCGACTTCTCCAGAAACATGTAGGTATTTCTCTTACCTTTCTTAAAAAACAAAAGATCACTTCATTTCGATGTGCGTACCTCAGAATACGACGTTTCGGGCGATTGATTGTCGGCAGCAGGCACTTGACTTCAATCTTCAGTGTTTTTGCTATCGCAGCATTTGTACTTTTGTCTTTATTCACGCTTGTCTTCTCTTTCTTCTATTAGAATTGCTGAAGATTTTGTATTCTTCTGTTACAGTACTTCATGCTTCAAGACTTTATAGAAAAAGGTACCTTATTTCTGGTCAAGCTTGGACATTCAATATCTTAATACTTCCTTCAAAATTACTTCTCCAGCCTTCATAATGTTTGAATAGACGCTTGTATGATTCAGCGGACGCTACTTAATTTAGCTAAGGCGCTTGATTATCCACTGGGCACATTCACAAGGCTGTTTAACTCGTAGCATTCTTAGCAGTTAGCGTATTATGCTTCTTTGACCCTCTTAATGGACGAATTAGGATGCGATGTCTGCATGAAACCTGTAGATATGGATATTAGATTTAATGAGACTCCGGTTTCATCCAATTCAGACACCTCTTGCTCGATATATGGTCATCGGACGCTACATAGGTATGACTGTCGGGAACAACATCACGTCACCATCTTACGGATGGAATTTGACAAAGATAGAGATCGATTTCGCTGTTGATCACCTCCCCATGAGAGTTGCAGATATTTCTCCAAGCCTTCCAACCATACCGAGATCGATGCATTTGAACATCTAAAGCTCCAGAAATTATCAGCAGACGCTTGCATGTTCCGATTGTCATGAACAGTTTCACATCTCAAGCTTGAAGAAGGAGTTTCGCCCAGATAGATATTGGTTCACATCTCGACATCTCCAGAAACATGTAGGTATTTCTCTTACCTTTCTTAAAAAACAAAGATCACTTCATTTCGATGTGCGTACCTCAGAATACGACGTTTCGGGCGATTGATTGTCGGCAGTAGGCACTTGACTTCAATCTTCAGTGTTTTTGCTATCGCAGCATTTCTACTTTTGTCTTTATTCACGCTTGTCTTCTCTTTCTTCTATTAGAATTGCTGAAGATTTTGTATTCTTCTGTTACAGTACTTCATGCTTCAAGACTTTATAGAAAAAGGTACCTTATTTTCTGGTCAAGCTTGGACATTCAATATCTTAATACTTCCTTCAAATTACTTCTCCAGCCTTCATAATGTTTGAATAGACGCTTGAATGATTCAGCGACGCTTCTTAATTTAGCTAAGGCGCTTGATTATCCACTGGGCACATTCAAAGGCTTAAAGTTTAACTTATCGTAGCATTCTAGCAGTTAAGCTATTAGGCTTCATTGTCCCTCTTAATGGACGAATTGGATTCGATGTCTGCATGAAACCTGTAAATGGTATTAGATTTAATGAGACACGGTTTCATCCAATTCAGACACCTCTTGCTCGATATATGGTCATCGGACGCACAATAGGTATGACTGTCAGGAACAACATCACGTCACCAACTTACGGATGAATTTGACAAAGATAGAGATCGATTTCGCTCTTGACCTCCTCATGAGAGTTGCAGATATTTCTCCAAGCCTTCCAACCATACACGAGATCGATGCTTTTGAACACCTAAAGCTCCCGAAATTATCAGCAGACGCTTGCATGTTCCGATTGTCATGAACTGTTTCACATCTCAAGCTTGAAGAAGGAATTTCGCTCAGATAGATATTGGTTCAGATCTCGACTTCTCCAGAAACATGTAGGTATTTCTCTTACCTTTCCTAAAAAACAAAGATCACTTCATTTCGATGTGCGTACCTCAAATACGACGTTTCGGGCGATTGATTGTCGGCAGCAGGCACTTGACTTCAATCTTCAGTGTTTTTGCTATCGCAGCATTTGTACTTTTGTCTTTATTCACGCTTGTCTTCTCTTTCTTCTATTAGAATTGCTGAAGATTTTGTATTCTTCTGTTACAGTACTTCATGCTTCAAGACTTTATAGAAAAAGGTACCTTATTTTCTGGTCAAGCTTGGACATTCAATATCTTAATACTTCCTTCAAAATTACTTCTCCAGCCTTCATAATGTTTGAATAGACGCTTGTATGATTCAGCGGACGCTCTTAATTTAGCTAAGGCGCTTGATTATCCACTGGGCACATTCACAAGGCTGTTTAACTCGTAGCATTCTTAGCAGTTAGCGTATTATGCTTCTTTGACCCTCTTAATGGACGAATTAGGATTCGATGTCTGCATGAAACCTGTAGATATGGATATTAGATTTAATGAGACACCGGTTTCATCCAATTCAGACACCTCTTGCTCGATATATGGTCATCGGACGCTACATAGGTATGACTGTCAGGAACAACATCACGTCACCAACTTACGGATGGAATTTGACAAAGATAGAGATCGATTTCGCTCTTGATCACCTCCCATGAGAGTTGCAGATATTTCTCCAGCCTTCCAACCATACCGAGATCGATGCTTTTGAACATCTAAAGCTCCAGAAATTATCAGTAGACGCTTGCATGTTCCGATTGTCATGAACAGTTTCACATCTCAAGCTTGAAGAAGGAATTTCGCTCAGATAGATATTGGTTCAGATCTCGACATCTCCAAAACATGTAGGTATTTCTCTTACTTTCTTTCTAAAAAACAAAGATCACTTCATTTCGATGGGCGTACCTCAAAAACGACGTTTCGGGCGATTGATTGTCGGCAGCAGGCACTTGACTTCAATCTTCAGTGTTTTTGCTATCGCAGCATTTGTACTTTTGTCTTTATTCACGCTTGTCTTCTCTTTCTTCTATTAGAATTGCTGAAGATTTTGTATTCTTCTGTTACAGTACTTCATGCTTCAAGACTTTATAGAGAAAGGTACCTTATTTCTGGTCAAGCTTGGACATTCAATATCTTAATACTTCCTTCAAAATTACTTCTCCAGCCTTCATAATGTTTGAATAGACGCTTGTATATTCAGCGGACGCTTCTTAATTTAGCTAAGGCGCTTGATTATCCACTGGGCACATTCACAAGGCTGTTTAACTCGTAGCATTCTTAGCAGTTAGCGTATTATGCTTCTTTGACCTCTTAATGGACGAATTAGAATTCGATGTCTGCATGAAACCTGTAGATATGGATATTAGATTTAATGAGACACTGTTTTCATCCAATTCAACACCTCTTGCTCGATATATGGTCATCGGACGCTACGTAGGTATGACTGTCAGGAACAACATCACGTCACCAACTTACGGATGAATTTGACAAAGATAGAGATCGATTTCACTCTTGATCACCTCCTCATGAGAGTTGCAGATATTTCTCCAAGCCTTCCAACCATACCGAGATCGATGCTTTTGAACATCTAAAGCTCCAGAAATTATCAGTAGACGCTTGCATGTTCCGATTATCATTAACAGTTTCACATCTCAAGCTTGAAGAAGGAATTTCGCTCAGATAGATATTGGTTCAGATCTCGACATTTCCAGAAACATGTAGGTATTTCTCTATACCTTTCTTAAAAACAAAGATCACTTCATTTCGATGTGCGTACCTCAGAATATGACGTTT